>JARHVA010008874.1:0-406489 GCA_037957365.1 Torreya grandis | reverse complement strand
GAGAAAATGACAAGTTTAGAGCAAATTATAAGTTGTGTTTAAGCTAAATCCTATGAATTCCACCATAAAATTATAGGTTTTCAACTGACATTGGAAAAATTTCAATATGTGTTTCAAGCAAGAGACATGATATAAGCAAATTGGGTTGAGTAAGGGTAATTTGGTCAAGAAAAATAATAAATGGTAGAGTATAAAATCAAAACCACCTTTATCATAGGGATGAATCTTTGGGGCTTACACAAGGAATAAATATAGTGGTATACAATAGTCACAAAGAAGGGTGGAGACCACTAAATGAGCTATGGGGATGGGACCAAAGAGAAATAAAATGGTAGGAGTTAAGGTTTCAAGGGGTGTGGATAAAATTTTAATTGTAGAAGAACCCCCTAGAACAATTAATGCTAACAAGGTAAAGACCCACAAGGATGTTACACTATTCATCCCAAAGATGATGAGATAGCTCATGCATGGGATATTGAATAATTGATTATTTTGAACATATGCACACTAATTATAAGGGCATTATCAAGGCCAATCATTACATTGAGATGGGTAGGATTGTGTAAATGCATAAATTAGGTATTGGACACTTTAAAATGTCAATTTTGACCAATCCTTAACATATGTGACTTATGAATACATAATAAACTCTTGTTCACACTCTCTCCTAGCCATTTACTTACTTATTGGCATGACCTTACTAATTAGTTCTAATTCACACAAAATATCTCCCTAATATATACATAAATGTTATATCATCCTAAGCAAGCTACTTCCATCCTCTAGACCACTCTTTTATCCTCCCTAGATAGATCTAACAATAGTCAGATGATACCGATTATTAATATTATATGCCTTCACTGGATCTACCCCAAATTATCTAAATGGTTATTTTTTAAATTTAAACCATTCTTTTGGGTAGGACCAAAAAATTTTCATATTATTTCAAATGTAAATTATGTAAAATTTGACTATATGAACATATCTATCCTAATAATTTTTATATCTAGAACTTATCTAGGAAGCATCTAGCACATTAACGAATAAATATACACATCCATGAATAACTACCATAAAGTGTTCAAATCTAGAAAACCTCAAGGGATCAAACACCTAGCCAAGTCTAAATACTATTTCAAGGTTAAAATAACATGTTTTCAAGTGCCACATTCCATATAAGATTACATATATTCTATCATAACACTATTGAGCGCACACATAGTTAGGTGGCATAACTATGCAGTTTAAACCCTTTTCAAACTATTGAAATTAGGTAATGCTCAACCAATCAATGGGGGGTGTTTAGGGATATCCAACCCATCTTTTATAATCCTTTTAATAAGTGAAGTAAGTGTCAAAAGTGGATCTATATTTTAAAGGTGAAGGTTAATAAATTTGAATCTGTGTACATGATTAAACATATAATATTACACATGAAGTATCTTAACAATAGGTGCAACAACCAATGGCAAAATATATTGGTATGAACATAGAGGATGTTTCCATTAGGAACTAGATAAATATGGATGTCATAGGCATCTAAAACTTACTCAATCTATCAATTAAATTTATGACAGTCAATATCTTGATATGAGTTACCACAAACCATTTCAAATCATTTTTGATGATTGTACAATATCACAAACCAAAAATAATTTAAATAAGATAAGTACCCTATCATTTTCATCATTTATATAAATATAGGTTGTAATAAATTAGTCTTACTCTATCTTTTACATTCATGTCTCCATAATTTAGACATATATTATACAATTTAAATTATTTAAAAAATTTATCATGTTTAGACAACTAAATCTAGAATAAGAAAATATAGATTAAAAAATATGATTTGGATATTAATGATTCTAATTAATGAGTCATTTTGAGGATAATGGAGTGTTTCAACTTTTATAGTTTTCCATTTTTGAAAACTTGAGAATTTGGTGAAATTTATAGTCTCACATGTACATAAGGAAAGGTTATATTTCATAGGAAGGATGGATATCAAACCTAACCACATTATGAGGTTTACTAAGCTATAAAATAAATGAGAAAAATGTGATTTTAAATGACTAGAATATAGTTAGATGAGGTGGCCAAGGAGTTGAGATTAAAAAGAGGCAGGTACATGATGACACTTCATAAGTTGGGAAATCAAGTTACGTGTGAAGCTTCATGTCTAATCAATGAAAATTTCACCATAGTGGCCCAATGGGGAAAAATTATAAAGATATCATGTAAATCATGTATATTTTACAAAAAATGGGGTGTGATATAACTTCATGTATTATTTTATGCCCTTAACTTATAATGTGTCAATGGATATATGTGGATAATTTGTGTCATACATCACATTCCATTTTATCTTGTTACATTTATCTATGTTTTCATATTGTTACTAGGATTGTCCTATAGAGTAACCATAGCCTAAGTAGGGTATAGATTAGTGGTTAGTATTTCATCATCATATTAATAATTATGTTATTACCCTTCAAATTGGTTTAGTCTTAATTATCAAGTATTATGCTATGATGTCAATTATTGGTGTGGAACTACTAATTATATTCTCATTTTTATGCTATATTATTATAAATCATCTTGTGATATTCACATTTATATCCATTATTTTGAACTAAATTTTAATATCTAAGTAATTTAATTACAAGTGGTATTACATCTTTGATTTGGGTAAGGTTGTACATCATAGTTTTTGTTTTTTAGATATACCATATCATTGTTTTGTGATTTAAAGGATCAAATAAACATAACTTACAATCTAGGAATAAATAAATTTTTTATTACAATTCAATATTTCTTAAGGTTTATTTAGTAAGATAATTACATCATCAAAGATAATTTTCCTATTCTGGTAAATGATTATTTATCATATGAATCACATGGTGTTGTCTAATTTAAAATTTTTGATTTTCATTCAACTTAACATAAAATTTGAATAAGATATGAGGATATACATAAGATAACTTTTTGAATTCCATTATGAGTTTTTGGTAATGCCTTTTGATCAAAAATGCACCATCTACATTCTAAAGTTTAATAAACATTATCTTCAATATTTTTTTTTATAAATTTTGTTTAGTATTTTTGATGACATACTAATATATAATACGACATGGTAAGAAAACTTGTAGCATGTGAATCAGATCTTGATAATTCTAAAATAAAATAAAATTTAGATGAAGCCTTTGAGAAAGATTTTAGATTGCATGAGTTGGATTTATTTGATCATATTATATCACATAAAAATTTCAAATTATACCATCCCAATATAAAATCCATGATATAATGACAAGTTCAAAAAACCCTCAAGAACCTCTGAGGTTTTTAAGGGTTGACATGTTACTATTACTGGTTTTTAAAAAATTATGGAAGCATAAGAACACCACTCATAAATTTTTTGAATTAGGAATCCTTCCATTGGAATGAATATTCCACCAAGGAATTTGAGAAATTGAAGGAGGCCATGTTCTCCACTCTAGTTTTGGATACTCCATATTTTTCAAATACCTTCATTGTTGAATGTGATGCATGAGGATATAGAATGGGGTAAGTAATCATGTAATAAGGGTGAATCCTTATATTTTAGATTAAAAAGCTTAAGGGTAATAATTTTTAAAAACCAATCTATGAGAAGGAGATGATGGCTATTATTCATGCAGTCAAACAATGGAGACCTTATTTGATGGGTAAACACTTTAAGGTGAAAACTGATCATACTAGTATAAAATATTTTTTTAAATAGATTTTGTCATCCAAATAAAATAAAATTTTGGTGACCATAATGTTTGGGTATGAATTTTAAATCATATATAATAAAGGAAATGATAATGCAGTTGTAGATGCACTATATAAAAGGGATGAATATATAGAAGTATTGTTATGAACTATGTTCATTATAAATTATATTCGGTGATTGATGCAAGATCAAAATGGGAAAATAACATTGATACATGGGTTGATTTAATTCTAGTGTCTCAAAAAAATTGAGTGGAAAAGTAATGCCTTATGATATAAAGATAGATTGTACTTGTTCAAGATTTTTTCCTTCAAACATAAGATCCTTACAGAGCTCCATGCATTTCTAGTAGGGAGGTATTCAAGACTTTTTTTTAAATATTATAGAATTAAGAAACATTTATATTTTAAAATATTCAAGGAAAATATTCAAAAAAAATTGGTAGAATTCATGGTGCATTGATAAAATAAGGGTGAGATAATTAAGACCCCAGGTCTTCTACAACCCTTATATATTCCTAACCAAATGTGAGAGGAGATTTCCATGGATTTCATAATAGGGTTTCCTAGTTAAAAGGGTAAGAATTTTATCATGGTAATTATGGGAAGGTTCATAAAATATGCCCATTTTTATGCCTTGTCTCGATCATTTGTAGTTAGTATATTAGCAGATGATTTTTAGGATATAGTTCAAATGCTACATGGTATCCCCAAGATCATAGTAAATGATCGTGATCTTATCTTTACCCATAATATTTGGACTAATTTATTATAATGTTTGGGTATAATATTGGTTTATAGCTCATCATATCATACTCAATATGATTAGAAAATGGATGTGGTCAACAAATGGATATAAGGTTATCTCTATTGTTTTGCATGGGATAAACTAGAAAAATGGCTTTAGTTGCTGCCACTATCAAAATGGTGGTTTAACACTTCATTCCATACCTCATCCATATGAGTATAAGCCCTGATCCAACACCTCATCTTTTATGGTATAACTAAGTGTTTGATTTTTTAAAGAACACCTTAAACACCATCAAAAGATACTATATAGTCTGATAAATAATTTGGTAATGACACAAGACTAAATGAAGCAACAATCAGATCAATGCCATAATAAGATCCATTTTTTAGTGGGTAATTAAGTATTTGTGTTCCTATATCCACACGATAAAATGTATTTTTACAAAAAAAAAGGGATAATTTTTTTCCTAAGTGTTACGACCCTTATCATAACTTTTAGAAAATTTGTAATGTCACATACAAGATAGAACTACCTCATTCTACATGCATACATATAGTATTTCATGTATCTTACTTAAATAAGGTAATTGGAGAACAAGTATCCATCTAGAGTGAGTTACCATAGATGGATGAAGAAGGTAAAGTCATTTTTGAACCTAAGGATATCCTTCAAACATGCACTAAAAGGTTATGAACATGGGGGATTAATGAGTATTTGATCAAGTGGAATAATCTAACTATAAAGGATGCAACATGGGAGGATAAAGAATTCCTAAAATAGCATTACAGTTTTTAAAAGTTGAGATCAATGGTTTTTTGAAATGTAGGGGCATGCTATACCCTTAACCTATAGTGTGTCTATGGATATGTATGGTAAATATGTGGCTTATGTCACCTTTTATCTTATCTTATCACATTTTTCTATGTTCTCATATTGCTCGTAGGTTTGGCTTAAAAAGTAGGGTATATATAGGAGGAAGTGGTTAGTACTTGAGCATCATTTTAAAAATTATGTTCTTATTGAATGATTATGGAGGTTGTCTCCTTGATGTGACTTAGTCAAGTAATATTTTATTAGTGTGTATTGAATTGTTATGTTCTCATTACTATGATATAATTTTGTTAATTTAATCATGATATTAACATTTATAGCCATTTTTTTGAACTGACTAGATCTATCTAAGTAATTTCAATACAATTGGTATCAAGTATTCAATTTGGAAAAGGTTATTTGATGTAATTTTTTATATAGTGTAGAATTTGTTCTATGATATGAAGGATAAAAAAACATAACCTACGATCCAAGAATAATTTGATTTTTCCTATGACATTTTATATACACAATATTTTTCACTTTTATCATTTATTGAAACTTTATCTTACACCAACCTATAAAGATTAAATATCCCTAAGTGCATGCCTTAAAGGGTGCATCAAGAAAGGGGTGGGTGTTCCTTTGGTTATTTTTGAGAGATGTTTCTACTTATATCATGATTATATCATTCATATCCCTAGTTCACATTCCTCATTTTTACCTTCCTACGTACCTCCTTCCATCTTATTTTATGTAATTTGACTAGTTTCCTCATTTTTTATAGCACCAAAAAAGGCCAATACCATCTATGTCATGTTTTTACCTCACTACATTTTATCAACCTAGCCTATGTAGTTCTAAGTGTGTCTATCTAGCATTTGTGTTTTTTCGGCCTAGTCAACATAATTAATGTCAGTCAATTCCTCCTAATTGCATCAAACTAACTAATACCATCAATTTGGGTTGGTTTTAGGTATTTTATCACTATATATACAAGACATATTTAGTTTCAAATATATACATACATAATATACACTTATCTACCCTACTTTCACTCGTACATATTTCCTAATCACATTTGGAAGAGTCATATAGAGAATATTGTCTTGAAGGAAGCTTGTCTTGTGGAAGTATTGGAGATTCATTAGGTGGAGTCATTTTAGCCTAGAGTTTGATTCATAATTTTAAGTATTCACAACCACAACAATATATTTCAAAGCATCATTTTTTAATGGGAAGATTAAGGCTTGATGGGTCCCCATCAATGTAAATATTTAAAGCTTTATGTGATTTCCTTTATTACATTTAGTAGATAGATGTTTCTTGTTGCTTAGTAGATAAATTAATGTTTGTGTATCATTGTCTAAGTGATATCTACACTTATACTTAGTATGGCTATAGGGTTACATGGAATTTTCATTTATCCATTATTAGGTATCCTAGACCCCCATTTGTCAACCATGGCTCCTTACCCATTTTGATTATTATAACCATTCCCTTTTAATTAACTATACTTTACTTATACAAATACTTAAATTTTCATTGGTAATCCTTTATTTTTATCATTATAGGTCTAGTTAAAGTTATTCCCTTATGTCATATGCCTAATGGTTGGAACCCTTTATTTTGACATTAGTAAGTAGGTACCCCTCTTTTTAGATATATAGATCTACACTTGGTCATGAGATAAACATTACATATCACAATATCTTTGATTAACCTTATCCAAGTCTAGATCCATTAAGATAGGATAGTTGTAGGATAATCCAAACTTGTGTATACATTCTAGTGCACCCAACTTGAATCTTTAATCTTACCTTCATGTCATCATAAAATTATATTGAGCACCCTAATATAGATCTAAGTTTTATTTTTTGGTTAATTGCATTGTTTATTTGGATACAGTTCTTTATTTAAATGTCAATGGTATCAGCCATCCTAATACCATTCTATGTATTCCCAATTGCATCATCTAGGTTGATATGGTAATTTTTTTCTTAGCCACTACTAGCACTATTGTTTTTAGCCAAATTATATTAGCCAACCTGGTATAGTTTGTTTTTACAACTAACTACATTGGATTGATTGATATAATCTATTTCCATGCCTTAGTAACTAACTATATCAGCTAGTCCAAGTTAGTATTTTTTGCATAAAATTTTCATGACCACCACTGTAGGAAACTCATAATGGTATGATTATCCCATACCTTTTCTCATGGCTTAAGATATCAATGAAAATTCCTTAACTTATGATGATACTTAAAGTGGAACCATAGATTATCCATATGATCCTCCCTTCTTGATAATGATTATGATGATCTATACAGTCATAGTTATCTTCCTTTTGATAAAGATCTTTTTGAAGATCTTAATGATATCACCTAGGATGTTTCTATAATTTTTGAAGAAATATATGATGATATTAATTTTATGACCTTGACGATCCATATTATAGGGTTTAAAACCCAAATGTTATTGACTATGATTATTATTATCCTTACACTTATAGCTATGAGTATCCTAGTTGTCCCACCTTTGTCACTTCTCACATGGTTGAAAATCAATATCCTAGCTATGATTATTTTGATGAAGGTGAAGACCCTAGAATGATAGTGGGTGTTCCCATTGGTGATCCCAATAATGAATTTCCCATATTTACCAAAAAATCAAGCAATGTTGAGCATGATTTCCTTAATGTCTACCCACCCTCTACACTTTCCTCAAAATGCCTTAGGAGGACAAGTCATCAAACTTTAACACACATTCAATAAATTATTTTTAAATCATCAATTTATGAAGAATTCCTAATTTAAATGCCTAAAACATGGTACATTATAGTTGATTTTGATCCTCTATTCTATATGAACATTCATAGCTATCATACTTCTTATCTACTAAAATCAATTCCTTCCAATGGCTTAGGATAGTTTGATACCATTAAATTTTAACCACCTATAATTAATTACATTATCCATGACCTAAAATGTGTCGATATATCTATTTTACTCTATTTAACTACCTTAGCCATTATATAAAATGTGTTTATACAATTTCATTTCCTCTAACCAACTACATCAGCCATGACCTAGAATGTGTTGATTCAATTTAATTATTTCATTAGATCATATCAACATGGATGATATAATCAATTTCATTATTATTTCATAATATTGTATTGACTTGGTTGATATAATTTATTCTAGTCCAACTTTATCAAACTATATCACCCTATCTGATATAATTATTTTTAGCCTTGTTTCATCAAAGTATTATCTCAACTTGGTTGATACATTTTATTTCAATTTTGTTTCTTTAAATAATATCAAACTAATAAGACAATTCCTTGTACTCATGTTTCTATAGGCTATATCATCCTAGTTGATATTATATATCACATTTATTGGTCACCTCCCAAATATTCTAACATTTCTTTACATGCTATAGTTTTTATTATCACATAAATTAAGACATATTTTTACATCACCCATAGGCTTTCAATTTTTATGTAACTCCAATATATTGAGGTCAACATACCCCCATTTATAAAAAATAGGGACCCTTGTGCAAATATAAACCTTAACACTAAAAACTTGACATGTTTTTTAGATTATCTGTATTTGAAGATCATCCATGCTTGATAAGGGTGGCTTATTTTGTTCATGATCTTGCTTTAACTTTGCATAATATTTCTAACTATGGATCTTCACGCTTTAGTTATACATTTTGTGGGACCATCATTGAGTGGATTACACTTGAATTTTATAGATTAATCCTCATTCAAGCTTTTACTAGCCTTTGGTCTATAGGAACTCAAGATTAAATCCATTTTCTGAATGCCCTGAAACCCTTCTTTGAAAAACCTTGCTTAGATCCTTCAATTTAAATCCAATTTTTTTAAGATCACTTAAAAAAATGCAACGAACTAAGTTTAATTTTTATGCTAAAAATCAATCACATTATTTTAAACATGACCAGACCCTAGCCTAAAAATTAGGTTTGGTCCCTTTATATTTCTCCCTCCTTTGCTCCCTTTTATTTTAGAATAGGGTCTAACTTTCATGTTTATAGAGTCCTTTACTTTCATAACTCAGCCACACTTTATGTCTTATGGTCCCTCTTGGTACGTATCCTAACATCTTATTCCTAAGGCCCCATTCATGTTTTTAAACATAATTAAGACCTTAGCCCTAAGACTTTAGCCTAAATTTTTATGTGGTCCTGATCCCTAACTTAAATATCTTACTTCTTCATATGATCAATGGTTCATACTTCATCATACAACATTCATCAGGTAGAGTGAAAGAGACCCAACAAAAAGGCTTTGATCCATTGATCCAATCTCTCTTAATCACTCATATCATAATCAATAGCTCATGGGAGCCCATACGAAGATCAAAGCTTTGTGAACTCTTCACATGGTCAATAGATTCAAAGCTTAGGACCCCACAAATTTGCCACATGGTAATCTTGCATTCAAAATCAATATAAAAAGGTCCTTAGGATAATATTTTTTGTTATGATTTTTAATTATTTAAGGGTTCATCATTTTATTATATGTCAAAGACTTAGGCTTATCATTTAGTCTAATTTTTATATACAAACCCAAGCTAACTCAATCCACTTTATGATTTTAGGGACCAATAGTATGAATCTATTCAGATCATGATCTATAGTTTATGATTACTCATAAGAGATAATATAATGGATTATATTAAACCCAAGATTTTGTGGGACCAACTACATTTGGGACTTAAATTTGATGCTCTCATGCCCATCATTTGATAACCGTGAGAATGTCATTGACATTTGCAAAGCCATCAAATTTTATGCCCATATTAAAATTTATTAGATCTTAATTTTTAAGTTCATGTGAACATCATTGATGCACATGAGGCCATCATTAACATTTATGATAGTTTCAAAATTTAGCTCAAGAGCCAATTTCACTCAGAAGATAAATGTGCTTAATAATTACATTTCAATGTCAAAATTGATCTTCTATAGGTTAATCTAGTTTATATAAAGCCATGTTTAGATTCAAGATTTTTATAACTAGGTTTAGATTTACATAGGCTAAGCTTTAATATCATGCTAAAATCTAGTCATATTTTTAAACATTGACCCAATCCTAAGACTATATATGCCCCATGGTTTTCTCAAACCTAATGGGCTTAGTTTAATGAAAGGTCCCATTACCATAAAACTTAGCTTAAAAATTTTAATCTAAAGTTTCATCATGCTTATTAACATGCTAAAACCATAGGTTAAAACCTTACATTAGATCCTTTTGTTATTTGGGGCCCACTTTTAACATTTTTTAAACTTAGCCTAAAAAACCTTTAGTCTAAAGTTCATTTCATATTTATTAACACAAAATAGAACTATAGCCTAAAGTATTTAGCTTAAGTTCTTTATATGTCTTGATATTGATTAAATTTCATGTACATTTTTAGGATTTGTGACTCACGTATGATTGGATAAGGAAAATTAATGGCACAAAACTAGGATGGACTTTTCAACAAAGCTCTGGGCAAGTGTGAGACCACCACATGTGAAAGCATGTTAACAGGCAACTAGCAATGTGTAGAGATCCAAAGGCCCATATAATTTCCAAGTGGCACAACCATGAACCCAATGTGAAAGTCTCAGGATCAAGATTAATGGTCCATCTTGATCCATGCACAAAGATAAAATGGTGCAAAATAAAAGGTAGATTTTAAAAGGCAATGGCTAATTATTTAAAAGCATTATGAAAAAGTGCCATGAAAGCTACTAGTAGGATGCAACATAGATGCCACATGGGTACAAGATGACAAAATTAGAGATTTTATGGGCTTGGAGAAGTAAACATATAAATGAAAAGGTCTAAATCAAATCCAAGACATGAATTGTCCTAAGTATAAGTAAACCATCACCATTAAATCTATAAAAAATACTTAGCCTCTACTTAAATCCCTAATTTGATCCTAAATCAACCACAATCGAACTAGAAAGAACCCAATTACCATTTGAGCAAGTGCAAACTGATCTAGAGACAATTTTTAGATTTCTAGTGAGCAATTTGTAAAACTCATAGTCATGGTAGCCTAAAATCAATACAGAGAGGACACCAAGCTATGTTTAACCATAAAATCAAAATGAAGGGTCTTTAAAGGCATAATACATGACACCATGTCCATGAACACTGGATAAAATAATTGGTCCAAGATCCTTTTGATAATTGAGGAATTACAACCCATAACAAAAGAAGATGAGAATATTACATCCTTCAAGATTAGGTATTATGACTTGATTGTAGCACAAATGGCAAGACTTCACACATAGTAGCTAACTAGAGGTAATTCACTATATAAATGTCCTTCTCCCTATTTTTAAAGAATGTAAAATTAAAAAGAGCAAATAATTAATGAGCATACTTGTAAATTCATTGCCTATGTGTCCCCTATTACATTTGAGAACTACTACAAGATTCCCAAGACCCAGGTAAATGTGCCCACACTCATTGAATGGGCTAAGGAAAATGACCTCAAACCATCCTAGCACCATGGCTATATTCTAGAAACCATGTGTTTTTTAACCCTAGTGGGAACATTCCCATCAACCAATTCTAACCTAAAATTAGACTATTAATGATTCTAATGAACGGACTCTATGGAATTCCCACAACCACTTATGTTGATAGTCTATGGATGCCCCTAGTCTATTATATGATTAAAAAGGAGATAAATCCTCCTATTGGTGAACTTATTAGCACATTATTATGTAAATAAATATCTATAGTTAAGAAAGGAACTAGGAGGGAATTCTATATGATGTCTTACCTCCTAGATGCATTGCTTGCCATAATTGAGATCCCTAAATTTAGGGGATGGTCTCCTAACAGGACACAAATAGTGTCCTAGTTTTACTCCAAGCTACATATGTTCAAATATAGAGACCATATTCATTTTATTTGTGATTTCATCTATCCTCATTTGACTGAGGCCATAATAGGGAATCCTATGCAGAAGATCAACCCATTAGTAAACAAATCCATTGAATCCATTGGGGACATATGGTTTTACTTAGATTACATAGTCATCCAGATTGAGGGAGCATAATTTAATCCATTGAGGTTACTAATCCATGTTCTAAATAAATTAGTTGATCAAAAAGTTGCATTTCAAATATGTAATGGTATAGATGGTGTTTTTAGAGAGAAAAGGAAAGGATTGTTACATATTCCACCACTAGATATTCATAGGACCATCTTCTAATATTAGAAAAACATTATAGATGCTGCTAGACATAGAGCCTATTTCAAATTATAGCATGATGACTTGAGGCAATGGGACCCAAATGATAAGGTCACAAAGCATTTGAATACAAAAATAATAAATGTGGCTTATGAGCATCATCCAAGTGCTTACAATTATATGTACACAAAAGCTTAATTCTTATATGAAGTCTTGACAAGGTTTAAAAAACTCAACATCAACCTAGAGGCAAGGCTAATGAGAGATTAGAAGGGAAATGATGACATTTGGCAACTTGGTCTAAGGTAGTACCACCTATTAGGGGATCAATCTTTTGGACCTCTTTCAACACAATAACATACAAAAACACAATAGCTTAAGACACAAGTTACACAAAAACCTAAAGTTTATATTGAGTAGAGGCCTAAAAAAAGTAGGCTTGATAAAGGGGCATCATCTTTAGCCTAGCCTAAAATACTAGAGACTCTTGTTGAATACATAGATGTAATTGCATTAGATCCAAGTGAAATAATGGAAGATGAATTACAAACATTAGTCAGCACCTACATGTTAGATGAAGAAGGGGAATAAGCAAAATAACCTTAGCCCCAAATTGAGGATAAATCTAAGGTAAAAAATGATAAAGGAAAAGAGACAATATTAGACCTAGTTCCCATTGCTCCCCCACAGAAGAGAAATGCTAAACTGACACTAGTCTTTGTGGGACCAAAAAGACCCTGACTAACATTCACTCATCCATTACGTGAGGTTAATATCTTTAGTGATGAGAACCTAATTCATGGACCAAGTATTCTTGAGTGGTTTCTATATGGAAATCTAGAAAAGATACCAACCATGCACCACCATTTGGCAATCACAAACTCAGTAAACATTCATGTTCATGAGGAACTCAAACCTTAGATTATAGAGCTATAAAAATAAGAGAAAGAGAGAAATATGGCTTCCACTAGGGGGTTAGATGACACTCAAATGGATACTCCCATAGCTTCAAGTAAGGCAAAAATTGAGATCCCTACTCAAAAATTGACTGAATCATCAATAAGCATAAGATTTAGTTTAGAATCTACCAGCATGAAATGAGTGATTAAAAAAAGGGTTATGATAGGAGGTGAAGAGTTCACCTTCCCAAAATTTTAACCATTTTTCATTTTAACTCCAATAGTTAGACAAAACCTAAGATAAGATAAGATATTTGAAGAAAAGATCCTTAAAGTAGTCCAAGATCAAAGTGATCAGTTACAAATAATAATCAAGGGTCTACTACAAAAAAACAAGAATTTAAAATAGGTTGTTGTGTTTTCCATTCATGAAGATAGGTTTAATAATTTTGAGGATGTCATGGTGGGACTATTCAACTCTTTGAAAATAGACAGAGCAAGACAAAAGGAATAGGAATGAAAATCTCTACAGCAACAGGCCAGGTTCACTAATGGTAGGTTGCAAGCTTCTAAGTGAGGGAACTAATTAATGCCATGTCTAATAATCTAGTCCCAAGTTTTAAAACTATTAGCAAGGTATATTTGAATATGGCCATGGCCATATTGGTTGAAAAACTTGAGCCCCTAGACAACTAGTCCAAATGTATGGAAAACCTTGCTAAAGACTTCAAGAAGCTGGAAGGTGAAATGTCTCATATCCTAGATATCTTGATCAAAGACACACATCCCTCATCCCACCAGGTCTCATAAGATATGAAGACCTCAAACAAGGACATTGTGATTCATGCAAGAGTTAATAAAATAGGGAGAAATCCAAATAGCTCAAGGTAATAGAAAAGTCATGGGTCTACTTCTCTCCTCTAAAGAGAAAATAGGAGATGTCAAGGGAATCAAACAAACTATGGAAAAGGTTAAAAAGGACCTTAAATACTTAAAATACCATGGATAGGATCTTTTCTTAAAACTAGTAATTTATCTTTAGTTTATCAGTGACTAACACTATAGACTGAAGATCTTTTAGCAAAAGTAAGAAGGTGCATCAACACAAGGCCTACTAGTCAGTTAGAAATATTTTACTCCATATCAATTTTTTTAATATTTTAAAAATGGAATATTCTCTTGTTAAGGCATGTGCAAATTTTTTAACACATTTTTCTAATGGTCAAGTCATTTGGAAAACTCTTGTGTATTCCAAAAACATTGTAAAAAGGATAGCTATCGTTACTTTATACACTTATAAGTTGATGCAAATGACCAATGTGCTTCTTTTCATCCTATAAAAGGAGTATTGTCTATCATAAAAAGGGTGAGTTTTAAGATTTAAAACTAATTTGTAACTTTTGGAGCAATTTAATACAAGTAGGGACTAATGCAAAGTTTGTCTCAATTATTTTTGTGAATGATTATCATGGGTTCTCTCTCAATTGTCTATTCTAGGTCTTAGATTTGAAGGGTTTTTAAGAATTATAGATGTGTATCTTCAATACAAATTTGCTAATTTGGGCTAATTCTATATTAGTTAAATGTATTTGAATTTTCTATGTTTTATTTGCTTTGTATAAAGATGTGCAAATACTATTTTATTGTAGTAGTAGATATTTAAAGAAAAAATAGTTCTTACTTGTATTTCTTCATATTATCCTTAGATACTTGCCTAGTGAGTAGTGAGATTTTAACATATGATGTTTTACATTATACATTGATTAAATGCATGTTCAATTGGAATTTAAGCCTTGTCATGATGTTTGAGATAAATATCAACAATCACATACCTTCTTTCTGCCCTACCTTTCCTTTTTGCTTCTTTTTTAACCAAATAACCTTAGTTTAAGCCCCATTATAAATATTCATTTAGATTAATATTTTGTCTGTAATTTTATCATAATTCACTAATAATATCATAGATGCTTCATAATTTGCATAGATTTTGTTGAACGGACCATAGTGGTTCCCAACCACCAATCAAGATAAATGTGTTGAATAGTCTGCTTGTTCTACCTCTATTTCATCAAAGATAATAAAATTATCACAACTTATAGATCATGGTTTGAATTTCCTAAATTCTAAAATGAGAAGTATTCTATGAACACTAATAACACCTATGATACATGTAGAGACATCAACAAGTACTACTTCATTGGCACTATAAGGAGGGTCAGCCAATAAATCTTTATGAATTTGTAGAATATTTACTATTTTTGGTGTATTTTGATCTAATGTTGATGTTATCTTTGCATATTTACATAATTATTTGCTCAAGTGTGTAAACATCATCAATATTTATGGTCTTTGACCCATCTTTGTGCTTCCTTTGGATAAAGATCAACATTCTACAAAGATAGATGTTTAATTTTGGTAAGGATAGTCTAAGATCTAATAATATAGAGTATTTTAGGTTATAATAGCTTATTTTCATAAAAAATTTGTATATCCTTTACAAATTTGAGGTCAGTTGAGCTTAGAAGTGTAAAGATCAATCATATTTATGTATTTGGACATATTTTTGAGCTAGTTTAGTTGAATATTGTAGTCCTTTGTTGTTCTTTACATGAATCCTTACAAAATTTACTTAATGTGAAATTTTAACCTTGGTTATTTATAAATATTAACTTGACACATCATATTTCAAAAATTATTCAAAGTTCTCAAGCTGGAATTTCCTAGAATCAAAAAGTCATATTCAGAAATAAGAGATCCTCTGCTTGAACTAGAAATCCACAAGAAAGCTAGGTGAGACAAAGGTAAGCATGGATGTTCGAAGTATTTTCCAACTTAACCACTCTTAGGTACTCATGCATTCAAATTTCATCAAGTTATGGCATGGTTAGGTATTATTCCATCAATGTACCAGGTCTAATACATGATCTCCCCTACAATCCTAAGAAATATTTATTGATGTTTAGTCCCAATGGTGTTGTAACTACAGAAGAACACATTAAATCATTCAAAGCTACATTAAATTTTTTAAATGTCACTGATAAATATGTATCATGTAGGTTTTTTCCTTTTACATTTAGGGATGTTTTATATGAATGGTTTCTTAATTTACCTGATAATTACATCACCATCTAGGATGGTTTTAACAATGTCTTTATTAACCAATTTGGTAAGGTTATTAGTCCCTGTATCCTATACCAATAATTTACCACCATCATAAGAGATGTTAGTTAGTCCATAAGATAATTTAATTCTAGGTTTTAAAAGATGAATAGTCAAACCATAGATCCCTACAAACTTGATGACGTTTTGGCTTTATAAATCTATAAGGACGTAGTATATCCTATGACTTTTGTGTTTTTAAAGAGATATCTTCTTGTCATAACCACCATAGCCTATGCCTATTATGAATTAGTGATCATTAATGATCAAATGCATCTTCAAGTAAAAATGGTTTATTCCATCCCAAATGTTAATCCACATATACCCACCTTGAATATATTTCCTAACAGTAATTAGAATAGGCCAGCCTTGAATCAGATCCCAGTGTTAAACCAATTACCCTTAAGCCATGCTATCCTTAACTAGAACTTATGATTCTTGAATCAACCTACAATTATATTTAGTCCAAATGATCAAAAATCATTATTAAAAACCTCTAGTGCTAACCAGGTTCATAGATCTGAAACTCCCAAAAGTGAGAATGACTCTATATTAAAGATGGTATAAAATCTTAGTATTGATTTCCTTCAATTGTAAAAGTAAGTTGGAAATACTAAAGAAAATTTTGGTATAAAATTATTTTTCTAAATGTTTAATAGACCCAATAATAGGTTTTAGAGTGATAGCTTTCATAAAAATAAGAATAATGAAACATCTTTTGATAAGAAAACAATGGATATAAACCTTATTGATATTGCTTTTCTTGATTATTGTAGAGTTCATTATACTACTAAGCATGGAGAAATTTATTACATTGAGTTTTGTAAAGCTTTTGAATCATTTCAAGAAAATTTAGACACTTTTGAGGTAGTGCCTAATAAAGATAATGATACAAGTACATCAGGATCTTTTAAATCATTCAATCAAGCTTTAATGGTGGAAACATTTAAATTTCCCTCCCAAGATGACAATGAACCTAAGATGTTCTTAAAGAAATCCAAGATTTTAAGTAGTTCCTAAAGAAGACATATCCTCTAAGGAACAAAGAGTAGAATCCTTGACTACTTTAACTCCTCCAAAAAACTTTGGTCCCCCCTAATACTACTTTAGATAATAACCCAAATCCTCCAAAGGGAGGTACTTATAAACATAATACTGATGCTTTTAATTCTTCAAATCAGATTGGTTATAATATTGTGGAGGATATGAATAAAATTAAAGCTAATATTACTTTGCATGAATTGACAAAGATCACTGAACAAAGGGATCTATTGTTGGATTCCTTATTTAAAAAACCTAGAAATCCACCTAAAGTTGATAATTCTAATGTTATTTTGTACAAAGCTAAGATAGAGTCTCAACCCTTCCTTCTTACCTTTAGAATGTTTGGTAAGAACTTGCATAATTATTTATTGCATTGTGGTGTCTCTAAAAATATCATGCCTATAGGTATTTGTAAACAATTTGGTTTGACACCCATTAAATATGATAAGGTTTTCTCCCAATTAGATAAGTCCAGGGTCAAAGTGATTGGGGAATTGTTAAATGTTCACATGCAACTGGATTCTAAGCTAAGATTCCAATAATTCATAGACATCAAAGTGGTGGATATTCATAATGCCTATAGATTAATTTTAAGTAGAGAATGGATAAAATATTTAAATGGATCTATGCCCATAGACTATTCATATTTTTGGCTACCTTGGAAAGGAGTTCCAAATTAGATTAGAGTTGAAATAGATCCTCAAATGAAACATATGATCACTGAATACAACATTGTGAATAAAAGAGGCAACATAATTAACTCTGATTTATGGGTCTTCACTCTTGAAACTACTAAGATAGGTGATCCTAAACCTTCCCATATAATTCTTGGACTATGGAAGATGCATTTTGATGGTTCTAAGTGTAAATTTGGGTCTAGGGTAGGAATTTTTCTAACTGACCCTATTAGTAAGAAATATAATGCTTCTTACAAACTCCAGCTTCCATGTACCAATAATCTTAAAAATTATGAGGCTCTCATCCTAGGACTACAATTTTCCATTGAAAACAAAGTCAAGGAACTACTAGTTTATGGTGACTCATAACTAGTAGTCAATCAAGTAAGGAAAAAGTATCAATACAAATGGTCATACCTTAAGAGGTAAAAATTTAGGTTCTATTATTTAGTTGAGTCTTTTGATGATTTCAATATTATTTCCATCCTTAGGGAGGAAAATAAAGTTTTTGATGAGCTAGCCTCTATTGCATCTAATCTCATGCCTGACCAAGACTCACCAAACTTTAGCATTGAGTTGATACCTTGTCCTTTTATCCCAAACAATGCAAACTATCTACAAGTCTTTAATGATAACCAACAAATCTTGATCTTCATGATCAATTCAATATCATTTGAGTCTTATGTCATAAATAAGGCTAATTAAATAACTATTAAAGAAAAATTTTATGGAAATGTCATTCATATAAATGACAATAAGATCCCTAAAGGAATTATTGCCTTAGAAAGGTTCTTTGATTAGGATAAGCTAACTGAGGCCTCTAAGATTCCCAAATTAAATGAGAAGGATTACAATGTAATTGATCTTAGACCTCAAGATCAACCTTAACTGGTCAACATTGGAAAAGCTTGTACAAGTGTTGAAAACCAAAGAGCCAAGGAACTGTTAACAAAGTACAAAGATATAATATCTTGGTCATATGATGACTTGAAGATTTTTTATCCAAGGGTCATCACCCATACCATACCTCTCAAAGATAATTGTAGACATGTTAGACAAAAATAAAGGCCTATAAATCATGTTTTAGAACCCATGATTTTCAAAGAAATCAAGAATTTAGTTGATGTTAGAATTGTATTTCCCATTAGACACTCTACCTAGATTGTCAATTTGGTACCACTTAAGAAAAATAATGTTAAAACTAAATTGTGTATTGATTTTAGTAATTTGAATAAGGCATATAAAAAGGATAATTATCTTCTTCCATCTCTTGACCAAGTAATATAAATTATTTTTGGTTCTACCATGATGTCATTCCTCAATCATTTTTAAAGATATAATCAGGTGCTAGTGAATAAGGAAGATAGAATGAATACAAAATTTACAACCAAGTGGGGCACCTTTGCCTACAAGAGAATGTCTTTTGGTCTGATCAATGTAAGAGATACATTTTAGAGATTCATGGATCATGCCTTCTAAGGTTTGATTGGTAAATGCATCATAATTTACATGGATGATCTAATTATTTTCTCTAAGAATAAGGAAGACCACTTCATGCATTTACAATAGGTATTTTAAAGGTGTAAAAGGTATGGAATTTACCTCAACCCCAAGAAAATCATTTTCTATGTCACTGAGGGAAGTTTTTTAGGCCATGTTATTACTAAATATGGAATTTCTATAGATCTTGAAAGAATAGAATATATATCAAAGATAGAACTTCCCAATAGTATAAAAGAATTGGAATCATTTTTTGGAAAAATAAACTTTACAAAATTAATTTTTGGCTTTGCAAAAATTGCCAAACCATTAAATGATATGATAAAGAGGGATGTTAAAGTCTCATGGAATGAGGAATCAAAGAAGGCCTTTGGGGACATCAAAGAGGCAATCAATCAAGCCCCAATATTGATAAGTCTAGACTTTTCAAAAGACTTTTTCCTTTACTCTTTTGCCTCTGGTCACACCATTGTTTCTATTTTAACTTAGAAGATAGATGGGTGTGACCATCCAATTAATTTCATGATAACTAACTTGAAAAATGATAAGTTTAATTATCCTTTAATTGATAAATAGGCTTTTGGATTAGTCAAAGTCATAAATAAATTTAGGCACTACATTCTTAGGAATAAAGTGCATGCCATTCTGCCAAACCTAGCCACTAAGATAATGCTAATCCAATGTGAAATCAGAGAGTGAAGAGATAATTATATGTCTATTCTTTAAGAATATCACAAAGAGATGAAGACTACAAAATTGGTAAGGTGTTAATGTCTGATTCAAATGATTACCAATATTATCCCCAAACTAATTATTATGTAGGTTAATTAACAAAAAATTTAACCTAATAACTATTATTATTATCCCATCATTCACTTACTAATTAATGACACTTGTCTTGTAGGACTAAATAGGGAGCATAAATGAGCCCTAAGACTAAAAGTAGCTCACTATCTGATCAAGAATGGAATCCTATACTGAAATAACTTTGAAGGTGTGTACTTAAGATGTGTATCCAAGGAAGAGTCATCTGAGATCATGAGCACATTTCATGAAAAATTGAGAAGTGGGAATCCCTCTAGAAGGACAAAAACTCACAAGATCCTCAATGTTGGCTACTATTGGCCCACCATATTTAAAGGTGATCATAAGCATGGAAGGGAATTCCATTCATGCTATATTTTCAGCATAAAAGATCCAAAGGAAACCATGCCTATACAACCAGTCATGATTGGCAAAACTTTCACCTAATGGGGGTTGGATTTTATTAGAGTCATCAATCCCAACTCATCATAAGGTCACAAATATGTTCTGATAGCTACTAACTATTACACTAGATGGACTGAAGTAGTAGCTACCAAATAGTGCATAACTAAAGAAGTGATCAATTTTTTATAAGAAAACATATGCACCAGATTTAGGACTCGACTCTCTTTGGTATGTGATAATGGGTCTACTTTCATATCCATATAAATGATAGAATGGGAATATGATAATGGTATTATCCTCACTTTCTCATCCAACCATTACCTTTAAGGTAATGGAGTGAGTGAATTAATGAACAAGAACTTGATGAAGGTAATTAAGAAGTTTATTGCAAACAAACATAGAACATGGCATAATATCCTCGAATATGACCTTTGATTATATATAACAAGAGTCAAACAAGACCTTAAATCATCTCATTTCTTATTGGTATATGGTCAAGAGCCCATATTCCCCATCACACTTATGCTACCAACTTACAAGTTTATGCAAGAGTATATGGAGGAAGACCAAGAATTTACAAACTCAAGGCTACTTGACATAGTTCATATAGAGGATTCCCAAGAAGAAGATTTTTCTTACTTTATCAAACACTAGACCACATTGAAAAGGTGGTTTGATAAGTGATTAAAGATCAAGGTGTTCAGGTAGGGAGACTTATTTTTTCTTTGGGATAAGGCATCTGATCCCAAGGGAAAAAAGGTAAATTCACATCCTATGGATTGGCCCATATCAAATTGTAGAAACACTTAGAGATAACACCTTCAAACTAAAATATCTACAAGGAGTAGAGTTCACATTGCCCACCAATGGGAAATATCTCAAGCATTCCTTTTATGCTGCTCCACTTGGGATCTTCATGGAGTAAATTTGTAAGGATGGTTAGAATTAGTGTAGGTAGGCTAGTTTAGTTCCCTTTTATCCTTTTCATTCTTGTCCTTTATTTGTATATAAGTTTGTATATATTTGATTATTTTTCCTTGCTTCCTGCTTTGTTTCTTTTTGTTATGTGTTTGTTTTCCATTGTGTGTTTTACATGTTGCTTTATCCCTTCCTTTTAATAAGTTATTTTAGACAACCCTCAGCACAAAGTTCACTTGATTTCTCAAAGAACTCTACAAGTTCAAAATGCAGGTATGGATCGTAAGCATGTGATGACCATGGGCTTGAAATATGAGCTTGATGTTATAATTTAAAGAAACTAGTAAGGATTGGTGAGTAGGTTAACTATTCCATAAGGACTTAAACACTGTTTTGATTTAAAATTGGTTTTAAGAAGAATTGTACATGTAGAATGAAATATTAAATTTTTAAGGGATAGTCATTTTAACACTTAACAAATATCCTTGCCTGGGAAAAAGGTTGCAACCATAGGTGATTTTATAAATATCAAACACTTGACCAAATCCTTAAATCTATCTATATTGGTTCTCGACATTTGTTGGAAATCCTAAAAGATCTAAAAATATAAAAATGAGAGATTATTGTAAAATCAAAATCTCTTCAAGAAAAGGTGATTCTTGTAATCTCCACCAGGGCTATGAATACCTAGCTAATATTGGAACAAGGCCATGAGTGGAGACAAAGTCATCTTTGTTGGGGATATGGCCACCTAACTAGTAGTAGAGCAATGCCTAAGCCTTCCCTAAACTAAGAGAATGATGTTTAATGAGTATCCAAACAAGCTCTAACTCAAGGTTAATGATTAAAGACTTGAAACATGGAAGCTGTCCCCTAAATCTCATGGTAAATAGTAAGTGGAATCAAAGCACACATAACATAGCTATGTTTTGATGTTTAATACTAATTTTGTAGATGCAAGGTTTGTTTCAACCATGAACTAATCTTAATAATCGCATTGGTCAAGTGGAATAAGTGACCTAGTTATGTGTCTAAACTAAAGTCTCTAAGTTCTAACATATTATTATGTTTTCCCTAGATGTAGCCATTTATTGAGTTAGACATACCCCCATTTATAAAAAATAGTTACCCTTGTGCAACTCTGAACCTTAACACTAAAAACTTGACATGTTTTACAGATTATTTGTACTTGAAGATCATCCATGCTTGATAAAGGTGGCCTTTTTTATTCATGATCCTACTTTAACTCTTAATATTTCTAACATTGGATCTTCATGCTTCAATTATAGGTTTCATGGGACCCTCATCGAGTGGATTACACTTGAATTTTATAGATTAATCCCCATTAAATATTTTACTAGCCTTTGGTTTATAGGAACTTAAGATTAAATCCATTTTATGAATGCCTTAAAACCCTCCTTTGAAAACCCTTTCTTAGATCCTTCAGTTTAAATCCAAATTTTGTGAGAGCAAAATTGGTGGGAACACTTTAAAAAAAATGCAATGAACTAAGATTAATTTTTATGCTAAAACTTAATCATATACTTTTAAACATGACTAAGCCCTAGCCTAATAATTAGGTTTGGTCCCTTTATATTTTTCCCTCCTTTATTCTCTTTTGTTTTAGAACTAGGTCTAACTTTCATGTTTGTAGGGTCCTTTACTTTCCTATCTCAGCCTCACTTTTTGTTTCATGGTCCCTCTTAGTACCTATCCTAACATCTTATTCCTAAGGCCCTATTCATGTTTTTTAACATAAACAAGACCTTAGCCCTAGGATTTTAGCCTAATTTTTTACATGGTCCTGAGCCCTAACTTAAATATCTTACTTCTTCACAGGATCAATGGTTCACACTTTATCAAGCAACATTGATTAGATAGAGAAAGATAAACCCAACACAAATTCTTTGATCTATTGATATAGTCTTTTTTTATCACTTAGATCATAATCAATAGCTCACAAGAGTCCATATAGAGATCAATGCTCTACAAACTCTTCACAGGGTCAATATAGTCAAATCTTAGAAGCCTTACAAAGTTGCCACAGGGCATTTCCATATTCAAACTCAATATCAAAAGGACTTTGGGATAATATCTTGTGTTATCATTTTTAATTATTTAATGGGTCATCATTTTATTATGTTTCAAAGCCTTAGGCTTATGAAAGTCTAATTTTTATATATGGCCCTGAGATAACTTGATCCACTTTATGACTATAGGGACTAATAACATGAATCTATTTAGATCATGATCTACATTTTGTGCTTACTCACAAGAGATAATCTAATGGATCATATCAAACCCAAGATTCCATGGGACCAACTACATTTGGGACTTAAATTTGAATCTATCATACCCATCATGTGATGACTATAAGAACATCATTAACATTCATGAGGCCATCAAATTTTAGCCTCATATGAAAAGTTATTAGAGATTAATTTTTATGTTTATGTAAACATCATTGACACTTGTAAGGCCATCATTGACATTCGTGAGACTATCAAAATTTATCTCAAGATCTAATTTCACTCAGAAGATAAATGCACTTAAGACTTGTATCTCAATGTCAAAATTGATCTTCCATAGATTAATTTAGTGTATCTAAAGCCATCTAGATTTAAGATTCTTATAACTAGGTTTAGATTTGCATAGGATAAGCTTGAATATCATGTTAGAATCTAGTTGTGTTTTTAAACATTGACCCAAATCTTAGTCTATTTATATGCCCCATGGTCTTTTGAGCCTAATGGCCTTAGTTTAACAAAAGGTCCCATTACCATAATACTTAGCTTAAAACTTTTAATATAAATTTGTATCATGTTTATTAACATGGTAAAACCTTAGGTTAAAACCTTACATTAAATCCTTTTGTTATTTGGGCCCCCTTTTAAATATGTTTTAAACTTAGCCTAAAAATATTTGGTCTAAATTTTGTTTCATGTTTATTAACACAAAATAGAAATACAGCCTAAAGTAATTTTCCTAAGTTCTTTATATGTCATGATACTGATTAAAGTTCATTTACATTTGCAAGATCTATGGCTTACATATGATCAACTAAGGAAGATTAGAAGATGTGAAACCAAGATGGACTTTTCAATAAAGCTATAAGCAAAAATGAGATTGTCACATGGTGGAATCACATTAACACATAGATTGGTGATGTGTAGATCTTCAAAGGCCCAAAAAACTACCAAGTGGCATAATCATGAAGCCTAATATAGATAAGGACCAATAACATGCAAGTCTTGGGATCAATATCAATGGTCCATGTTGATTTGTGTATAAAGATCAGATAGTAAAAAATAAAAGGTAGATTTTAAAAGGCAATGGATAATTATTTAAAAGCATTATGAAAAAGTTCTATGAATTTTACCAGTAGGATGCCACATAGATGCCATATGGGTACAAGATGACAAAACTAGAGATTTTGTGGGCTCAAAGAAGAAAATGTATAAATGTAAAGGTCTAAATCAAATCCAAGGCATGAATTCACCTAAGTCTAAGTAAATCATCAACATTAAATCTATAGAAAATCCCTAGCCTCTACTTAAATGTAATATCCCCAGCCAATAGGGAATATGAAAAGATAAAAGCTCCAAACAAAGATACAATTTTTCAAAATAAATTCAAATAAACAAATAAACCACAGTAAATCTCTTAACTTGCTAATCAGTGATCTTATTTATTTGTCCAGATGATTATAGTAGATGTCCTCTGTCATGCATATAAAGGAATATTCAAATATGGGCTTAAAACCTTGATCTTTTACAAAACTAAAAATAAAACCTAAATTTTGGAGTGGCTCATGTTTTCTATGTTGACACACAGTCACTGACGTCGGTTATTATGCCATCGTTGGTCGATATACTACCAACATTGGTCACTATCGGTCATCTTCTCTGTCAACATCGATCTGAAGACGGCTGATGTCAGTCTCTGTGGGAATCTATACGGATCTATACAAACTTCATACGACTGCCAATAAAGTAGAACCTATTTGTTTCACCCCCTGATCTGAAGATATATGGCTCTAGTATAGAATATCTCTATCTGTATAACTTATTGAATCAAAAACCTAATAAAATAAATACCTAGAAAGCTCTGTGACAACTTCTATATGAATTTACCTCTCAAATCTGTAAACCTCTATGATAACTTCTATATGAAGCTATCTCTCAATTTGGCAATAAATCAACTAATATCTCATAGCCTTTAAATTGCACACACTGAAGAGTGGACGTTCTCCAATGCAAATGGAATCCTGAAACCCTTGGCTCAGTCTTCACAGAAGAATTCTTCAAAATCAATAGTCAATAATCAATGGATAATCAATAATGGCCTCCATGAGAAACCCTTATACCCTCAAAAAGATGTGCTTTCCCTAATTAGGGTTTTCTTAAATTAGAATTAGGGTTTCTAATTAAAAATAGGCTAAATAATTAATATTTGATTAAATCAATCAAATATTAATATCTCCCTCAATATATGTCTGATCCTCAAACTGTCTAAAGCTAGTGAATCAGGGAGTGATTATGCACATGACCATACCAAAATAAAGGCACTCCACTGCATGTCAAATATCCCTAAATAATAGGAGCTCAGGCCAAATGTGTCTGAAAGAGCCTGAATGAAAGCCAACTATAGGAATTTTGCTAATTAAAGCCAAGCCAATCTCCATCAAGACCCTCTATCCATCTTATCAGCCTATGAAGGTCGCATAATAGGCTAATCATCAAGTCTGTCAATGTCCACTAAAAAAGGGGACATGACAATCTACCCCTCTTGAAATTGCTTGTCCCCAAGCAATCTCAAAACAATGAACCACTCGATCCACCTAGATCCCAAATGGAGTTATGCTCTACACTGCTATTAATCAATGGACACTCCTAAAATATCCTCAAAAATATAACCAAGAGAAATCTAAAATCAAACTGGTGAATGCAACTCAACCAAACTCTAAAAGCACAACTGCCATAGTGAAGAACACATGAGAAACAAACTCTCAAAGTATCATAACCCAAGTAGCATGGATAACTCAACATGCCAATTCCATCTACAAAAGATGGTGTGAATCCGTCCCATAACTGATCCCTCCATAAAGGTGGCACAATCAACTATACCACACTGTCATCAGTGTGAGAAGAATCAATCTGGAGACTCGACTCTACTGGTATGCCAAACTCATCAAGACTAGGTACTCCCAAATCTTGAACATGTGTGTTAGCTCTAACATGTTCCTTAGTAACCACTACAAGAATGCACTCACCACCAACCATCTCAATATACAAATGGACTGGGTATGGCGCTGGTGAAGACCACAAATGCTCCAACTTTAGAGTCACCTCAACCAAATGAAACTGTGACTCCTTGAAAGCCAACTGTGTATTCTCAAGAATCTCAGAAGTCACCTTGAGCTGCTAAGTAAGATCACTCACCTTATCTTTCTTGACCAATAATGCATCATATGCTATGCTGCCCCACTCCATAAGAAAATCTCTATCGGCTACCAACTGCATATAATTCTATCTCAAAATTTGGATAGCCTCCCATAAAGAGTGGATCTCTATCAAAGACAAATAACTACCTCCCTGCTCAATGCTAGTAGGATAACCCCATCCATAAATTGCTAACAACTGATGAGCAGCATCGAAATGCTTGCAAGTGATAGCAATGTCTCGCTTACTAACCCTCAGCTGACTAAATACATGATGGCGCTAGCTAGATTGTCTCCTAAAATCCTCCACTAATGCATGGTCCAAAAGAGTAGATTTAGAATCACTAACCTCTATAATACTACCATCCATACTCTGTGAATCAACTCCAAAGCTCATATCAACATACTAAGTATCAACAACTATAGCATCACTGTCTAACTCCTCCATACCAAAAGAAACTATCGAGGAAACTAAGTCCTCAAAATTGTCCACTGCATCCTCCTGGGTGTCATCTACAATAATTAGATCTTGGGACTCCTCTACAATCTCTGCCATAACTAAGAGATCATCAACCCTCAGTGCACTAACATTTGAGCACACCACCCCACTCTGAGTGCAAGCATCAGACTCATCCTCATCTTCACTATCTTCTATCTCATAAGGATCATGGGACATGCTATTGCCCTGTCTAAGTGATCTGTAGTGCTCTCTCCTCAGCTTAACAAAGTGATCAAAAGATATCCTCTTCCAAACTTGAGGTGTTAATAACTCCCACTCATCATTTTCTATCATATACTATGTGGATTTGTCTTTGAATGTAGGGTATGAAAGAAATTCATTTAACCTTTTCAAACTTTGTTCCAACTTCTCCATATCCTTGTCCCACTATTTCTGAATACTTGAAGTAATCATGGTACCCAACAAGATGGTAGGAATTTGGCTCTGGTCTACCCAACAAGATGGTAGGAATTTGGCTCCGATACCACTGTAATATCCCTAGCCAATAGTTAATATGAAAAGACAAAAGCTCTGAACAAAGATACAATTTTGTAGAATAAATTCAAATAAACAAATAAACCACACTAAATCTCTTAACTTACTAATCAGTGAACTTATTTATTTGTCCAGATGATTACAGTAGATGTCCTCTGTCATGCATATAAAGGAATATTCAAATATGGGCTTAAAACCCTGATATTTTACAAAACTAAAAATAAAACCTAAATTCTAGAATAGCTCAGGTTTTTTGTGTCAACACACAGTCGTCGATGTTAGTTATTATGTCGTCATCAGTCGATATACTACTGACATCGGTCACTGTCGGTCAGCTTCTCTACCGACGTCGGTCTAAAGATGGCCGATGTTGATCTCTATGGGAATCTATACAGATCTGTACAAACTTCGTATGGTTGCCAATAAAGCACACCCTATTTGTTTCACCCCCTGATCTGAAGATATATGGCTCTAGTACAGAAGATCTCTATCTATATAACTTATTGAATCAAGAACCTAATAAAATAAATACCTGGAAACCTCTGTGACAACTTTTGTATGAAGTTACCTCTCAAATATGTAAACCTCTGTGATAACTTTTATATGAAGCTATCTCTCAATTTGGCAATAAATCAGCTGATATCTCACAGCCTCTGAATCACACACACTAAAGAGTGGACGTTCTCCAATGAAAATGGAATCCTATAACCCTTGGCTCAGTCTTCACAAAAGAATTCTTCAAAATCAATAGTCAATAATCAATGGATAATCAATAATGGCCTCCATGAGAAACCCTTATAACCTCAAAAAGATGTGCTTGCCCTAATTAGGGTTTTCTTAAATTAGAATTAGGGTTTCTAATTAAAAATAGGCTAAATAATTAATATTTGATTAAATCAATCAAATATTAATATCTCCCTCAATATATGTCCAATCCTCAAACCATCTAAAGCTGGTGAATCAAGGAGTGATTATGCACATGACCATACCAAAATAAAGGCACTCCACTACATGTCAAATATCCCTAAATAATAGGAGCTTAGGCCAAATGTGTTTGAAAGAGCCTGAATGAAAGCCAACTGTAGGAATTCTACTAATCGAAGCCAAGCCAATCTTCATCATGACCCTCTATCCATCCTATCAGCCTACGAGGGTCGCATAATAGGCTAATCATCAATTCTGTTGACGTCCACTAAAAAAGGGGACATGACATTAAATCCCTAATTTGATCTCAAATTAACCATAGTTGAACCAAAAAAAACCTAATTACCATCTAAGTACAAACTAATCTAAAGACAATTTATAGACTGCTAGTGAGAATTTTTCAAAACTCATAGTCATGGAAGATCAAAAACAACATAGAGAGGACACTAAGCTATATTTGACCATAGACTTAGAAGGAAAGGGTCTTTAAAGACATATTAATTGACATCGTGTCCTTGAACATTGGAGAAAATAATTGGTTGAAGATCTTTTGGACAATTGAGGAAATAAAACCCATAACCAAAAATGATGAGAAGATTGCATCCTTCAAGATAAGGTATTATGACCTAGTTGTAGCACAAATGACAAGCCTTCACCACTTAAAAACTAAACCAGAGGTAATTCATTATATAGATATCCTTCTCCCTATTTTTAAATAATGTAAAATTGAAAATGGCATGTTAATTAATGATTTTACTCATAAATGAATTGCTTATGTGTCTACCATTGCATTTGATAACTACTATAAGATTAATAATACCTAGGTATATGTACCCACACTCATTAAATGGGCTAAGAAAATTAACCTCAAAACCATCCTAGCACCATGGTTGTATTATAAAAGCCATGTGTTTTCTAACCCTAGTAAGAACATTCCCATCAACCAATTTTGATCAAGAATTAGATTAATAATGACCCTAATGAATAGACTTTATGGAAGCACCACAAAAACCTATGTTGATAGAAAATGGGTGCCCATGGTGTATTATATGATTGAAAAGGAGCTAACTCCTATTAGTGAACTTATCATCACATACTTATGTAGATAGATATCCATAGTTAAGAAAGGGACTAAGAGAGAATTTTGATATGATGTATTACCTCCTGGATACATTTCTTACCACAATTGAGATCCTAATTTTAGGGGATGGTCTCCTAAGAGGACACAAATAGTGTCCCAATTCTACTCCAAGCTATATATCTTCAAATACAAAGACCATGTTCATTTTATAAGCAATTTAATTGATACCATAACAAGGAATCCTATGCCAAGGATCAACCAATTGGAAAATAAATAAATTGAATCCATTGGGGACATATGGTTTTACTTGGACTATACAGTCATCTAGATTGAATGAAAATAATGTACTCCATTGAGGTTACCAGTCCATGTTCCAAAAAACATAAGATAAGTAGGAAGTTGTATTTCAAATATCCAATGGTATAGATAGTGTTTTTAGAGAGAAAAAGAAAGGATTGCTACATATTTCACCCTTAGCTATTGGTAGGACCATCTTATAGTATTGGAACAACATTGAAGATGTTGCTAGATATAGATCCTCTTTCAAATTGTAGCATGATGACTTGAGCCAATGGACCCAAATGATAATGTCATAAAACATTTGAAGGTCAAACAAATAAATTTACCTTATGAGCATCATCCAAGTTCTTATGACCATATTTACACAAAAGCTTCATCCTTCTATGAAGTTTGACAAGGTTGAATAAAATCAACATCAACCAAGAGGTAAGGTTAATGAGAGATCAAAATGGAAATGATGACATTTTGCAACTTGGTCTAAATCAATACCACCTATTGGGGGCTTAATCTTTTATACCTCCTCTAGCATAATAACATACAAAAACACAACCCAAGACACAAGTTACATAAAAATGTGAAGTGTAGATTAAAGAGAGGCCTAAAGAAATTAGGCCTAGTGAAGGGGCATTATCTTCAACCCAGTCTAAAAGACCAGAGTCTCTTGTTGAATATATAAATTTAATTACATTGGATCCAAGTGAAACAATGGAAGATGCATTATAAACATTGGATATGGCCTATGGTTTAGATGAAGAAGGGGAACAAGTGAAATAACCTTAGCCCCAAATTGAGGAAAAATCAAAGGTAGAAAAGGATAAAGGAAAGGAGATAGCATTAGACATAGTTCTCATTGTTCCCCCATAAAAGAGAAAGGTTGAACTAGCACTAGTCTCTGTAAGACCAAAGAGACCTAGATTAATCTTCACTAATCCATTAAGTGAGGTCAATATCTTTAGTGATGAGAACCCAATTCATGAACCAACTATTTCAGAGTAGCTTTTATATGAAAAGTTGTAAAAGATACCAACCATGCATGACCATTAGGAAATCATAAAGTCAATAAAAATTTATGTTCATGAGGAACTCAAACTTTAGATTATGGAGCTATAGCAACAAGATAAAGATAGAAATATGACTACCCCTAAGGGGTTAGATGACACATAAATGGATACTCCCAGAGCTTCAAGTAAGGCACAAGTTGAGATCCCTAATCTAAAAGTGATTGAATCATCAATATGAGTTAGGTTTAATCCATAATATCCTAGTATGGAATGAGTGATTAAGAAAAGGGATATGGTACGAGGTGAAGAGTTCACATTCTAAAATGTTGAACCATTTTTTAGTTTAACTCCAATAACTCAAAAAAAATTAGGACAAGAAAATATATTTGAATAAAAGATCCTTGAAGTAGCCTAGGGTCAAATTGATTAGTTGCAAACAATGATCAAGGGAATACCACAAGAAAAAAAGAATTTAAAAGAGGCTACTATGTTTTACATTCATGAAAATAGGTTTAATAAATTGAAGGAAATCAAGGTAGGACAATTAATCTCTTTGAAAAGAACTAGAGTAAGACAAAAGAAAATAGGGATGAAAATATATAAAACAACAACCCAAGCTAGCCAATAGTAGGTTACAAGATTCCAAGGGAACTTATTAAGGCCCTACCTAAGAATCTAGTCCTAGGTTTTAGAACTATCAGCAAGGCACTTTTGAATATGGCCATGGCCATATTTCTTGATAAAATTGATGCCCTAGATAACTTATCCAAGGGTATGGAAAACATTGTTAAAGACTTCAAATAGTTAGAAGGTGAAATGTCTCATATCCTAGACAGCTTGATCAAAGAACCCATATCCCTCCACCCACTGGGTCTCATAGGAGATGAAAAGTTCAAATAAAGGACCTTTAAATTCATACAAGAGGTAAGAAAATAGGGAGAAAACCAAACAACTAAAGGCAATATAAAAGTCATGGTTCTACTTCTCTCCTCTAAAGAGAAAATAGGAGATGCTAGGGGCATTTAAAAACTATGGAAAAGGTTGAAAAGGACCATAAAGACTTAGAACACCATGGACATGAGATTTTCTTAAAACTAGTAATTGATCTTTAGTTTATCAATGACTAATAATATAGATTAAAGATAATTTAACAAAAGCAAGAAGTTGCATCAACACAGGGCCCACTAGCCAATTAGAAATATTTTATTCCATATGAATTGTTTAATATTTTAAAAATGGAATATCCTCTTGTAAATGAATGTTAAAGTTTAACACATTTGCTAAAGGTTAGGTCATTCAAAAAACTCTAGTGTATGCTAGAAACTTTGTAAAAAGGACAACTATCTTTACTTGGTACACTTGTAAGTTGATGTAACTAACAAACATATTTCCTTTAATTATATAAATGAGCATTGTCTATTGTAAAAATGGGGAGTTTTAAGAGCTAAAACTACTTTGTAACTTTTGGAGCAAGCTAATATAAATAAGGAATATTGCAAAGTTTGTCTCAATTGTTTGTGTGAATTTTTATCATGGATTCTCTTTCAATTGTCTATACTAGGTCTTAGATTTGAAGGATTTTTAAGAATTTTGGACATGTATCTTCAATGAAAAGATGCTAATTTGGGATAATTCTAGATTAGTTGAATTTATTTGAATTTGTTACATTGTATTTGCTCTACATAAATATGTGCAAATGTTAATTGATTGCATTAGTAAATCTTTAAAGCAAAATCAGTTCTTACTTGTATTTCTTCATATTATCCTTAGTTACTTCACTAGTGTGTAGTGGGATTTGAGCATATGTTATTTTAAATTATACACTAGTTAAATGGGTGTTCAGTTGGAATTTAAGCCTTGTCATGATGTTTGAGACAAAGATCAACAATCACATACTTTCTTTTTAACCTACATTTCCTTTCCTCTTTTTTTCTTTTTTACATTTCATTTACTTTCTCTCTCTTTTGGGATGATGATTTAATTCAACCATTATTTTCTTTTTGGTTCTTTGGTTTTATTTTTAGTTTACTTTTATCCTTTTCTTCTCTTATAAATCTTATGTATCACCTTCAGGTTTTACATAATTTTTCAGTCATCCATACTTTCCCTTGTTGATCTTAGGTTTTTCATTCATGCATTTGTTAGTCATTTTTGTCAAACATTATTTCTCTTGTATATATTAGGTAGCACCTTCAAATTTTTCATTATGGTCTCATTTATTAGTTTTTGACTTAATTTATGTATGATACTTTAGATACCATTTATATTCCCCTCTTTTCATATGATAATTTATACTCCCCCTCCTTTTGGATGATTGCTTATTTCCCCCTTCTTTTGGGATGATTATTACTTTAATTTATTACTTATGCTAGATCCCTTTTAGGTTAGTACAATTTCCCTAGTGACATGACTATCATAACATAGCCCCATACCTTTTTAGAACATTTTTTCTCTCCTTGAGATCAGTTAGGAGAATATTCATCATTGAATCACCTCCTTGCATGGAGGTATATTCCATTATCCCCATATTTCCTTTTGTTCATCTCATTTTGAGTCACACATAGGTCAGTTTTAAGATTGCACACTTGTATTTGGGTAAGTATAAGAGTATTTAGAAACCATGGGATTTAGGTTCTCCCTTATAGTAACTAAGCATAAGATATATATAAATTCGTATGGAAGAGGAATATAAATAAAATAAAAATGAAAGCCATATCATAAGAAATGTCAAATGTTAAAATGCAAATTATATCATAAAATTCAAATAACACCAAAAGAAGTGCTCTTTGTTTGGTACATTTTATATCTTAAATGAATCTTAAACTCCACATTTTTCCTCATGATAGAGCTGAGTTTCATTAGGGTGCATTAATTTATTATAATGTGATAAGAGGTATCATTATGTCATTACATCATAATATCTTCCTACATTTTATTGCCACCTATCTTTTCACATAAGTATCTAATCCTTGTAGTAGACATATGGCTTTACAATTAGTACTAAGGAGTAGGAAACATGTTTTGGGAAGGTAAGATACTTTTATTTTTCATACATACTAGCCTTCATGGGATGATATATGTACTTCACTTGATTAGCCCAAACTTTTTATCCACTAGTTAAAGTGTTATAGGATCTTCATGTCAATAGATATTACCCTTGCCAACTTTTTTAGAGTGTGTAATCAACCAAAAGTGGTATTTAAGTGATAAGAGTGATAATTGAGACTACCTATCCCTAGATTATCCTAAGACATCTCTTATAGCCTATTATCACTCTTATCCAGCCTTTGTGTGGGCCATAGGTGTCCCTAGTCAGCCCCAAAGCAGTCTTAAACCCTTATTTCTTGATCTTGGCCCTTTTTGCCTAATGTTATACTAGATAGACACAAGCACCAAAATAAGGAAACTAGTGCCACATGGATCTAGTGTCCCCAAAATGTCACTAATGTAATTTTCCCTATGTTTTCCCCAATGGATATCTTTTCAATACTAAAACTTACTAAGGTAAACCTAGACATCTTTTCTCACCTACATAAGTAAATTTTTTTTATATAGATATGAATTTTATCCTTCTAACCATTAGATGGAAATTAAATTCAAAATACACATTAAAAACATAGAACAAGTTATGAATAATTAAGGTTATCAATTCCTATTTTTCCTTACTTCTATATACTACCATCTACAATAGCCCTAAGCTTAAATTATCTATATTTATAATCTCAAGCACATTTAAGGCAATAAAGGATATTATCATAATAGCATCACTTGAACTTATACTAGAACTTAGGTGGAGATAAATACATTAGACTTTATCCCTCCTCAGAGTATTTGTATGTAGGTAACTCTCTTTACAATGGGGTGTTGAGCATGTCTAGCCTACCCTACTAACAAACACACTTTTTCATCTCATATCAATTAAATACCCTAATTACATGGAATATTAGGATTTACACAATAAATAAATCATTACATGTAAAATATAAGGTTTTAAGACTCATCCATGAGAAAATAGAATTTAGATATCTAGACATATGTCCATCCAGAAGCTTAAGATAGTCCTGCATAGAGGACACTACTATGAATATCAAGACACTACCACCACTTTTATAATAATGGTGCTACTATCTAATTGTGGTGCTAATATCTAAGAGGGGGTATGATACCAAGGTCTATTTTATGACATTTAAACTATATTTCACCTCAATTTCTATTACCTAAATCATTTATTTCAATTAATTTCTATCTAAGTTGTTATTTATACTATTTATTACTATTTTTTAGAAAAGTCAAATCTAGTAAATTTTGTAAAAAACTAGTGGTTGTATTTATTTCACATTATTTACATGATTTAGTCTACTTATCTCTTTAACAAACATAGGATTTACATTCATTACTGTCAGGGAGAATACCTACAACAATCAATATGCTCTGATACTAACTGTTAGGTGACCCCTTATCCAACGGAAGCACAATTGATTACTTTCTTATAAGAAATTAAACATGGAATTATACCAAAATGATAAAGTAACTAGAAACTTGAGATAGGAAAGAATTTGAGAGACAATACACACTCTTTATATTAAATATTACTAGAAGAAAATACAATAAGGAAGATGCCACTTCTTCCTCCACCTCAAAGGCTTGCCACACCTCAAGACCTTCTTCTCTCTCTCTCTTGATCAACACAAAACCAACTCCACAACCTGAGTTGCTATCCCTCCTTGAATGCTTTAGCTGATCTCCTTGACCTTACACCTGTAGATCTCTTTGACCTTGCTTGCTTCAATGCTTTTACTTGCCTTCTTGATTATTACAATACATGCCTTATGGGTCTTTAAATAGGATCCCATGCTTACAAAAATAGAACTCTAGTTACAATAATTAGACACGTAGCTCGTGACTATAATTAGTCATTTAACATGCAAACACTCGCTTCACTTAACTGACTGTTCGTCAATAGCAATTCTAGAAATACGCAGGCGACCAACACCGGTTCCTGCTTGTCTAGTGCTGCCGACGTCAGTTGACTATCTGCCATGACCGGTCTCCTTCTTCACTGCATCTGACCGATGTCAGTCATGCTACCGATGCCGGTGCTTTTGGTTCTTCAGCATCCTCTTCTTGTGTCTGCAAACAGTTGAAGCTTTTAGCTCCACACCTTAACAACTACATCCTAAAAGGTTAAATTTTTTGGTGAACCTAACTAATTTTAAACATTTCTCAAACCCTAACCTTAGATGCTCCTAGGATTATATCTTTATTTTTCATATTTTCATTGGTTACTTTAAATTTTTTAGATTTTAGATATTCAATTTTAGAAACTATATTTTGATTTGTTTACCATATGCCATCTAAAAAATCTCTCTTCCATTAAGAATAAGTGTTAGGCTAGGTGGTAATACTATTGAGCATATTTAGATTCCTGATATTCAAGCCTATGCCATGGATAAGGGACCTATTGTAACTCCCACTTTTGATACTTCACACCCTGATTATGTTTATTTCAATGATAATACATCCAAAGATGAGTAATATAATCAAGATCAATATGGTACACAAATTATAAATTGGGACACTCTCTTTCCACTTAACAATGGCAACCTAATTGTTAATAAGGATGAGATCCTATAGAGATTCAAAGATAGAATTTAAGAAAAACCCCTTGATCATGCACAAATTTTACAAGCCATAATGGAAATTAAGAATAAATCAAGTAATGGTAAATATTCAACTCCCCCATCTAATAATATTATTACTCCTATAATGAAGCCAATTCAGCTATCACAACTAATATTTTTAATTCAACAACCTTTAGTGATAGCTACAACTCTCATGGATAGTTCCTCCACTTTAGATGTATAATCCCTTATTCATGAGATTTATACTCTGTACGTTAAGGTGTTACATCTTAAGAATGGATCCATTAGGCCATCACATGTCTTGGATTATAATTTTCTCTTACATATATATTTGGCACATCACATAGTGGTAACTCCCTTGCCATGTGTATTTGTGGAACCTAAATTTACATTTTATGATGGTAAGGGTGACCCATAGCATCATCTTCAAGATTTTCACATAGCATGTTTGGACTATATGTCCAATTATTGGATTATCAAAAATATGCTTCCACATAATTAAAAGGATTATTCATTATAGTGGTTTTTTGACTTACAAAACCAATCTATCATAGAATTCAATCCTTTGGTAGACATATTTTTAGCACACTTCTCCACAAATGTCAATGACAAGATCTTATATGCTCAAGTTGCACAATTAAAACAAAAGTTAAATGAGCTTATTATAGAATACATCTTATGATACAAAACTATATTAGCTAAATTAACTAACCCCATGGCTGATAAAGAGCTACATGACATCTTTAAATAGAGTCTTCTACCAGCATTACATGAATCTATCTTGTTTAATAAAATTCCAACATTCACATATTTGTGCCACATATTAAAATAAAGAGAAGTAAATCTTCTATAAATGGGAAAACTAAAATATACAACTGGATAAAAATCAATTACCAAGAGTTCAACTAATCCTCCATACAAGGTAAGGGTCACTAAAAATAAGAGTGATAAAAAAACCATAATTAACATAACTTCAGAGCCATCTCCTCGCTTGGTTTTATCAGCTCCTCTACATAGAGTCTTCACCAACCTTCAAGAATCACCAACACTAATTTTATAGTAGATATTGGAATGCAATGTCATATCTCTCCCTCCCATCAAAATAGATGATACAACATGACCTATTTAAATAACTATTATTCTAATGCATTTTATGAGTATCAAAAGGCAACAAACCATATAACAAACATATTCATTATCCTAAAACACAAGATACAAAATTTGGTTTAGGCCATCATTATTAATGTGGGCACACCCATAGAGGCACCAAAAGTACATCAAACAAAAGCCCAAACATTGAAGATATTCTTAGATCTGTTTCCAAATAACACAACAAATGAGGTAGGGGACACTTTAAGTGTTTACTACACATATCACACAAATCCACCACCAACTTCATATCACACTATTATAGAGGAGGAACACCCATTACATAATATCATTGGTATGTAACACATTATAGTTATAGATACACCACTTATCACCTACTTAAAGTAGGAGATTGTTGATGATGATACAAATTTATATGAACTATTTATATGAGCCTACATAGATAATCATCTTATTTAGAGTGTTATGGTTGAAAATAGGTCAAGTATTAGCATGTGCACTATCACACTTATACAACACTTGGGGAATTTAGATCAAGATATATCCCCTAAAAATAGAGTCATCAATGGTTTTAGTGGTCATGTTTAGAGCTCCATCAAGGAGATTATACTTATACTATAGGTTGGACTAGCACATGTGGCCAATAGATTCTTAGTATTACCTAGTGATGGCATGTTTGACATGTTACTATCTATGACATGGATATGGAAACTATGAGCCATTCCATCCATAGTGCACAAATGCCTCAAATATATACATGCAAATCATGTGGTCATAGTTGAGGGTATTCCATGTGAGTATCATCTACCTATTCCACATGTAGTTACATCATAGTTACCAGTTCTAGCCAAGTTATCAATTACATCTCTAAGCTCAGTTCTTGTTGATACACCACAAAGTTTATTAGAGCTACTAGTGCGGGAAAAGTCTAATCGTATAGTATTTGGCATGTATTCATACTATCCAATAGAGACCATTATTAGAGAGAACAATGTGTTAGAGATATGTTACAAATTCTAGAGGGCCTCCTTTTACTCACTTTATATCAAGATCAATATTATTGGGTTATCAGGGTTCTCAACATAGGGTACATATGCCACCTATAGCTTCTTTTACTAGATGTGTCCTTAAGACCCCTATAGTTCATAGGGCACCATAATTAGTGTCAAATATTCTTAGCATTACTACACAAACAAATATAGATATAGATCACTCAGTATATTATATTATGGGACCATAGTTACCCTTTCACATAGCACACATGATCATAATTACTTTATTTGACATAGGCCATAGTGATAGTAAGTCTCCCATGAGACTCATCAGTTAGTATTGGCCCTCCCTTCTTTGTATATACTTTCCCTCTCTCTTTCTCCTTGTACATAGTATCATTTTCATATTTCTTATACATATATTATATCCAAAAATTCTAAATATAATATAATATGTCAAAAAAAAAAAAACATTCAAATTTTACTCAAAAAACACAAACAATATGGATTTTATGCATTATTATGTTTAAATTTCTTGTATTTGTTAGGCACTACATATGTTATCTATCTTAGTAAAGTTAGTTTTACAATACATACATGCTTTAATTGTTCTTGTTGAGTGCTTGCAGGCTACTATAGGACTAAGGTCCACTACACTAATCTAGACTTGTTATTATTGACCCACTAGGGGCATATACACTGATACATGTATCTTCACTTGAAACATTCACCCACATGGGGACATCCTATACATAGTTTTGATTCCCAAGTTTTATCTTTCTATACTCTGCATCCTAGCTTTAGCATTGTTATATCTTGATATTGATCATGCTACTCTTACTCAATTTTTTTGCTAACTATTACTAACTTAAACTCAGAATATGTACATACTAGCTCTTACACAAATTTTTATTACATATTCATGCATGATATTGTTTCTATTCAAATTTTACTTTTAGATTCAAGGAATAATTAAGAAACTTAAGAAAGAATGGTCAAGGCTTGATGTGTACCTGGATATAGTCTGCGCACCGTAATCCAGATGCTGTGAGTACTCCTCTTTGGTTGTGGAGGAATGACACCTGCAAAGAAAAGAAACTTGGATAAAAGAAGGCGTTAAATGGACAAATGGTGGGTTGCCAAGCGAAAGCTTGATCCCAGAAGTATGAAAACTTCCTTAAGGGATATAAACCCACTAGTCAATAAAAAGAAGTGTCTGATAAACAATAGAATGATAAAGAATTGAAATGATAAAAGATGGAATGAAAAAGGGAAGCAAAGGCTTACTTGAAAGAAGCTGTCGAACTGGTCAAAGTCACCGGCATCGGTTGGTTAAGGTGCCGACATCGGTTAATCTGTCGACGTCAGTTGGGGTAGTGACCGGCATCGATAGAGGCAAAGGTCTTTAGACGAGCTCTGATTAGGTCTGTGGTCCGTGGACAGGGTCTGGTCAGGGTCTAGGTTTATTTGAGTGGTCTTGAGACAAAGTTTTGGGCTTGGTTGAATGGTCTAGGGTCTAGGTCTGAGAGTCTAGTTGAATGGACAGAGTGTATGGTCTGACAGAGGACAGAGGCAATAAGGAGATGGAGAAGTAAAGATTCAGGTCTACCTTGGTTAACAATCTGGTTTGGGGAGAGGGAGTACTGAATCTAATTCATAATACTTAGAAGCAAATGACTAAAAAACACAAAGAAAACACAGACAATATACTTACCTGTGCCTTGTTGAAGGTGTGCTACTAATGATTCCCGTACCCACTGTTGATGTAGCATATGTGGAGAACTTGTTGCTGATGGAGAACCCTGAAGCTGTTGCTACACCTGAGGGAGAGAGTGAGAGGCTTGACTAAGAGATTTGGTAGATTGACGGATGGTCGAAGATTGAAGATTGAAGGATTTGTGATTTGCTTCCAGAAATTAGCCGATTGTGATTGGTCTCGTCAAAGAGTCAAAAAAGCTGGTTAAGTATAATCAATGTCGATGATTCCACCAACGTCGGCTGACATTTGACCAATGTCGGCGGGTTTAGAACGGGCAAAAAGAGCCACCAAGCCCATTTTTCATCTCCAAGTGCACTATCCATTGGAGAATGTCGAAGGTTGGGCTAAATATGCACGAGAGTTTGTTAGGCAGTTAGAGAGAAGTAAGAATTGTTCTTGGGTGAGTCATAGGATGGGAATTAGTCCAAGGCGAGGTGTCCTAGGTGAGGTGTCATGGGTGATGTGTCCAAGGAGGGGGGGTTAATTCAAAATAAGTTTATTATTTTAAATTAGTAATTTTAGGAGTGGGTTAGGAATGGACCAAAGGGGGAAGGTGACCAAAGATTAGACACTATTTTGGTGTCTACATTTGCCCCTTTTTGTCTTGTTGGTTGCTCTAAACGAACTGCAAGACAAAAATAGGAGTTGGTTGCCCCAGGTATGGGATAAGGTTTGATTTCATCTTGTTGGTTGTTCAAGTGAACTGTAAGACAAAAATAGGTGAGGGTTGGTTGCCCCGATTATGGATGAGGTATCCCCCCTCAAAGCGGGAGTCGAGAGAAGGGAACCTAGAATCGGGTGCTGATTTGACAGAGAGTGGATAAAAAGAATGAAGATAGAGTGAGAATGCTGTAAAAGTTGTGATTGCACGTACACCACTTCACAAGGATGGTCAGGTCAAATTGTCACAGGTCGAGGGTCAAGGAGTGCCAAAATTGAAATAACCAGGCCCCAGCATTTAGTCATCTACTGAGTGGGTTATTCAATCTAAGCTGAAGCTCTAATGGTCATCATGTTCCAGGTATCCCAGGCTTAGGAAGTGCTCCTGAAAATAGGAAAATGTCACAAGTAGTGCGGATCAACTGGCTTGCGATCCTATACTTGTGAAGGTTAAAAGTGTGCGCACAATTTTGCTAACCAATCATGAGGTAGCATATATGCAAAAATAACCAAGGCAAAATCACATTGGAAGTAATCACGATTAGAGGAGATGGTTATGATCTCCAAGGTCTGGTGGTCGATGGATGGAGGCAAAAGTGATCCAAGTGTGCCCAAGGGGGCCAAAATGACGTGGTTTGGAGGACTAACTGATTGGGGGCATGATTTTGAGGCAATAGAGAAAAAAGGAGGTTGGAATGATGCCGACATCATTAATAAAAACTGACATTGATATCCAAAAATGGCTGACATCGGTAGAGTTCGACCAACGTCAGTGGATTAGGGCACGCTGATGCTGACATCGACGGCCTGCCAAATTTAACAAAATTGGATTGGCGGCCCACCAAAAGTCATTTGCTATTTATTATCTGAGAGAAAAAAGATCTCTAGAGTTGATTGAGTGAAAGTGACCCAGAGCTGACCGAGGAGCGGTGTGAGGTAGCAGATAGGCATTGGTGGAGAGAAGGAGTCGAGTAGACGCTGTAGGGATGTGTGTGGGCCAATAAGAGTGTGCAAAGTCATTGGCACAAAAGAGATGGTAGAGGGGAGTAGAGGACCTGCAGGGGGTCCACCACTAGTGGCACCCATCGTGCCACCACACCGGTGACACTGAGACAAGGTAGGAGGGTCTTTGAACCCTATTTGATTGATTTTGTTTTTGATTTAGTTTTTTGAATTTTTGTCATTTTTAGGCAGAAATCAAGGGGGGAGGGTAGCTAAGAAGGTGGGTGGGGAGTCTAGGAGAGATTAGGAGTCTTTTTAGAGGGTTTAGGGGGTATAGGGGGGTTTAGAGGGGAAGCCCTAATTTTTAGGGCTCACCCCATTTGGCCCTAGGGCCAAACTAGTTGCCGACATCAGTGATTCTACCAGCATCGGCTGACCAGTGACTGGCATCAGTCATTAACCTCTTGACATCGGTCACTATGTGATCGATGTCAATTAGGTGAGTGTCGTCACTAGCATGCTAATCAATGTTGATGGCTGCCTGGTTAGAAAGGGCGGTGAAAAATGGTCAAGTTGAAAGGTTAAAGCTACGCCAAGGGCTTCTCAGGTGTAAGGTTAGGCATAGATGGTCAGAATGGTTGGTAAAATAGAAAGAGTAGGAATAGTTTTAACATGAGATTGACTATGGATGGATGCAGGCAAGGCAGACTCTGATGTTGTGGGATCACCTCCTAACTTTGCTGACATAGATGCACGGAGGCGTGACGATCGAGGAGTGGGCGCAGATGAGCGCAGTGGGGCTAGGTGGGCTGAGACGCTACTGTAGAGTGGCAAAAGATGTGAGCCTCATGGTGGCATTGATTGAGCAGTGGGACCATGCCACCAACACCTTCCACTTGCCCACAGGCGAGATGACGGTCACGGTCAAGGACGTGTACCAAATTTTACGGCTGCCGGTACACGGAGCTGACATCTATGCGTGCTTGAGAGAGGTGCATGATATACACATGGTCACGCTATTTGGGGAGCACATCACAGAGATGAGCTACCATTCAGCCAATTTTGCTTATGAGGCTTTGTACATGGCAGATGAGGGTGCACATCGGTTGGCGATTCTAATGATGATTGGCACCACAGTCTATGCATTGCCGGATGCAGAGGGAGGTAGGTTCCCGGTGGCCATGACCGGGGTTTTGATGGACATGCTGGAGTAGCAGACAGTGTTCACTTGGGTACCTGTCTTTTTGGCCTAGGTATACAGAGAGCTATGGGGCATCAGTCGACGGTGATGGTATAGTCTGTGTAGGCCACCTTCTACACTGTTGGGCATATGAGCATATTGTGGTTACCCGACCTCTCGGCCTCCCAGTGGTGATCCAGGCTAGTTTTAGGGTCAGATTCAGGCGATGGCATGAGGTGATGGCATAGACGCTGGTAGACAGAGTGGTCAGGGATATTGATCACTACCGAGGGGTATTGGAGGCCCTGATTCTAGCAGATATTGTCTGAAGACCATACTTAGTGTATCCAGTGTTCAGAGACTAGGGCGAGCAGACGGTCAAGACTCAGAGCATGCGATGGGTCAGAGGTAGGTGAGCCAGTGAGCTTAAGAGGATCCCAGCAGAGAGAGTGTGGCACTAGTATGGGCTGCTATAAGATGTACCTCCCATGTTCCCATAGTATAGGTGGGATGATATAGAGGCACCGCTCCCACTACCAGAGGAGACAGAGGAGCCATATTTTGAGGAGTTGCTGGCAGGACCTGGGGTGGCTGACCTAAGTTGTATAGAGGCCTACACAGCATGGTGGGTAGGGTAGTATACAGGCATACAGGTGGGTCCCTAGCTAGATTTACAGGCTATCACTAGGGAGTGAGATACAGCCCGTGAAGAGAGGGACACTACGCAGTAGGAGAGAGACGCAGCTTAGGCCTAGGTCACAGTTTTGTAGGGACAACTAGCAGGGGTTACAGGGTAGCTGACAGAGATGACAGGTTGAGTGGCAGCATTGACAGGGTAGGTCACTCTATTACAGGGACAGTTGGCTTCAGCCTAGGCACAGGTAGTGGCAGGATATGTCTATAGAGGACAGGGTTCAATGCAGTAGCCATCACGGCAGCTGGCATTTTCACAGGGGCCAGGACAGTCGGCATCAGTGTAGCTAGGTCAGCCATAGCCATAGGGGTTAGGACAGGGCACAGTAGTAGGGCAGATGGGTCCACCGCATACTGTATCTCTAGTTAGATACAGTGATGCACTAGACGAGATCGCTTATTATGAGAGGGCCATCAGGGGGTTCCCTCAGATACAGTGATACTCAGAGATGAGGGCAGAGCAGAGCTGACAGAGGTTGATGTCATGAGCGATGGCTTTTAGGTCTCATAGATAGCACAGATCAGAGGGGGGAGAGGATATAACATCTTCCCAGCCACTGCCACCACCACCGCCATAGCCTTGAGGGCAGACCTTGAGATGTTATTTTTGATGTATATATCGGCCTACGAGCCATTGATGTGAGATGTATGAGAGAGAGAGAGAGGCACTGATTTGTGCCATTGTATAAAAGATTTTGATATATATATGATGATGGTTTTGGATCATTGATGTGTTATGGATGTTGTTTAATGTTTAAAGTATTGAGCATTTTTGATTATGATGATGATGCATGTTTTGATATTATATTTATGATTATAATGTTATGATGATTAAATGTGATGATGATAATGTTATGGTCAATGATTATAATGATGATGTTTAATATAATGATGCGTTGTGATAATGCTAATAATGAGAATGGTCATGACTTTTAGATTAGATGATGATGCATAAGGATTATGTGATAGTGATATTTATGTTATGACTTTATATGATGTGAATGCTTAAGTGTGTGATGATGATAATGTGGTTGTGATTAATAATTATGATATAAATGATTAAAATGAGTATGCTAAAGATTATGAAAATATGTGATTGGTTGTGATGTGATTGGCAGGTGACGAGAGAAGGAGACAGACGAAAGTGATGAAGAGAATGGCCGAGCTAACCCCAGAAGACCCCATGTCAACTAAGTGCTGCCTACATAACCCATGTCATTAGGGCCTCAGGCCAATGTAGTTCTCCCAAGAAGGGAGGAAAAAGATCAAAATGGTTGATTTTGGTCATGATAAGGATATAGCATTTCCCATATGTCTGAGGGTACATGCTTGAAATGACAAGGAGGAGATGATGCTACAGCTTTTTCCAAATGGTGTAAGCTGTAACATTGGTCGAGGTTTTTCATCCTTAGCAACTATCCATATTTGTGATGGATGTTCGCTAAAAATGAATTATAGGTTGATTTATGTTTCAGCAAGTAATGGTTTATGCTTGACATAAATTGTGTGGTTGATAGTTTCCATGTGTATGATGTCTATGAAAACCAAAATGATTAGGCTATGTGAGTGGTTTAAAAAGAGTCGGATTGAATTGTTTTGACAAATGATGTGGTTGAATGTGACCAAAGTGTAGGCAGAAAGTAAAAGGCATAAGCGCCCTTTCATTGACAAGGACTAGAATGACAACATAGATAGGGGTTGTTCGAATGAAGGGCCCCATTTATGCGTTGCATCATTGACCATAGTTATGTTAGAGTGGTAATCGAATCACTTTTGACATTAAAGTGAGCTCAAAGTCCCTTGAGTAGGTGATATGAGGAGAAAAAGGGTAACCTGTTTTAGAGTATGGATAACTTTGCCCCTTTTAATAGGAGACCCTGAGACAACTATAAGTCAAGTCTATGACCCGGTTTTTTTTTTTCTTAGAGAGGACTGATCAATGCGGGAAGTCCACATAAAGATGTCATTTGTTTGGCGGTCATTTGTGAAGCTGATTGATGCAGGAAGCTTCTAAGAAAGGTGCTATTTGTAGTAAGATTTAGTCATAGCCATCCTTCTAGGGAGTGGTCTATACTTTGCTTTATAGATTTTGAATAGCTGTCCTTCGAGGGAGCAGTCTATTAGCTACAGCAATGATATTACAGCTGTCCTTCGAGGGAGCAATCTGCTTTTTGATTTGGTTTTGTGACTTTGGCTATTTTGACATCTTGATTTATTTTTGACAGAATATTGAGTCATGGACTAGACTTATAGAAGGTCAAGGTCTCCCTTTTATTAGGACAAAGTATCCATATGTCATAAAAGGGTTGTAGAGGATTTTATTAAGGGAAAAAGGGTGAAATGAATTAAGGATTAAAAGGACAAGGATTGCTCAAGGGACGAGCTCAAGTTAAATGTCAAGTGGATGAGTACTCGACTAACAATAGAATGGTCATAGATGCAAAGCATTAAGGGGCTCAGGTTCTGGTTGGCCTTCAAGAGAAGACAGACGATAAGTCCCTGATCCATACTTGTGCGTGATGATATAAGGTCTAAGCCAATTAGGGGCAAATTTGCCTCGTTTACTCCATTCCATATTGGTCACATGTTGGTTCTCTTTGAGGATGAGGTCTCTGATATTGAAATCTCGTTCTCTCAGAGTTTTATTATAGGCATGTTTGATGCGATTTTGATAGACATGGAGATGATTGAGGGCAACAAGATGACGTTCATCGAGTAACTCAAGTTGAGCTAATCGATCTTGACGAAAGTCATCATTAGAAAGAATGTCATGGAGTGAAATGTGAAGAGACGGGATCTATACTTTGAGAGGTAAGATAGCCTCTATTCTGTACACTAGAGAGAAAGGGGAAGCACCTGTAGAGGTTCAGATGCTAGTGCGGTAGGCCCACAAAGCGAAGGGTATTTGAACGTGCCAATCCCTTCCAGTGTCATTGACCACCTTCATGAGAATTTTAGTTAAGATTTTGTTAGAAGCCTCGACCTACCCATTTGCTTGTGGGTAGTAAGGTGAAGAAACGCTGAGTTTGATGCCAAATGAATCACAGAGTTTTTGGACAGTCTTGTTTTAAAAGGACTTGCCATTATCGATGATGATTTTGTGAGGTACACCAAAATGACAGATGATGTGGGTGTTGATGAAGGCGATAATCTTGTTGGCTTTTGTGGAGACAAGAGGAATAGCTTCCACCCATTTAGTGAAATACTCGGTGGCAGTGATGATGGACTGATGGCGAAGAGACGAATGAGGGTTAATCTCGCTGATGAGATCTAAGCCCCATTGTGAAAAAAGCTAGAAATCCTGAGCGACTTGTAAGGCATGACTGAGGAGATGAAGCAAGTTAGCATGCTGTTGACACTTGATGCAATGTCGAACATAATTTCTATAGTCTTGATGAGGAGTGGGCCAATAATAACCTAGGTGAAGGATGCGCTTGGCAACTGAGTTACCACTGAAGTGTCCACCACAAATCCCATCATGGGCTTGTTTAATAGCATGAGAAGCTTCAGTGGAGTTTAAACAGCGAAGAAGAAGGCCGTCAAAACCTCTTTTATAGAGAAGGCCCCCTAGCATGGTATAGCGAGCGGTGCACTTGATGAAAGCCTGCCATGCATTGCTAGAGAGGTTGGGAGGAATGAGAGAATGAGCCAAGTAGTCCTCAAGTTGTTTATACCATACATCTTGTGAACTAGAGTCTATGGTGTGGATGAGATTGATGTCAGTGGAAATGTATGAAGGCAATGGCAGATGATATACCATGACATAAATTCTTGATGATGATGATGAAGAAGGAATATGCGAGGCGAGGGAAGCCATGGTGTCAGCAAACTTATTCGTCGATCGAGGAATAGTCTGCAATAAGTGATGGTCGAAAGATGCTAGAAGAGTGTCAACATAGTGCTTGTACCTTTGTAAAATTTCATTTTTACAAAGATATGAACCATTGATTTGATTGACGACAAGTTGTGAGTCACCAAAGATGCTGATGGTCTTGATGTTTAAAGAAAGGGCAGTTTGAAGTCCCAAAATTAAGGCTTCATATTTGGCCATATTATTGGTACATTCAAAGTTGAGTTTGAAAGATAGGGGCATGGGTTCACCTTCATGTGGAATGAGGATGACCCCTGCACCTCCACCGAGTTGACATTTAGAGACGTCAAAAAACATTGTCATTTGGTAGAATGTGTCATCAGTCGAGAGAGTGGCGATAGATTCATCAAGAAACTCGCACTAAGAAGGTTGATTGTCAGGAAGAGGGGCATCTGCTAGTTGGTCAGTGATTATTTGCCCTTTTATAGATTTTTGCTGGACAAATTCTAAGTCAAATTCAGTAAGAAGCATGAGCCAACGAGCCATACGTTGGTTTTGATATGGTTTGGAATGCATGTATTTGAGGGGATCAGTGTGGGTGACGACAAAGGTTTTGTGATTGAGAAGATAATGGCAAAGCTTGGTAGTGGCAAAGACTAATGCCAAATAGAGTTTCTTGATATGAGTATACCGAGTTTCATAGTTGACAAGTGTTCGGCTTATGTAGTAGACTGCTTGCTCACAGTGTTGCTCGTCTCGATGCATGATCATGGCACCTAACAAATGATTGGTTGCTAAAATGTAGAGGTAGAAGGGTTGGTCATCTTTTGGTGGAATAAGGACTGGTGGAGTGACCAAATAGCGTTTGAGGGCTTTGAAAGCCTCTTGGCAATCTTTATCCCATTTAAAGGAGACGTCCTTCTTGAGGAGGTGATGAAAGGGTTGGCAACGGTCAGAAAGCTGTGAAATGAAACGGCGAATGGATTGGAGCTTCCCTTGTAGACTGTGAAGTTGCTTGAGATGAGTTGGAGGTGGCATTTTGAGGATAGCACAAATTTTGGCAGGATCTATCTCGATGCCAGGAAAAGAAACAATGAATCCCAAGAGCTTTCCTGAGAGGACCCCAAAGACACATTTTTTGGGGTTAAGACAGACCTGGTACTAAAGAAGGCAAGAGAAGATGATTTTGAGGATAGTCAAATGGTCGCGATGAAGCTTAGACTTGCCAAGCAGGTCATTGGCATAGTCCTCCATGATTTTATGGAGGAGATCATGAAAGATGTAAGTCATGGCACGTTGATATGTGGTGCCTGCATTTTTCAAACCAAAAGGCATGACTCGATAGCAAAAAGTTCCCCATGGTGTAATGAAGGCGGTTTTGTGCTGATCTTTTGGTGCAATCAAGATTTGGTTATATCCTAAAAATCCATCCATGAGTGATAACATCTCATGGCCAGCCATAAGATCAACAAGTTGGTCAATGTTTGGAAGAGGAAAGTCATCTTTGGGACAAGCTAGGTTAAGGTCATGATAGTCTATGCAGATTCAGATCCCCCCAGTCACCTTGGTGACAGGAACAATGTTAGAGACCCACTACAGATAATTGATGGGTTGGATGAAGGAGACAGAAAGAAGGTGCTGAAGCTCTTCTTTGACAAGAAGTGTAACACGAGGATGCATTTTGTGAAGCTTTTGCCTAACAGGCTTAGCCTCTGGGTTTGTGACAATGTTATGAGTGGCAATGTTAGGGTCGATGCCAGGCATGTCAGCATAGGTCCAGGCAAAGGCTTTGTGATTGTCTGAGAGAAATGTGGTATAGTCAATCTGCCCCTGAGTGTCTAAAGATTGACCAATCTTTAAGACTTGAGGAACATCAGAAGATGAAAGGTTAATGTCGATGGTTGATTCATTTAACATAACTTGTGTTTCAAAAGGGAGGGAGCGCTGAATGAAAGAATCATCAGCACCCATATAGGTAAGAATGGCATTGTCATTTATGTAGTGGACTGTGTTGATGGTTGTCGATTCATTGTCTATCATGCTGGGATAAATGAGAGGGAGAGACTTGGGAACCCCGTTGAGCTGATAGGTTAGGGGTTCCAAGCGGATGGTGTTTATGCAAAAAAAAACTAGGAGGGATGGAAACCACCAACTCCGTAGGTGAAGATGGAAGAATAGGCGAGTCTGGAAGAGTTTGGTCAATGGTTGGTTCAGGGCAAAGGTTTGTGGAAGCCTCAGTGGGTTCATAAAAACCCAGTCCATACCGTTTCTTGGCGTTATCATCATTGGGTGGTTCGATAGCTCGATGGGAGCCTTGTTCATAACGTCCAAAGCCAAAACCCTTCCATGCACACCTATAAAGGTAGGTATGTGAAAAGGTGGGGTTGCCAAGAAAGGAGAAATTGGATGTGAATATTTGAGGCGAGGAGGAAGGATTTGATTCAGTAGGAGCTTGATCCAGCGCCCCATAGACGAGATTGGTTTGAAGGCTAGGAGGACCATAAGGAATGACCATTCTAATTTGACAGTCATAGCTTGGGTTTTGATGAAGCTGCCCATACTCTTGAGGAGTCTGGAACATGTCTAGGGTAAGTAGGCAATATTCCCCCAGTGAAAGTCTTTGGAAGATATCATCCATGGGGTCCTTGGTTGTTAATTGAGAAGATGATGTGGTGGCAACCGTTGTTTGTGTACTTGTTGACACTTCTACGGATGGAGATGATGTTTGGGTTGATGCATTGAGCGAGATAAGAATGTCGTTGGGGTGATAGGTTGTGTTACAAGTCTTAAAAGGGGATGGGTCGGTAGGAATGACATGGACTTGTTTGTCGTGTTCAAAATTTGACACAACGGTGAAGTGTTGAAGGGATGCAAGCCATGGCGCGGATCCATGGTCACCCTAATAGAATGTTGTATTGGAATTCTCCCTCAATAATGTAGAAGAGCTCTGGGATTGTGCGTGGACCAACGTGGATATGGAGGATAATAGTGCCAATAGTGTTAGCGGTGGTGTCATTAAAGGATCTAAGGATTGCGTCGGTTTTCGATACGCAATTCTTGGGAAGAGCCAATTAATCAAAGGCGTGGGTGGAAATGATATTAATGCTGGCACCCCAATTGATCATAACTCGTTTAATACGGGTTCAATCAACGTAGGCCGTGATGAAAAGGGCAGCATCTTGATCTTCCAAGGTAGAGGTCAAAATTTCAGAATCACTGAAAGTGATAGAGGCAATAGGGGATAAAGAATGGACTAAAGTAGCTAGTGGTTGAGGGTCTTCAGGTTGGACTTCCGCTACCTGTAGGGCTTTGATTAGAGCCTGGCGATGTTGGGGAGAACTTTGGATAAGGTCATATAGGGTCATCTTCACAGGCGTTTGGTGAAGTTGTTTTATCATAGATTCTGTGATTGCCTCTGAAAAAGGGGGTTGGGACGCACCTAAAATGGAAATCTTGGGTTTTGGCGGTTGAGGTGCCTGGACAAAAGGATAGGTCCAAGGAATAGCAACTTTTTCTTTCGCCTTGTCCTTTTGTGACCCAATGGTTATATGGATAGCATTGATTTTAAAGATAGGAGGTGAAGAAGGAGTCATGGCCTGTTGGTGAGATGTTGATGTGGTTGAAGAGGTTGGATGGGAAGGTGTCGAGGGTCGATCAAGAGTGTCCTCAAGGAGAAGAGTGTCTTTCTCCATATAGCGGTGAACAACTGCCTTGAGGGCACAACAAGTCTCAGTATCGTGTCCTGGCATACGATGGTATAAATAAATCTTTGTATCATCGAACCAAGATGATTTTGACTCGAGGGGTTGGAATGGCTTGATAGAAGGAAGGGTAATGCTAGAAGTCTGCAAAAGTTGGCGTAATATCAAAGCATATGAACCTACTAAGGGGTTCGTGCTTGTTGATGTATGATGTGCTAGTGACCTTTGCTTGGGGGATGTTGAAGAAGGTTTTCGTACCGCCTTTTGGGCTAGTGGTGCGGTGACAGGTGAAGACGGCACTTTCTTCATGAGAGGTGCTGAATTTTTGAGAAGGGGTTGACTTGTGGTTGGCAAAAAAAGTAATGGAGGTAATTTGTGTTGGTTAAGGGTCGGAGTAGGAAGCACGCTGATTAGGGTAGAAGGATGAGGACCTAAAATGGAGGGAAAAGTTGACGGTGGAGGAGGAGTTCACTTCTGCAGTCTTCTTCGACTTGGTTGGAAGACTACTTTTGGATGAGGTCTGGTCTAAGTCCACCTTCACTTGCGGGTGAGTGAGGGTAGAAACAGGATGAATGCCGAGTGACTTGGTTGATTTAGATTGGGTAGATGCAGGTTAAGAAGTGGGGGTTTGGTCTTTGTTGAGAGTCTTGGGCGATTCTGCCTTGGGAGGATTGGCAGCATGAGACAAGAGGGCATGGGAATGTTGAAGAACTTTAAGATGCTCCCACAATCCTTGATGCTCCACTTTCCTTAAAGGGAGAAGTTCTAATTTCTCCACTAGTTGGGAAAATGGTTGAGAGGATGTTGGATGGGGTTTGGATTCTTGAGAAGATGTGTTAGGTGTGGCAGTAGTCTTAGACCCAAGGTGTGTAGGAGTTATAACTGGATTGTCATTGATTAAAGAAGATGGAGAGTCAGGTTCTTCTCTTGGTGGAGAAGGAAATAGAGAGTGTGACTCCTCAAGCAGGTAAAGGGTAGGGATTATGGTGCCCTCCACTTGTGGTCGAGGAGTAGGTAAGGTCAGGTCCTCCATAGGCAGAAGAAAGGAGGATGGTGAAACTGGTGGTGCCGGTAAGGTTGAGGCATCCTCCAAGATGAGAGAGGTGGACAGAGAACTAACTGGGGAAAGAGGTTCGTTTACATGTGATGGATTGGTAGATGGACTAATCTCTTGAGGTTGGTTGGGGATGAAGGGTGAGATCGTATTGACCGTTTGAATGTCATGTTCATGCGTGTTGTCAATCAAGGTCTGGACATTATTTTGGGTTGGTGGATGATTGGGGAATGGTTGCTTAAAGATATTGATGCCCTGATTCGGAGGTGCATTGGGATTATCTAGAATGAGCTCACCCTTTTCAAGCATGTCTTGGATTATGTTTTTAAAGGTTTTACAGTTTCCCATGTCATGACCTTTGACACAGTGGAAATTATAGAAGTCATTTTCCCTATACCACGCAGGGATGGCGCGTGAGGGATCAAATTGTGGTGGTGGTCGAATCTGGGGGAGGTTGAGAATCCCCTATTTAACAAGTTTTTTCAGTATAGACGCGTAAGATTCTCCAAGAGGAGTATATTGTTGTTAAACATATCTCTACTGGAATTGACGGGTGGCGCTCTGAGATGTGGATGGCTCAGGCTGATTGGTTGAAGAGGACGAAGGTCTAATGACCACAGTGTTAGCTAAAGCTTTAGACTTAGGATTAGATGATGAAGGTTTAGAAGAAGAAGAGTCATTGGTCTTAGAGTTGGGGTTCTTGCTCCGCAACTTGACTTTATTCTCCTCGATGGCACGTAATTCAAGTTTATGGGCCATCGTGAAGGCTTCGTCGAAGGTGCGGAAGGTCTGAACCCGTAAGGTGGAAGAAATATGTTTGCCGCAAGCTCGGGAGAATAGTTTAATAAGTTTAGGTTGAGGTAAGGAAAAAGAGAGTTGATTGATGAGGCCTCTCCAGTGAGCAACGAAGTTAGCTATTGATTCGTCCTCGAATTGGCGAATAGTGTAAAGGTCCGTGATTGAGACCTTTTTGGTGATGTTAATGGAGAAGTGATCAAGAAAGAGCTGGGCCAGCTGTGTAAATGTGAAGAGGGAATGGCTGGCAATAGAGTTGTACCAGTCAAGCACAGTGCTAGAAAGGGACATAGGAAATGTGTGCAAGAGCAATGCATCATCATGGGCAATAAGGTAATATGCATGTATGAATGCCCATAAGTGTTGTTGTGGGTCTTCCTTGCTTTGAAAGCGAGAAAATTTGGGAAGCTCCCACTGGTTGGGGTATGGTCTAATTGGAATGAAAGGATGAATAGGCTCATTACAAATTTGCTCATATGAGAGAGCATTGCGTGAGCCAGAAATGGAAGTCTCTAAGCTAGACATCTTATCCATCAGCATTTTGATGATATCTGCTGACAGATTGGCAGGTGGAACACCCCTTAGATTATAAGGTGCTTGAAAGATATTGGGAGGGGTGTATGACGTGGTTGGTTACGTAGACACAACATATGGATAGCTAGTTATTAGAGCGAAAGTTGGAGCCAAGGGCACTTGTGTTATGGGGTTGGTTGGCACAAGTTGGATAGGGGCCATCAAGGATGGTTGAGGAGTGGCTACGCTTGTTGACGGGTAAATGGTTACTCTTGTGTTGATAGGGGCAAGAGTAGGGAGGATAGAGACTAGTAGGTTTTAGAAAGGTGTGGGGTTTGGTTGAGTGATTTGAGGTTGAGGGAGTATCGGAACCCCCATGGAGGTAGGTTTAGATGGAGTGACTATGTTTTGAAGGTAAGACACGGGTGGGTTATTGATGGAGGTGTTGTCTAGTGGCTGAATTATAGGTGCGGTTGATGTGATTCTTGTCTCTACTAAGGAAGTCAGCATCCCATAGATTGGGTTGCCTAGGGAGTCTTGCATTTGGCTATGCGTGAGATAGTGTTGTAAGGCTTTGACATTAAGGTCTAAGAATCATGCAAAATCTTGGTCCCCTTCTGGAACAATAGGAGTCTGAGGCAAGGTTGGGCGAGTAGGAGTTCTTTCAGTCTCCGAGTGGAACTCCATGATAGGACTGGTTATAGATGGTGAAGGTGGAAGCGGTTGTTGGCTAGCATGGTCAAGAAGGGCCTTGGTTTGACTACGTGTCAAAACCATTCAAGGCAAGAAAGGGTCAGGTTTCAGAAAACTGTGTTTTTTCAGTCTTAGAAAACTAGAATGGATGTTTAGACAGCTAGAAAGTTGGATTTTAAGCTTGCTATTTTTGGAAAAAAGAAAATAGACAAAGACTGACATCGGTATAAAAACTGATGTCAGTGAAGAAGACTACCGATGTCGATCAGATGACCGATGCCGGTATAGAAAAGTTGCCAACGTCGGTTACAGGACCGATGTCAGTTACTGTGTTTTCCAGAAACTCAAAAAAAAAAGTTTTTGGAAATGAAGAAGACGTCCTTACTAGCTCAAAAGAAACAGATAAAAATAGAAAATATGATGATGACAGACAGATCCTAGCGTTAAATCTCTAGAAACAATTTTATTAGGATCATGTGGCTTATGCCTTAATGTGATGTTTGAGGAGGTTGGCTTTTAGAAGGGTCCTAGAATAGGTAATCTAAAGATGGTTTTAGGTATGTTTAGGCACTCAAAAGTCTGTATTAGGTTCTGTACAGGCCTGGTGCTAAGGAGCAAGCTCCCCTCACTTCACGATTCCAGTGGTTAGCTGGTCTCGCTTAGCCAAAATATACTTTCCCTATAGTTTAGACTCTACCAGAGAACAGAGTTGGCTTTCCCCTTGGTGGTGAAATCCAAGTAGGATTGCCAGGATGGGTAAGGTATCTGCTAGGTGATGAAATCCCAGTCGGGCCTTGTCTCAAGTGAGTTTGATGTTTAATTGAGTGCACATGGTCTGGTTGTGTAACATCAAGTGATTTACGATTTATTCAATATGTCGTTTACTAATTACTAAGTGTCGACTAGAAAATGCAAGAAAGCGAGAAATGGAATGCAGTATATTTTAAAGCCCCAAATCGAAATATTAAATTGGAATGAAAACAAGTTGGAGAAAGGGTTGAAGAAAATGATTTTTTTGACTAGTCTAGAAATGCAAGAAAAAGAAGGGAAAAGTTCTTTTTATTCCTGCTTATGATGTCTTTTATAAAAGAAGAAAGAGGTGAAGAGGAAGAAGCCTAATGCACCTAAATGAACAAAGAGGGAAAGGAACCCAAGGAAGGCCCTAAGGGTCCCACCGGGCGTGCCAGAATGTTTCTATTCAAATTTTGATTTCAGATTCAAGGAAGAATTAAGAAACTTAAGAAAGAATGGTCAAGGCTTGATGTGTACCTGGATATAGTCTGCACACCGTAATCCATATGCTGTGAGTACTCCTCTTTGGCTATGGAGGAATGACACCTGCAAAGAAAAGAAACTTGGACAAAAGAAGGCGTTAAATGGACAGATGGTGGGTTGCCAAGCGAAAGCTTGATCCTAGAAGTATGAAAACTTCCTTAAGGGATATAAACCCACTAGTCAATAAAAAGAAGTGTCTGATAAACAATAGAATGATAAAGAATTAAAATGATTAAAGATGGAATAAAAAAGGGAAGCAAAGGCTTACTTGAAAGAAGCTGTCGAACTGGTCACAGTCGCTAGCGTCGGTGGTCCTACCAGCGTCGATTGGTCAAGGTGCCAACGTCGGTTAATCTACCGACGTCAATTGGGGTAGTGACCGGCGTCGGTAGAGGTAAAGGTCTTTGGATGAGATCTGATTAGGTCTGTGGTCTGTGGACAGGGTCTGGTCAGGGTCTGGGTTTATTTGAGTGGTCTTGAGACAAAGTTTTGGGCTTGGTTGAATGGTCTGGGGTCTGGGTCTGAGAGTCTGGTTGAATGGACAGAGTATATGGTCTGATAGAGGACAGAGGCAATAGGGAGATGGAGAAGTAAAGATTCAAGTCTAGTTTGGTTAATAGTCTGGTTTGGGGAGAGGGAGTACTGAATCTAATTCATAATACTTAGAAGCAAATGACTAAAAAACACAAAGAAAATACAGACAATATACTTACCTGTGCCTTGTTGAAGGTGTGCTACTGATGATTCCCATACCCGCTATTGATGTAGCCTGTGTGAAGAACCTGTTGCTGATGGAGAACCCTGAAGCTGTTGCTACACTTGAGGGAGAGAGTGAGAGGCTTGACTGAGAGATTTGGCAGATTGACGGATGGTCGAAGACTGAAGATTGAAGGATTCATGATTTGCTTCCAAAAATTAGCCAATTGTGATTGGTCTCGTCAAAGAGTCAGAAAAACTGGTTAAGTATAACTGATGTTGGTGATTCCACCAGCGTCGGCCGACATTTGACCAACATCGGTGGGTTTAAAATTGGCAAAAAGAGCCACCAAGCCCATTTTTCATCTGCCAAGTGCACTATCCATTGGAGAATGTCGAAGGTTGGGCTAAATACGCATGAGAGTTTGTTAGGCGGTTAGAGAGAAGTAAGAATTGGTCTTGGGTGAGTCATAGGATGGGAATTAGTCCAAGGCGAGGTGTCCTAGGCGAGGTGTCATGGGTGATGTGTCTGAGGGGGGGTTAATTCAAAATAAGTTTATTATTTTAAATTAGTAATTTTAGGAATGGGTTAGGAATGGACCAAGGGGGGAAGGTGACCAAGGATTAGACACTATTTTGGTGTCTACAGATATAATTTATATATTTCTTAGTTTATACTTTATTATATCTCTATACTTATTCTATTCGAAGGCATTTGAATATGCCATTGTTCTCTAGATCTATGCCACTTTTATTCATAGTATGTATGCTTTGGTCATGTTCCTATGTCCTTGTGTGTGCCTTCTTTATTGTGTATGCATATATTTGAGAATGTACTTATATGTTGATATAATCCCACTTTCTTTTTTATTGAATATGTGGACATTTGAACATGTCCTTATATGTCTTGTTTTCTCATAACTAGTGACATGTGCCCATGTCCCTTGTATTGTGGACCCTTGGCCTAATTTATGTGCTTCATGTGTTTTGCATGTATGATTTATTATATGCCTCATGTTCATGACACTTATTTTTTATTTTTACACACACCATTTTTTTATTTCATGAGGAACCTCTTAAATCTCCCCTTCCTACTTGGGTATCATGATGGACATCATGTCCCATCCCCCTAGGTAGCTACCTAATTTTACTCATATTTATTATTACATACATTGTTATATCTATATTGACACCCTTGTGAAGGTTATACATGACATACATCTTACATTAAGTATTTATGCTTATATTATATTACATTCTTATGTTATGTATGTACATTGTATTGTATTATTATGTATATATCATATATGCTCTGACTAACACACATTTTGTAGAGATTTTTCTTCTAAAGATAGTTATTTTATAGGTTCAAAAACTCCCCTCAAAAGAGGGGGAACTTATAGGGGTTTTTCATAGATATCAAGATCCTATATTTCACTCATAGTATATTTTCAGCACACAATCTCAAATTATATAAAATTTGACTCACAAAAAATAAGATGGAAAAATAGTGACCCAAAGTAGTATAATTGCATAGAAAATAGACCAGAAGGACTAGCACCCAAACTGGGACACTAGTGGCACATTTTCAAAAATAGTGATATTGTCCAAGACATGTTGTTATTGTCTAGTAGCCTTAGTTTTATAAAAACCCAAATTGGCCATAAAAGTACAATAGGTAAAGTATAGGTTTTACACAAATTTAGTTATAGATTTATCACTTTTGCCTAGTTTTACTCAGACTCATATCAATTTTCTCAAATTTGGGACATCATGTAGAGAAATACCATTCCCATATTCAATTTAAAGACCCATATATAATTTATTACAACTTGGTCCATAATCCATATGCTTAGATATCAAATTTGGGGGCATGTGTGTGACACATTATTTCTATATGCTCATTTACACACTGATTGATGAGATGGAATGATAAAATTTCATTCCATTCTCTATGTTATATACACTTAACATCATATTATAGGATCCACATTATTTTAATGCCTTACACCATCTGTAGTGGTTGGTATTCTTGAGTGGCCCAAAGATGCTAAATGTTACTGAGTGGTTGTAGAGCTAAAATACCTAGTTAGACATTTTTAATTACTTCTTGTATTTTAATTTTAGATTCATCTACTACACATTAGTGGGAAATGATGGAGTCATATCCTAATTAAGTTCTTGATTAGCCTATATGAGAGGGTTAAACACACTATCAATCCTATCCAATCTATTCATAAGTCATGATCCACCAAGTAGGGGTGGGAAATGATAGATTCAAAACTAGATTGAATGCTTAAGCAACACACACATTATGAATGAGAAAGATATCACCTCAGTCTAATATATTCACCAATTTAACACTATATACACTCACACACATAGATTGTCACTAGGTTCATGCATTGGTTTTTGTACCTAGTGAGGTGTATGCATTCCTTTCCCTCTTTCCTATCTCTTTACTTAGTTTAACTCAATTTTACTTATTTACTCAATTTAGTCTTTTTATTTTAATATATATTAAAGTATGGATTGATTTATGTAAAATTTACTTATAGGACATGTATTAAATCATGCTTTAGATTCTCAGACCTAGCTTCATGAGCTTCACCTCCTACGTTAGTCTAGGTACACTTTTTTTTCTTTTATCTTAGTCATTTCAATTTGTTGAATTTATATAATAAATGGGAGGCACATGTAATCACCCAAAAGTGGTATTAGAGTGCTAAGATTACTAATTGATGCTACCTATCCCTAAACCTATCCTAGAGCATATTATCACACTTATAGCCTTAGTGCAGATCACATGCATCCCTAGTCAGCACCAAATTAGTCCTAAATGCTCATTTCCCAATCTTGGCCCTTCATGCCTAGTATTATACTAGCGATATACTAGTACCACATGGTGCAAGTGTCCCAAAAATGGCACTAATGTCCTTTACCCTATCTTTTCCCAAATGAATATATTTTCAAAACTAAAACTTAATAAGGTCAGTCTAGACATATTTTATCACCCACACAAGCACCAAAATAGTATATATACATGACTTTTAGCCCTTTAACCACTAGATGGAAATTAGATTCAAAATACACATTCAAACTCAGAGCAAGTTATGCATAATTAAGTTTATCAGTCCTTATTTTCCCCTACTTCTGCATACTACCATCTAAAATAACCCTAAACTTGAATTATCTAGATTTCCAATCTTGAGCACATTCAAATCACTCAAGGATACTATCATACTAGCATCACTTGTACTTGCACTAGCACATAGGTGGGGATAACTACATTGGATTGATTCCTCTTCAGAGTATTGTTATGTAGGAAACTCTCTTTAAAGTGGGGTGTTAAGGATGTCTAACCTATCCTACTAACAAACACAATTTTTCACCTCATATCAAATAGATGCCCGAGTTACATGGAAGATTAGGGTTTACATAATAAATTAGCGATTACAAAAAATATGGGATTTTAAGAATTGTATATGTAGAAATAGATTTTAAAGATCTAGATACAAGTGCACCCTGAATCTCAAGATAGTATTGTATAGAGGACACTACTTCTAATATCAAGACACTACTGCCACTTTTCCAATAATGGCACTAGTATCAAATTATGGTGTTATTATTTAGGAGGGGCTATAGAATTGGGGCCTAATTTATGACACTAAGAATAGCTCCCACCTTATTTTTTAGAATCCATACTATTTGTCTCATTTGTTTTTAACCAAGTTATTACTCATACTATTTATTACTAATTTTCCAAAAATTCAAAGTTAATCAATTCTATAACAAATTAGTGGTTGTATTTATTGAGTATTATTTCCTTGATTTATTCTATTTAGCTCTTTAAAAAACATAGTATTTACATTCACCAAGTCCTAAAAGGTTAAAATAGTCTATCTCCTTCCCACTAAAGATGTTTTCATCACCCATGTGGTGCCTCACACTCGTTACTTACATCATCTTATTCAAGATATCACCTTGATTGGTATCAAATTTAATTGATCACATCCTTGATCACATCTACCTAATTACACCTTCTAGAATTTAGTTTTTGAGTTGAATTGTAATACCTTAGATAGGATCAGGCCTTTGTCATTAATTCCCATCACCTCTGCTTCCCACACCATCTCATTGTCCTCCTAGTCATGTCATTAGGTGGTTATGATTTCTTACACCATGTTTTAAAGCAAGAAATATACTTTGATTTGTCATTATAAGACTCTTGATTTTAATTTATCCATCATCTTCTCATTCAATTTTTGTGGAATTCACTTATCTTACATAGGACATTTTTCATACTTACATGTTTTTACTTTCATGGAATCGCATATAATTTTTTTTATTTATGTTTGTATTCACATGTTTTTATTTCATTCTAAATTTTCATTCCTTTATGTTTTAATCATATTTATCTTACATGAGATTATTTTCATTTACTTATATATCTTTGTTGGATTTTTCTTACAATAATATTTCATCTACTTAAATTTATTTGTTTGATATTTATTACATTCATATTTCACTTGTAATATTTTACATATTTTTCCACGTGATTTAGTGTGTTTTACATTCATTTGTCATCATTTTATCATTACATGTTTGGTATTTTAGTTCTAACCTATCCTTTTGATGTAGACTTGCCAATTTTCTAAGTGATTGTATAAGTTTTTATATTTTTCCATTTCTACTTTGACCATCTTGTGTACACACACATTGCTTCTATGTTTAGCCTTGTATCCTTAGGTTTTATAAAATGTAGGTATTATGACCTTCATGATTGATAATATGATATTTTAATGTATTCATTTAGTGGAAAGGTATTTCAAGGTATGGATATTGTAGACACCAAAATTACATCACACACATGTGCATAACTCCCTATGTCAAAACACCTTTTAGCCCATTTATCAATAATAAAAATTAGCCTCCCTAACTCATGTTTTTACCCCTCACACATTTAATTAATTTAAAATTCTTAATAAAGTTAATTAAAAACCCCTTTTTCCACCTCACTTAGCCACCTCACCCTATGACTAATTCTCACATGATGAGTCACCTCAAGACCTGGTCCTCTCATCCTAACTACCCAAGACTTATTCTCACTTCAAAACTAAATTCTTAATCAAATAAATTCTTATTAACCTCTTATTTTTATCATTTTTTAATGGGTTCCACACTTGGCATGAAGAGTAACAAAAAATAGGCCAAAAATATTAAGTTTTTATCTATTCTAAGGCCACCAATGTTGGTCAACCCATGGCTAACATCGGTGGGATCATCGACGTCAGTGATATAAGACAAAATCTAACTTGAAGTTTAGGTTAGCAATGATAAATAACATTCATTATTACTTGTATTCAAGCTCTCAGCATTCAACTTTTGACATTTTGACTTACTGTTATCTTGCATAAGTCAATCATGATCAGGAACCAAGCTCTTGTAGACCAATAACACCTACTTGTTCTCTCTATTCAGACAATCAATTGAGAGTACCTGATAGGAGCCATCAATCTGGAACTTATCATTCAATCACCACTACAACTAAGTACATCACTTATTCTATAGGTCTTTTAAGTATTCACTTTGTTATCACTTCATATCTACTATTCATTTCTTTATACATTCCTAACCAAACCTTTATGAGGGAGTTATAAATATTCCCTACTTATTTCTCCTTGACCTGACATACCAAACCTCTGATTATATCCATCTAAATCATACTCTCACTACTCTCTCCAACCTCCCAAACCTGACCAAAACCATTTCCTAGACCTAGAAAAGCCTTCTGTAGACTCCTAGGTAATTGTTGCCCCTATCGATCCTGGTAGCCTAATCAACATTGATCACCTTCACCCACCAAACTTGATATCATAATCGATATCGATAACTTCCTCATCAATCTTGGTGAATGTGGATTTCCTATAATCTCCAAATCCTACCCAAAAACCTTCTAAAATACAAACAAAATACATCAGCTACACCCTACCGCTCTTTACTACACTCAAGTTGTGAATAACAGAAACATTATTTCTCATTCACTCTCTCTCTCTCTACCTCTCTTTTAGTTATTTATTACTATTTTATCTTTGAAAATTGGACTATCATCTCTAAGGAAGTTTCACACTTCCTAGAACAAGCGCGTAGTTTGGTAACCCACTCATTTATCTACTAACAAACATTTTGTGGTAGTGATTTCTTACTTATAGGTATTCCTCCCCAACCAAAGAGGAGTGATCACAATGTATAGATACAATGCACAAACTAATCCAGGTTCATTCCAATCACTTATCCCTAACATTCTTTTCTATATTCCTTTTGACTTGAAATAGACAAAATTTAGTGAAACATTTTTGGCATGCCCGGTAGGACCCTAGAGTTTTCCTTGGGTTAATTTCTTGTTTTAAGCATTCATATAAGTTCATTATAGTGAAAACTTCATTTATTTAACTTTATACTTTTCTTCTCTCTTAAAACTAAAATTTCAACATTTTATTTTCTGTTTAAAAGCATTAAACTAAATCTTCTTTCTTTTCTCTTTGCCTCTAAAAGCAATTTATCATTGTTTTCTTACAAGTTGAAAACATTCTCTTCTTTACTTCTTATTACTTACACATTAGGATAGATAATTTCATTCTCTATTCTTATTTCATCTTTATTTTCATTCAAATCTAAACATTTCAGATTTGAGTTTAAAACTTACTACATTTCATTGTTTGCTTGTTGCATATTAACTCACCTAGTTAATTACAAGCATTATGAATAAATTGTAGTGCATCTATGTTACACAACTAAAATCCCTTGAGAAAAGTCCCATTAGTATTTCATCACCTAGTGGATCACCTTACCCTACTCGACTATCCTACTTGAATTTCACCACCAAGGGGAGAACCCACTCCATTCTCTGACAGAGTATAAACTCTATACAGAAAGTATATTTTGGCTAAGTGGCCTAGCTTGGCTCTAGGTCCATGAAGTGTAGAGAGTAAGCTCCTATAACAAGCCATGTACCTAGTCTAACACAAATTTCCTCTTAAGCACTAAAACTAACCTAAAACTAGCTATAGATTTCTTTCTAGTACCTATGATAACCAAATTCTCTTTTCACTATCTAATTAAGGCATAAGCCAACATGAGACTAAAAATTAATCTCTAGGACTTAATAGTTTCTAGTTATATATTATTTTTCTACTTTTCTATTGCCTTTTATATTTTGGAGTTGGTAAGGACATTTCTTATTGATTCAAAAAATCAATACTATTTCTAATACTTAATTTTTATAACTCATTATATTAGGTTTTTAAAGTGTTCTTCCTTCTTACATAGACCTCTTCCATCCACTGTTTTACCTAGTTTCTACTTCTAGGTTTCTAAAGAATCATATTTTCCATATTATAGGATATTATAGTGAATGACATTGGTTAACTATACTGACATCAATAAATTTTACCTATTGACATTGGGTAAACCTACTGATGTTGGCAAACTTTTTGCTACCGACATCGATTAAGTTACCAATGTCAGTGATTGTGTAATTTTCATTTGCTCAAAATATTAAGCTAAAATAACCCACTTACCTTCACTCAAACCTAGTTTTTCCTTATTTTGTCACTACTATAGAGTAATAAGAATATTTATACTTCCTCTTGCATGGTATTAACATGAGCTCAAGCCAAAATTCTTATTGATTATGCAAGCCAACAACCACTTCCACCTTCCCCTTTTGCTTCTGATTCTATCATGGAGCATACTTTAGATACATAACATAATCCCAGCCCCTACCAAATTCCCATTATTCCTAAGGGAGATCAAGATTTTGCTATTTTTTTTGATCTTAATGTGGCAGCCCTTTAGCATTACCTTGCTATGAGCCAAATGCATAATTCTTCAGGTGACACATCTATGGTATGCCAACCTCTCTAATGAAGATAAGTTTAGTTTTAACTACCTCCACTATATTCCCTATGGTTATTCAAACCTTCTCTTTGATAGTAACCCAACTATAAACAATGTCCAAAGTTTAGCATCGCCAACTGCCTAATCCCACCTAAACCTTGACATGACTACCCTACCTTCATAATCACAACTAGTTCAATCAAATCACACCCTATTTTAAAATTTAGTGGTACCTATTCCATCTACCCTCACACCTATAATTACCTAAGTTATGACTCATCCTTCATCCAATTTAAACATGTTAATAACCCAACATGCAATAATAATAACCAACCAAAGCATAGTCTCTAACCCAATGAGACAAGCCCCTTTTATTTCTCCCCTCAGCATATGACTCATTATCCTTATGTTGCCCCAACAAAACCTTAGTAAGATGTCATACACTCCCTCTACTTCATATTAGGTTCCCTATAACTTAGGAAGTATCCCCTAGACTAATCACCCTCTAGATATCATTAAGATGTTGATGGACAAGATGTCTAATCTAGAGACATCTATTTTTGGTTCAAAGAATGTATTATCTTATGATCAAATATGCAATGAACCCATACATCCTTATGTGAATATTTTCCCTTATCTAAGCCTATGGAAACTCCCTAAATTTACTCATTCTTAGAGTAAGTAGGACCCATAACAACACTTACAAGCATTTAGACATGCTTGTTATTTAATAGGGCATGATGATGCATTACTAGTTTGCACTTTCCCTATGTCTCTTTCAGGTGTTGCCTTAGATTGGTATAGCTCTATAACTCAGCACTCCCTTTTCTCATTTACCCAACTCACACAAATATTCTTGGACCATTTCTCTATTAACATTTCTAAAAAGGTTTCTATTATAGACCTGTATTTTATCAGACAATTTGATGATGAATCTATCACATATTTTGTTGCTCACTAGAGAGGCTTGATTAATCAAATCTCCTTCTCCTTACCCTAACCTGAGCTTATTGAGATATTCTCAAGGTCATATGCTAAACACATCTCATCCACCCTCTGAGTACAATTTTTTTGCATATTTGATGAGGCCTTTATAATGGAAAAAAAACTCGAGATTTATGCTATAGATGAAGGCAAAGTAAACTTATATAGTAAGAATCATGATTCCAAATCAAATGACTCCTCCTCTTCTAACACTTCACCTTCTAACTAAATAGATAAAGGATCCACCAATGTAGTGGTCATTAAGTCAGCTTCTTCCAAAACCAAAAACCAATCAAATTCCTCAACTTCTCAAAATCTGACTAAGCAATTCCAATAATGGTATGAATAAAGACAATACACTCCCATTGAGAACTCATATACATCCATCTTGGAGAAACTATTACAACAAGGTGTCATAACCCTTCCTCAAATAAAACCTATTATACAATTTGACCCCTCCCATCCTATTCCAACTTGGTACAAGGAAGATGAGTTTTACGAATACCATCGAGTTAAAGGCCACAATTGTAATAAATGTAAGACATTTAAGAACATTATTCAAGATATGCTTGATATTAGTGAGCTCGGCTTGGATAATCTTAACACACCACCTAATCAAAGTATGGATGTATTCAAACACCCTTTTCCTAACCATTCATCAAATCAAAATATTGTTCAAACCACAACTAACTTAGGTAATCATAACATCCATATGGTTAATATGGTTTTTCCTTTACCTCTGGTTCCACCTCCCCCTCAATAAGAAACACTCATTTCATTGACTCTTACCCCATAGTTAGTGGCATTTGCTTTTCCCATTCTTCCTCCTCAGTTATAAGAGCCTATTTCACATGTTCCTCTCCCTCATGAGAAAGAGCCTTCTTTATCACTTTTTCTACCACCTGAGGAGCCTATAATGCCAATTTATTTTGCACCAATATTATCTATCCTCTTACCACTTGAAGGCCACACCATACCTAGTCCTTAACCACATGTTGAACTGAACATCATTCCTATATTATATCCTCTTGAGGAACATTCTTCTCCTACCTCTCCTCTACTGATAGAGAGTAGTACCCCAACCACTCCACCTTTGCACCTAAAAGAGTTAGTGTTATATGCTCCCACATTAGATGAGAGACCTATTGTGCCTACTCTAATTGTACCACTCTTATCCCTTCTTTTACCTATAGAGGATCATACTTTACCTATTCCTCACCCACATGTTGAGGGAGAAATAATAATTATGATTTACCTTCTTGAGGAACCTTCTTCACCTACCTCTCCTCCACCCATAACAAACCATGTCTCTTCTCCCATCTCTATCGAAGAAGACCCTATTGTGGCTCTTTCTTGGCTTTGGCCTGAAGTAGCAAAAACCAACAATTTCCCTCTTTCCCAAACACCTCAGCCTTCTAAAGATAAAACCATAGGGTCTACGTCAACTTCATCTAAACCCTTCTCATGGTGAGTGAAAAATCTAGAATTTATTGACTCCATGAGGCTAGTGTTGACACAGTGGATTGTACCTAAGGCAGGATGCCTAGCTCCCACCCTTCCACATGCAATAATGGAAACTCCCCTCTCACTTGTGGGACTAGTGAAGCTAGAGGGGAGAGTCTCTAGATAAGGGCTAGCTCCCTCTGATGTATCCTTTAGGCCCTAGTTTCTCCTACTGCTAAGAAATAAAATTAAAAAAAGGGGGGGATGAAAAGGGAGAGAGATGCTGAAAATAGAACCTAAGCCTAAAAGTAAAAAAGGTGATACACCAAAAAAGTTTGATCCACTCAGGCCTAAACATACACTTTTCACCAAGAAGAAGCACCCATACACTTCATCTAATGTGGGAAACCCTTCTATATCAGTGAGACAGGGGTCCATAGAGATATAGGGAGGAAGGAACTATCAAAGGTGTTCTAGACACACTTTGGTAGCCTATCACATGTGCCTATATTCCTACTAGAGACACTTCTGGTAGACCTACAAAAAAGAAACTTCACAATGCACTAGACATGTTGTAATCGATCTATGAAAAGCATGAAAGACAATGACTTAACACAAAAGAATAACATAGACATATACTTTAAAGTGACGAGTCTAGGTAGAGGTAAAAATGTTAAGTCTTGATTCAAGGTAAAATTTGGCAGATCTCTGTCTTACAAGCCCAAGAGATTTTTGGGTAGAGTTTTGCCTTAAGCCTGAGAGAATGGATCCTTCTCAAATGAGAATTTTCACAATATATAGAAAGAGGGGAAGAAAACTTTGTGCTTCTTTTGAAAAGACTTTGGCATTCTTTGACAAGCTAACCCATGTGCACTAAAAACATTGAGAAGAGGAAAACACTATTGTTGATGTCATTATTCTAGAAGAGGCCTGCTAGAACCATGCTATATAATCACTAAACTTGACTTTGGCATTTAAGCATTAATGTGAAATCATGGGCTGCACCTCTTTTCTGTAAATAGACTACTCTTTTCTAGATATTCAGGTAGTTTATCCCCTTATAAATGCAAAATGGAGAAGACAGGCCTTGCCATTTACTGTTTGCACCATTTGATGACCATCTGGCAATAACTTGCCTCCCCTTCACCACTTGGACTACTTTGTCTTTTCCTCCACTTTGTCTTCTTCCTTGCTTTGTCTCTTTCTGACTCCTTCGAACCGTGGGGGCTATCTCTTTGGTGGGTTACTACATTCCTTAGGCTCTTTTATGGTTGGCACTCAAGCATTTTAAAAACAAATAGCTATTTCACCATCTTAAAATTGATGTTCACACACTTGTCACTATGTTTGAATACCCAACAGCTATCACCATGTTGGAATTTGACATCCTCAGGCCCATCACCCCTCAGACCCTCTTCAACTCTCTTACTTTGAATTTTTGTTATTCCTTTAGGTTTCTTCCTAGCCACTTTCCTTCGAGCATTTTGAACAGATATTTTCTTTCAAGCTCTTTATGTGGACATTTTCCTGCAGACAAAAATTTTGCAATAACTATTTGGCCACTTTGCCTTCAAAATTTTCTCAGCCTTTTCTCCCATGGCCTTCCTCTAAATTTATTTAGACTTTTTTTCTGAAGGAATTCCATTGGACAAAAAGTCAAAGAATTTGTTTATTACCTTAGTTCTTTTTTAGGATTTTTGTTTTCCTTTAGCTGCCTTCAAAGTGTCCTTTGGGTTTATTGAAAATGGCCCTTCCAAAGGGTGCTTTGCCAACCAGTGATGAACTTTGATGATTGAACTAAAGCATTGAACTGAAGTGTTGAACCAAGGCATTGAGCCAGTTCAATGGTTCAACAGTTCAACGATGCTAACTCTTGGAAAGATTATGTCATTGAACCACTCTTCCAACCTTAAGGAAAAGTGTCTTTAAACCATTTTAGCTCTCTTTCCTTATGAATTTATTTAGACAAGAGTCTGAAAAAGCTTTGTAAAATCTTGCACTCTCTAAACTAGTTTTTCATCTTACCAAAAGACTACACCTTCAGAGTCCGTAGAAAACTTCACTACAGAGTCTGTAGAAAACCAAGCTCTGTAGAGTCTGTAGAAATGGACCTGCACAGTCTATAGAAAACTTGCAAAGTTTATAGAAATGGACTTGTAGAGTCTAAAAACCTACAAACTTGTGCAAAAATAAAAAATGTACTGGCTCAGAATAGTAGGGAAAGAAGGGGACCAATTTTTGTCTTGTTGGGCAAAAAATGGTCAACAAATTGGTGACTCCCAGGGGAAGCATGCCTACTATACTTATAGACTAGTTGCCTTTTAGTCCATTGGGCATAGAGTCAGATGTAGCTTTGAAAGAGTTAGCAACCACCTTAATAGATCCCCAAATCAATCATGAGCCTTTACCCCACACACAAAGGAAAACACACACACAAGGCTAAAAACACTACTTGTGCAAACTACACTTAGGGAAAATAGGAAAAGAAATTGAAAGCAAACTACTATATATAACTAACCAAAAATATTTTCTTCCCTCCTGGATCAAAGGGAAAACTTATTAAGTCCCCTTCCTGGCAAGAAGACTTATGGTGCTAGACAAGTGGCTGAATGAAAAGGAGATTTGGTGACTTGCTCCTCTTGCCTATCACCTTGATTGGCTTGCATCCGAGTGGATCAGAATCAAACATGCTTCCAACATACATGTATTCTTCTTATTCCTAGAATCTTGTTGAATTATGGTCCTTCATGCTGGTGCATTTCACCAAGAAATCTATGGCTATTGGCTCATCACCATAAGCCCTTTGTTGTGCATGATGCGTCTACAATGCATCATGGTTTGACTCATTTCCTTCTACCTCATTGAAAACCCTGTCAAACTCATCCTCTGCTTCCTCTTGGCCTTCTTAAAGAAGGGTGACTGTGGTGATGTCTAAAATGGAATCACAAATTGATTGCTCATCCCATAGAACATCACCATTTTGTTCAAAGCTTTTTTCTTCAAGGCTTTCCTCAAGGTAGACCAGCCTTTCCTTTTCTTGTTTAAGGACTAGAGTTTATAGATGTTCAAAAGCATCCATCTGGTCCTCCTCCAACTCAGGCTCCTTGGCATAGTAGTCATCCTCATCGAAATAAGGAAGTTCATTGAACAAGGGGGGAGAGAGCTCACCATGCTTAAGTTCCTCCTCGTATTGCTGGAACAACCACATGTATGCGTGACTTAAGTCTTCTCCATTTTTGATGATGTCTTCACAAGGAGCATTGATGATGATTTCTTCTTCATTGTCACTCATGATAGCCTCCTAAAGAGCTAAAAATTGGATCTTTTCTTCCTCACTCACCTCCTATAAAATAGGTTCCTCCTTGAGAAGGGTTGAAATGGAAAAACCATGTGGAAGAGGAGGTAGTCCTTGAGCTAGAATAAAATGATTCTTCTCCTTCCATCTGGCTAGCACTTCATCAATATCAGGTGTGGCCTGATAGCTTTCTTAGAAGTGTGTAGATGGGGTGTGTTTAGACATGGAATGTGCCATTGGGTCTTAACTTTCCATCACACATTGGCTGAGGAATCTCTCTCTGGATTCCAACTCTACAATTCTTCTAGCTATATCCTCTTAGAAGAGCCTTTCTTGGAGGTCATAAGAATCATCATGAGTAGGAGCAACTTTGACTTCTTTGAGGTTTTGAGAAAAAACTTTCTCCTCCTCTTTCCTGCTCCATGATTCCACTATTTCCCCCCAAGTCAAGAGCGTGCCATCAGGATCAGTGACCTGAGGGAGTTGAGGAAGACTAAGAGAAGTCTGATGATGCGTAGGAAGAGTTGTTTCAAATGAAGGCACATTTTGGCATGTATAATCCATTACTTAGGACCATGTACTTTGTATTTCTTCATATGTTTTGATCAAGCTAAGACTATTCATGAAATAGACTCAAGCAGCTCTCCTGGTTACCCTTCAACAATGAGGGAAGTAACGTTGGAGTTTGAGGTGATTTCATAACAACCTGAGCTTGGTCAAAGCTATACAAAAAGTGATCTCTTGATGGCACTAGGAATACTTAACCAACTGATTCAACTCAGAGTCACCATTGGTGTTGATGTAAAAGCCTCTAAAGGCTGGTTGGTTAAAGAACACACCAAAAATTCTTCAATTATTTGGCCACAACTTATCCTAGTTAGTCCCACTGAGTATGCCAATAATTGTTGATGTAGTGGATTGCACCTAGGGTAGGATGCCTAGCTCCTGCCCTTCCACACACAACAATGGAATCTCCCCTCTCGCTTGTGGGACCAGTGAAGCTTGAGGGGAGAGTCTCTAGATAAGGGCTAGCTCCCTCTGATGTATCCTTTAGGCCCTAGTTTCTCCTACTGCTAACAAATAAAATGAAAAAAGGGGGGATGAAAAGGAAGAGAGATGCTAAAGTTAAAAACTAAGCCTAAAAGTAAAAAAGGTGATACACCAAAAAGTTTTGATCCACTCAGGCCCGAACATACACTTTTCACCAAGAAGAAGTGCCCATACACTTCATCTAATGTGGGAAACCCTTCTATATTAGTGAGTTAGGGGTCCATAGAGATACAGGGAGGAAGGAACTATCAAAGGTGTTCTGAGACACACTTTGGTAGCCTATTCACATGTGCCTATATTCCTTCTAGAGACACTTATGGCAGACCTACAGAAAAGAGACTTCACAATGCACTAGACATGCTATAATCAATCTGTGAAAAGCATGAAAGACAATGAATTAACACAAAATAACATAGACATATACTTTAAAGTGATGAGTTTAGATACAGGTAAAAATGCTAAGTCTTGATTCAAGGTAAAATCTAGTAGAGCTCTGCCTTACAAGCCTGAGAGATTTTTGGGTAGAGTTTTGCCTTGAGGCTGAGAGAATGGATCCTTCTCAAATGAGAATTTTCGCAATATATAGAAAGAGGGGAAGAGAACTTGGCACTTCTTTTGAAAATACTTTGGCACTCTTTGACAAGCTGGCCCATGTGTGCTAAAAATGTCGAGAAGAGGAAAACACTGTTGTTAATGTCATTATTCTAGAAGAGGCCTGTTAGAGCCATGTTGTATAATTGTCAAACTTGAATTTGGTGTTCAAGCATTAATGTAAAAGCATGGGCTATGCCTCTTTTCTACAAACAAATAGCTCTTTTCTATATATTCATGTGGTTTGTCCCCTTATAAATGCAAAATGGAGAAGACAGGCCACACCGTTTAGTAATTACATCATTTGATGACCATCTAGCAATAACTCACCTCCCCTTTGCCACTTGGACTACTTTGTCTTTTCTTGCACTTTGTCTTCTTCCTTGCTTTGTCTCTTTTTGGCTCCTTTAGCCCTCGAGAGCTATCTCTTTGGTAGGTCACTACGTTCCTTGGGCTCTTTTATGGTTGGCACTCAAGTATTTTAAAAACAAATGGCTATTTCACCATCTTAAAATTGATGTTCGCACACCCATCACTATGTTTGAATACCCAATGGCTAGTTCATCATGTTTGACTTTGACTTCCTCGGGCCCGTCACCCCTTAGACCCTCTTTGGCTCTCTTGCTTTGGCTTTTTGTTATTCCTTTGGGTTTCTCCCTGGCCACTTTCCTTCGGGCATTTTGCATGGATATTTTCTTTTGAGATTTTTACACAGACACTTTCCCATAGACAAAAAGTCCACAAGAATTGTTCAGCCACTTTGCCTTCAAAATTTTCTCAGCCTTTTCTCCCACTGCCTTCCTCTGAATTTCTTCAAACTTTTTGTCCGAAGGAATTCCTTTGGACAAAAAGTCTGAAAGAATTCATTTCTTTCCTTAGTTATTTTTCAAGATTTTTGTTTTCCTTCGGCTGCCTTCAAAGTGCCCTTTGAGTTTATTGAAAATGGCACTTCTCAAGGGTGCTTTGCCAACCAAGTGCCTCTGCAAGGGCACTTGTCCTTCGGAAGGCTCTCTTGATTTTTCACATTGAACCACTCCTTTGAACCAACTGTTAAACCAATTGATTGAACTAGTTCAATGGTTCAAATAGTTATTAAACCAAGGCTTTGAACCGAGTGTTGAACCAAGCTCATTGAACTGAAGCTGATTGAACCAAGCTTTGAACCGAGCTGATGAACCCTTTGATTGAACCAAAAGTTGTTGAACCAATGGATGAATCAACTGAGTGCACTGAAGCATTGAACCAATAGATTGAACCAAAGTGATGAACTTTGTTGATTAAACTAAAGCATTAAACTGAAGCGTTGAACCAAAGCATTGAACGGGTTCAATGGTTCAACGGTTCAAAGATGCTAACTCTTGAAAAGATTATGCCATTGAACCACTCTTCCAACCTTAAGGAAAAGTGTCTTTGAACCATTTTATCTCTCTTTCCTTATGAATTTATTTAGACAAGATTCCAAATAAGCTTTGTAAAACCTTGTACTCTCTAAAATGGTTCTTCATCTTTCCAAAAGACTACACCTGTAGAGTCCATAAAAAACTTCACTGTAGAGTCCATAGAAAACCAAGCTCTATAGAGCCATAAAAATGGACATGCAGACTCCGTAGAAAACCTACAGAGTTCATAGAAATGGACTTGAGAAGTCTATAGAGACCTGCAAACTTGTGTAAAAATAAAAAATGTACTGGCTCAAAATAGCAGGGAAAGAAGGGGACCAATTTTTGGCCTGTTGGGAAAAAAATGTTCAACATCTAGATCATGTGGAATTTTGGGACTAACTTAAAATTCCTTATCCAACACAATGAATGTCAAACTTTACATCCAACCCTCTTACTACCCTTTAACCCAAGGTCTTTAACAAAGCTAGAGCTTCTTCACCAAAAGCACCTAAAGTTCAACCATCTATGTCAAAACCCTCATCCTCATAAACATCTACCACATTAAAGAAGATCAAGATTTTAGGTGTATGCCCCATTTCTAATTTAATTCATCCTTAGGTGAAATTATATTTAACTCCTCAACCAAAAGTTAGAGTTTCATGGCCTGAATTATAGAAAAATATTAAGCTTCCTAGATCTCATCGATCCCTTCTTCAACCCTCAAATTTACCATCAATTTTAGGACCACACCCCTCTACTTTAGTTGGAATATTTCTAGCCCAAGTAAAACAAAAGGTTAAGTTACCTCCATTATTGCCTTTACCATCTGGTAGGCCTTTCACATCTAACACCAAGATACCTAACACTAAGAAAGTGTCAAAAAAACATGTAACTCCATCATCACCAAATAAATCACCATGAAAAATTACCATAACACTAAAATAAAAGAAGGTGTCCACTCCTATTAGCACAACAAGTGTGAGCCCAATTTCAAGCTCTCAGAGCTTTTTCTTACGTCAATTATTTCAATCTGCACTAATAATGCTTCCTCCCATTAAGCCTTGTAGTCCTCTTGGAATTAAGCCATCTTGGTTTAATGATACATAAGTGTGTTTATATCATCATTCACCTAGACATAATACTGAGAGTTATAAAGCCCTCAGATAAATCATTTGAAAACATTTTGATGTTGACACTCTCTTTGATGATACTCTCCTTAACCTTCTTGTTATTCCACCTAAATTTAAACCCAAATATTTGGTCTTACCCCCTTTGCCACCTCATTCACCTATATTTTATATTAACATAGTTAATATAGCCATAGGTCACAAATCTAAAAGGATAAAGGTAAGGAAAAAGTCACTAATCTTTTCCCTCATCCCTTCACCAAAGGCACTCCTCCTCCTAATCCTAATATTTCCATCTTGGGTGTTTTTAAACCAATATCTTTGGACGTTATTCAAATCTCGATGGTGAAACAGCTTCACCAAACTCCTATGAAAATGTCTTTATATGAGTTAATCAAAAACTCATCCCAACACCATCAAGCTTTGATTAGTGCCTTGTAAGTGATTTAGGTACACCCTGATGATCCTTAGCTACTTGTAGCTTTGGTCATCTCCCTAAATTCTATCTCTTTTATTTCTTTCTGTGATTCAAAAATTCCACTTCAACACCTTGAAGATTATGATTCTACCCTTTATTATTACCACATATATTGATCAAAATCATGTTAAGAAAGTCATTATCAATGGGGGAGCTAGTATTAATATTATTTCCACCCATGCCTCCAAATAGATAGCCCTTCCTGATAACTACATGTCTCAAACCAACATGGTACTCTGCTCCTTTAATGATACCACAACTACTACAGTGGGCACCATTGTCTTACATATCCATGTAGGTCACTACATAATTATTGAGATTTTCTATGTTATATAAGTAGATTTCCAATATAACATACTACTTATATGATCTCAGATATGTGTTATGACACGTGTACCCTCAACTTTGCATCATTATGTCAAGTTTGAGCATGATGGACAAGTGCATGTTATACCTACTCACCCACCTCTATTTAAAACATGCAAGATTACTTATAGTCCCAATGATGTTCTCATCCCATTGAAGACATCATCTTCCCCACATGATACTTCTAAAGCTTCTACAAGATCCACTCCCCTAGTTACACAGATACTGATAACATAAATTTCTTACAAAGATCCCATAGAGGAAACTTTTCAACATTTGTCACTAGATGAATATCATTTTTTGATGCTCGACATGTTTTATACTATACAAGAGTATGGAAAGCTTCACATGCACCTAAGAAGAATTTCCTAAATAACATAAGCTATTCCAACACAAAGTCTGAAAGGTCACTTTTTTTCTCATTCAAATAACAAAATATGATTAACAATCTAAGATCAAAGTCTCAAGAATGCCTTTCAATTTGGGAAAAGTTTTACTTCTAATAATAGAGAGATATCCCTTATAAAATGGGAGATTATAATATATAGCATTCCAAGAAAGACTTGGGCACCTGTTTTCATGAAAATGGCACATGTTGAGTTGAATGCCTTAAGTATATGTGAAAGGGCCATGCTAAAATAGGTCATCAGCCTTGACTTTGGCATTCTAAATCATCTTGAATGTCTCCTCCTAAGCATGGGTTGTCTAGTCTTATTTATGATGCTTACACAGCTGTCCATTTGTCTTTACTTAATGTAAAAAAATAGGCCACGTCTTTGAATGCTCGCACTCTCTGATGTCCACTTGGTGGACTATTTCACCTATTGGAAATAACTCTCCTGTAGATATTTATAGATTTCCTATAGTTGTTCTCTCTTTCCTTTCCATATTTTGTCTTTCCTTTGCGTTCTGAGCTCTTAGGGCTATCTTCTCACTTTTAGATAGCTTTTTTGGCTCCTTCTTTGGCCGATCACTGAGTTTGTTCTCAGGTGTGCATCTTTGAAAATCAAAAGATATTTTATTACCCTATATTTGACATCTACGAGGACATCACTGATCACTTAGTCACTTAAAACACTTTGAACCTTGAACCTTTGGAATGCATTTTTTCAATGGTTCAAAGTGTTTCAATGGTTGGTAGTTCAATGTTTCTTGCAAAGGTCCGCGTTCACTTAGTCCTTTTTATGAGTTCAATGTATTTGTTGAACCAATCATTTGAACCATTTGATTGGAATATTCTTCTAGAATATTCCACTTTGAACATCTTCTAGAATCTTCCATTCCAACCTTTGAAACTCTTCAAATAATTCTTTTCTTTAAGTCCATCAAAGTCATTAAACCCTTGAAATTTCTTAAGTTTTGGAACTTCTTTCTGAGAAAGCTTGCCTGTTGAACCTGTGAGTTCTTTAGTTGAGAAGACTTGAATAATTGAAGAATTTGAAGACTCAAATCATTTTTGAGAAGGGAAGAGATCATTTTGGCCTTCAAGACCAAAATAGTTGATATGTTGTCCCCAAAAACAAGTGACAAATTTTGGGAACCACAGCTTGCTCCAGTTGGGGAACTTCCATCAATCACAAAAATAATCAAAGGGAGTAGAATCCAAAATCTCCAATGCCTTCATATATGCCATTGGGCTATGGAGTCATGCTACATAAAAAGAAAGGCACAAAAACAAAACAAAATAAAACTAAAGAATATACAAATATGTACAATTGATGTCATTTGATACTTCAAGGATTGAAGTGCTTCAGATGATGCCCACTGTGAGGTAGTAAAAATGGTGTTATATCTTGATATATCATTAAGAAACCATTTTCTCCCTAGAAGTGATGATTAGTGAATGGACCTCTCCACTAGGAATCAACTTTTCTATGCATTACTTTTAGTTCTCTCCTCTTGCCCCACATCAAGTCTTGATTTTTACTTTGAAAATCATGAATCCTTGTTCTCTTGTAGAAGAGTTTATTTTCCTAATTTTGATGTGCAAGACTATGGTCCATTACCATAATTCACTATTCTTTTGGTTTAGTCTAGCACATGATTTTATTGTCAGCATCAAACACCTACCAATGATTGACATTGTCAGGCACACTTGGTCGAAAGACCAGCTCAATAGTGTACTTTTACTCTTCAAAGTCTTTGTAAGGAACCAAGAGGGTCATAGAGACAGCCAATGAATCTATATGACTATGAAGCTCTTTGGACACTACAAATATATTGAAAGCATCAAAACTTTCAATACATTCCCATACTAGATTGTGGTAATGGCATAATCTTTTGTTCTTAGTCTGACACAGGTTCCTCACCTGATAAACCATCAGTTTAGCATCTCCTTTGGCATGAAGGATTTTGACACCTTTGTCTTGAGCAGCCTCCAACTTGAGTAACAGAGATTCATACTCAGTAGTGTTGTTGGTTTTTCTAAACTACAACTTGTATGAAGAAGGAAAAAGATCTCCTTGAGGAGATATTAGAATAATTTTAGCTCCAAAATTGGTAAAAGAGTAACTACCATCAAATTCTAGAATCCATACGCCACCAAAAATTGCTCCTTTCTCATATTTTCCTTCATTTGGAGGGGATGGTCCTTCTGCACCTATGTTGTGCTTTATTAATTCTTCTACTATCTCATCTGAATCAATTCTTAGATCACCACCTATAGGAATTTCATCTGTTGAAACATGAACATCCTCTGTGGTCAAGAAGTAATTACCCATTCTTGAAGACTCAAATAGAATTTAAGCTTCAAGGGCTGTCATTTGGGTGACAATGTACTTTGACCCCTTTTTAGGGAGTAGCCTCTACATGATGCCTTTGACAGAGATCCTTACCTCTGATAGGTCCATACTTATTTCTCCACCAACATCCTTGCAAAAATTTTGACCAAGAAGGATGATGTAAGAGGTTAGGATGTCCGCCACCAGGACTGTCATCTTAATTCTTTTTCCTAGAAAGGCCACAAATGCAAAATGGGCATCTTTAATTTGTCTTAGCAAAGGGGCTTATTTGTTTTCCATGGAGAAGCATCTCCCAAATGTCTTGGTTAGTGTGAGACCAAGAGATTCTACTACTTTGGTAGGCATGACATTGTCAGATGCACCTGAGTTGATGTAATTATTCAGCTGATGACCATTTATCAACAAGGAGACATAAAATGGTTCTGTCTTCCTAGGAGCAATAGGAGGAGTAATGACAAGGTTATTATGGGTGGATGTGGGAGTCACCTTTGGAATAATTGGTCCTACATGGATGGTTTTATTCTTTACACATTGAACCAACTTATCCAACTGCTTAGGGTTAGATTATAGGAATTCAAATTTAGACATTTGAATTTTAGTTTTCTTGACATGGTCGATTATATCAAATGTCTTAAATGAATTAGGAATAGGTTAAGGTAGTTCATCCTTCTATTTTTAGGAGGGGTGGTACTGGTCTACAAATTTGAAGCAAAAGATGAAAGAAAACTTGATGCACTTACCTTTTTAGCGATCACCGAGTCCTTTGATTGAAAAGGCAAAGTGGTTCCCCACTTAGCAATTGAAATTACTAGTTGAGATCACTCCTCTATCTTTTCCTTATTAGCTTACTAGGCTAACTAGTTCTAGGACTGGGTGAATACATCATATGATCCATCAAATGCTTCACCTTTACTTTTGGGTTCATCCTAGTAATTCAAGAAACCAATGTTGGAGTCACTAGCTAATTCATCTTGGTCTTCCACAAAGAGATCAACACTATCTTCCTAGTTTAACTCAGATTGGAAAGAAAACTTTGATTCTATTTGAAGGTATCTAACTATTGAGTTGGTTGGAGCTACTTTAATAGCAAGTTTCCCCTGAGGGGGAGAAAGACAATTTGTCTTCCCTTGATTCTTGGCAGTGTTGCCTTGGTATGACTAATTAGGGAATGTCCTCCTTGGTATATCTTGGTATGAAGGAGGAGTAAACATCCCTTGCACCATTTGCTTTTTGAGATCTAGCAACTCATTCTCTAGCTTTTGCACCATTGGATCAGTGGTGCCTGTAGATGGATATTCAGAGGATGAAGAAGATTTACCTCTATTAAGATCTCTCTTTATCTTCCCTACCAAGATGAGATCATCTTCCACCTCAGTAGCCAAATCTTGTACTGTAGCAAGTTCTATGTGGCCAACATGTCTCAGTAGAAAACTCACTTCAAGTAGTTGAGAGTTGATGAAGAAGCATTTGAGATTCTTAGCTATTGGTTGAGTAATTATAGGAATCCTATTCCTCAACTTGGCAAACTTAGCTATGAAATCTCTCATTGGCTCATGAGGCTCCTTCTTCATTTGTGTGAGTTGAGCTAGCAGGGCATGTGCATCTTCTACAAGCTTGAACTTGGCTTCAAAATTGACTTTGAGAGTGTTCCAGTCAGTCATTGACTGAGCCTACAAATGGTAGAACCAGTCTACAACAACACCTTGTAATGTCTCTACAAATAGCCTAACTACTACATCTTCATACTCCACACCTATCACACTACAAGCTATGTTGAAGGTTGAAATATGTTCATCATGATTAACTCTCCCATCACCAAAGAATTTGGGGAAATTCTTCCTTGAACTATGTGGTAGCTCATGTAGAGGTGGAGTTAAATTGAGTGGTCCAAAAGAGTTACCCCAGAGGCCTTGAGCTGCCATTGTATGACTATGGAAAGGGGGGATAACAAATCTTGGTGGGGTATGTATAGGCAAAGCTCTACTAGCAAAGGAAAAAGAAGCTCTGCCTTGTATTGGTGATCTAGTATTGGTAGGAGGAAGACTCCTAGTTTGTTGAAGGTGAGGTTGTAGAGGAAATAAATCAAAATTTCTCTATTGCACCAACTCAAAAATAGGGTCAACAAAACCTTGAGCTTTTTGGCTTTTTGTATAGCATGGAGCTACCAAATTGTAGAATAAAAATGGAAAATAACTAGCCCTACTTTAGCTTAGAGCTTGAGGCTCCAAATTTCTCATTCTTCCCTAGCGGAGTCACCAAAAACTATTGGCATGGAGATAGTAGAGTAGATAATAGCAATGAAATGTTCGATCCCTAGAATCTATGGTTTCATAGATCAGATTATATAATGGAAATGGATAAGGATATGGAGATGGAAAATAACTAGAACAACTCATTCGATCCCCAATAGAGTCACCAAAAACTATTGGCATGGAGCTGGTAGAGTAGACAATAGAAATGAAACATTTGATCCCTAGAATCTCTAGTTTCATAGATCAGAGTATATAATGGAAATGGATAAGGATATGGAGATGGAAAAGAACTGGAACAGCTCATTCGATCCCTAGTGGAGTCACAAAAAAATGTTGGGTGAATATTTTGTCACTAGCTAACTAAGGGCAAAATAGGTGTTTTTACCATAACATAGAGAGATTGATCAGCCAAAACATGTAGGTTTACCACATCAAAATGGGACAAATCTCTCCTCTCATCAAGGGGAGGTTCCCTATAACTATAAGGTACTATATATTATAAATATAAGTTGAAAATAACACTCAGGGTAGGATAACACCATCCATCTCTCATTTTTTAGAGATGATGTTCATAGACATAGGAGAATTCTTAGGTGATTTCTAGAGGTACTTCTCTTCTTTCAAAAGTAATACTCAGTCAACAGCTAGATTCTTTCCTGAATAGTAAAAGTAACTGGACGTAGTAACATAACAGGATGAAGTGTAGCACAGAGTCTCCATCTCAACTACAAAAGAGTGAAATATATGAAGGATAATGAGGGTAGACTCCACCTCAACTACAAAAGAGTGAAATATATGAAGGACAATGAGGGCACAAATTCATCCCAAGATCCTTTACACAGATATAGAAAACAACACATTAAGACCATTGTGGCATCACAAAATCTCTCCACAGTTAGCTTCAGGACACCTTCTTGATTACTTCCACTAGTTCTGCTTGTTAAATTAAATGGACAAAAATGCTTCTAAGAAATAGACATAAGAATAATTTCTTAAATAACACAAGCTATTCCAGCACAAAGTCTGAAAGGTCACTTGTTTTCTCATTCAAATAACAAAATATGATTAATAGTCTGAGCTCAAAGTTTCAGGAATGCCTTTCAATTTGGGCAGAGTTCCACTTCTGATAACAGAGAGATCTCCCTTATAAAATGGGAGATTACAATATATAGCATTCCAAGAAAGACTTGGGTGCTTGTTTTCATGAAAATGGCCCATGCTGAATTGAATGCCTTAAATATCTATGAAAGGGCCATGCTAGAATAGGTCATCGGTCTTGACTTTGGCAATCTAAATCATCTTGAATTTCTCCTCCTAAGCATGGGTTTTTTGGTCTTCTCTATGATTCTTACATGGATGTCCATTCGTATTTACTTAATGTATAAAAATAGGCCACATCTTTGAATGTTTGTGCTCTCTAATGTCCACCTAGTGGACTATTTCACCTACTAGAAATAACTCTCTTGTAGGTATTTCTAGATTTCTTGTAGTTGTTCTCTCTTTCCTTTCCATGTTTTGTCCTTCCTTTGTGACCTAAGCTCTCAGGGCTATCTTCTCACTTTTAGCTGGCTTTTTGGCTCCATTTTTGGCTAGTGACCGAGTTTGTTCTTAGGTGTGCATCTTTGAAAATCAACAGATATTTCATTACCCTATATTTGACATATGTGGGGACATCATTGATCACTTAGTCACTTGAACCATCTAAACCTTAAACCTTTGGAATGCATCATTTCAATGGTTCAAAGTGGTTCAATGGTCGGTGGTTCAATGTTTCTTGCTAAGGGTTGTGTTCACTTAGTCCTTTTTATGAGTTTAATGTATTTTTTGAACCATTTGCTTGGAATATTCTTCTAGAATGTTTTGCTTTGAACATCTTCTAGAATCTTCCATTCAAACCTTTGAAACTCTTTAAATCCTTATTTTCTTTAAGTCTGCTAGAGTCATTCAACCCTTGAAATTGCCTAAGTGTTGGAACTTCTTTTTGAGAAAGCCTGCCTGTTGAACCTGTGAGTTCTTTAGTTGAGAAGACTTGAATAATTGAAGAATTTGAATACTTATAAAAATTTTGAGAATGGAAGAGATCATTTTGGCCTTCAAGACCAAAATAGTCGATATATTTTCCCCAAAAACAAGTGATATATTTTGGGAACAATAGACCCCTCCATCGTCTCCCATAACATTGTCACCAATCAAGATGCCAAACCTGTAAAGCAAAAGATTCACAAGATGCATATTCATATGAGCTCCAACACCTCCTTTATGTTAACTTTATCCAACCCATTGACTACCCATAATGTGTTTCCAATATAGTTCATATCATGAAGGTGACTAGAGGAATTCATATTTTCACTGACTACCATGACTTAAACCTCACTTGTCCAAAAGATGATTTCTCATTGCCAAGTATCAACCAACTTGTTGATCTGATGGTCAGATATGAGATGTTATCACTTATGGATGGATTCTCTAGATATAATCAAATCTTGGATGCTCCTAAATATCAACACAAGACAACTTTCATTACCCCATGGGGGACTTTCTGTTATTGGGTCATGCCTTTTGGCCTGAAGCACACTAGTGCCACCTATCAACATGCTATGACTTACTTTTTCCACGATCTCCTACAAAAAATTATGAAAGATTACATGGATGACTTACTCAAAAAGTCTAAACTTTTCCAAAACCCCTTGACTATTCTTAATACCATATTTACTCATCTCTGCCAATATAACATTTGACTAAACCCAAAGAAATGTGTCTTTGGTGTTCTTTCCAATAAACTTTAGGTTTTATCATTTCTCTCCATGGTATTGAATTTGACCTTGCTAAGGTTAGATCAATTTCAGAGATGCCTCCACTTACTAATATAAAACAACTCCATAGCCTAGAAGGCAAACTTCAATTAATTTGTTACTTCATCTCCGAGCTGTCAGATTGTTACCAACCCTTCCACCATCTCCTCAAAAAGTATGTCTCCTTCCATTAGAATACAGATTACTAAGAAGATTTTGATATACTTAAATAATATCTCCTTTCCCCATCATTTCTTATTCCACCTAAGGAAAACTAGCCTTTCTAGCTACACATTTCCATAATAGACTAGTATATAAGTGTTATGATTGCACATCGAGATGACCAATGTCAAGAATAGGTGGTTTACAACATAAGCCACATGTTTATTGATTATGAGACTCAATATACCCATATTAAAAAACTTTTCCTTGCATTGGTCTTTTCCACCTCCAAGCTTCACCATTATCTCCTAAATCACAAAACCTATGTGGTCACCCATACTAATCCCCTCAAATACATGCATTCTAAGCCATATCACAACCAACATGTAGCTTAGTGGCTCATGATTCTTGCTAAAGTTGACTTAGAATTCATTCAACAAAAGTATATTAAGGGGAAAATAATCATTGGCTAGTTAGTTGTTACCCCTTCGCCTAATAACCAACTTTCAAACCTCAAATTCCTTGATGAATCTATCATAATGCTCTCCACTGATGACATATCCTATCAAATGATGATGTTCTTTGATGGATATAAATGTCAATATGGTGGGTGTATGGTGGTCATTCTTATTCCTCTAGATGGTGAGCTTATGCCTTTGTCATTTAAACTAGATTTTGAATGCACTAATAATATGGCCAAACATGAGGCTTTGATCTTGGGACTTTAAACAGCTCTCTTCTTGGGTGTCAAATCCATAACCATTTTTAGTGATTCAAAGCCAGTGGTTAACTAGGTTAATGGTTCTTACCTATGTAAAAATGAGGTTCTATAATGGTATAAACATCTTGTAGATATGTGTTTGGGATCCTTCGACTCTTATCTCTTAAAAACTCTTCCTCAATCTACAAATAAGTTTGATGACACAATGGCTTAACTTTCTTCACATATCTTCCTCAAGAATATATGTCACCATATATCACTTAACATTACCTTTCTATGTATCAACTAACATCCTCTTCATAAAAAACGTCACATCCAACCCACATGACCTATGGTATAAAAAACTCTTGGATTATCTTTCCTTCTCTATTATCCCTTCTAATCTCTCCAATAATGGGAGATGTGTCTTCATAAAACATGTCACTCATTACACTATCCTAGGGGGACTTCTCTACAAGCGAGGTTTTGATGGTCTTCTTCTTAGATGCCTCACTAGTACTAATATTCCCTTCACCATTAAAGGAGTCTATGATGGGATTTGTGGTGGTCATTTAAATGGTCATGTAGTTACCAAATGTATCCTTTAACCTGGCTATTATTGGCCCACACTTCATCAAGACTATGTTTATTACATTTGGCATTGCATCAAGTTTCAACAACACGCTAACCTCCTTCATATTTTGAGTCATGCATTACAAGTTGCAAAAGACTTTTGGCCCTTCTCCCAATAGAGCTTATATCTAATTAGGGATATTAACCCTCATTCATCCCTCCATCATCATTCTATCATTACTACCACTGAATACTTCACCAAGTGGGTTGAGGCCATCCCTCTCATCTCCACTAAATCTGACAAAATTATTGAGTTTATCAACCATCACATCATCTATCATTTTAGTGTCCCTCATAAAATTATAATAGATAACATCAAATCTTTCAAAAACAAGACTGTTCAAAATCTTTGTGATACATTTGGAATCAAATTAAGCTTCTCATCACCATACTATCCATAAACAAATGGATAGGTAGAAGCTTATAACAAAACATTGACCGAAATTCTCATGAAGGTAGTCAACAATATGGGCAAGGATTGGCACACACACATTCATTTTACTTTATGGGCTTACTGCACTAGCATTTGAATCCCTCAAGAACTACACCTTTTTACTTAGTATATGGGATAGAGGTTATTTTTCCTCTTGAAGTCTAGATTCCTTCTCTTCACATTTATCTACAAGACATACTAATGATGACTTTTGACAAGAACATTTGGCTCAACTTGACTTGCTTGATGAGCGTCATCTCATATCCCTCAACCACCTCTAAATCGATCAAGAGCATATCAAACACACTTATAATAAAAACCTTAAAGGGTGAAATTTCAATATTATGGATCTCATCTTAAAATAAAACTAACATGTGATGAACATGGAGAAAAGAAAATGGGGTAAGTTTTCTCCTAATTGGCTTGGACCTTATATCATAACTCACAAGTACGTCTCAAGAACTTATCGCTTGTTTTCTCTTAAAGGAAGGCTAGAACTTGAGCCTTTAAATGCCTTACACTTATGACCATTCTTTTATTAACTAAGCATCTCTTTACCTCATTTTTAACTTGAACTCATCCCTTGAGCATCCCTATTACATTCATTTCCCTTCCTCTTCACCCTTACTCCTATACACTTAATTAACTTACATAGTAGTGTGGTTTTTCACTCAAAATGGAAAACCCCTAAGCCTTTATAGTCTTGTCCATGACTAAAAGATAAAAAAAAAATGGGATATGTGACAAGTTATAAACTCTCAAGTCACGCTTCTCAATGTAGACTTATCCCTTAAAGGATAGCTATGTAAATTCCCTTTGCTACTATCAATAAAATACTCCCTTGAAGGACAACTATTTAAACTTACAAATGAATGCTTATATCACTCCCTTGAAGGATGGTTAATATAAGCTTTGTTCTCATTGGGAAATATAAATAAAAAAGGCTTCTCACATTGATCAGTGTTATATTACTTTAACCCATATAAAATCCCATTGTAGGCTTCCCACATTGATCAACATACACACAAAAAAAAACTTTAAGTCATGGACTTGCCTATAATAGCTCTTGGGTCACCTAAAAAAGGGGCATATCATCCCCACTTTGTAGGTTATGCTACCCAAACAACTTCCCCTCATTTTACCCTTTTTTCCCTCATACTCTTTCAAGGGATTGTGAATCTCACTTAACATAAGGTAAACATGACACTTCTCTAACAAACACAATGGTTCAAAGATATAAGGCATGAAAGAGGCTCATTTTCTTGAGCCTATTTATGTTCTGATTATGGTTTTTGCTAGTGTATGAGAATTATACCTCTTTATTTTCCCCTCCACATCACATTTCATCTCTCTATTGAGATGAAAAATAATGTCATACCAACACTATCAAAGCCTAGACAATTTATTTTATACACACACCATCACAAATATGGAAAAATGCTGAAATAAAATCACATAACCAACCCATTCATTCTAGGCATACACCATCACAAATATGGAAAAATACTAAGATGAAGCTAAAAAACCAATAATGCATATACCATCACATATATGGGAAATACTAAGTATACCTCAACTAACATGCTCAACATTAACATCAAATTAACATAATCATAAAATTATCATCTACATCATCATCATTTATGTCAATATCCTCATCACAATCACAATAAATACATCTCAAAATCATAATAAATAAACATCTCATATATATATATATATATATATATACAACAAATATACATCATATCAAAATCATCTCTCACTCAAAATATACATCTCACATCTTCAACTCGTAGGCCAATGTGCATATAAAAAATATAATCAAAAATGACAAAATATGGCACTCAAGATCATCGAGGCTCTCCACATGGTCATGACAAAGTAGTTTCATCACCACTCTTAGCCTATCTACATCTATGTGAGCTAAAAGTTGTGGCATGTGATATAGATCTCTCTTACTCCTTGAACTTAGAATGTCATTGAATCTATGGAAACTCCCTGATGTCCCTCTCATAATAGGTAATCTTATCTAGGGTAGTAGTATATCTCACTAGAGATATAGTCTATGGTGGTCCCATAACACCTATTAAGGATCTAGCCTATACTAGTCCCTATGGTGGAGGAGTACCCTGACCTACTACTCCCAGGCTATCCCTCTTCACTATCACTATAATCACTTGACTCTATAACACTCTGACCTAGCCTTGTAATGTTATAACCTAACCTTGTAGTGCCCCAACCTAGCCTTACAACATTAACACCTACCCCTGTAAGGGTAATACCTATGCCTATGTTATATCCCTAGCCTACACAGCTACATCTCATGCCTATACAACTACATCCCTCTCTCTCACCAACCCCTATAAATCTAGTGGTGGCCTCTTAACCTCCACCATGAGATGTAAACTTGCCCACCAATCTATATATGCCACTATGCACCTTGTATCTCCAACACTTGTCCCTACTAGTAGATCCTCAAAATTTGGCCTATCTATCTCTTGGGGCAATGTTAGGGGTACCTCTATGTCATCCTTCCTATATCAAGGGAAGGCATGCATAATATATTATAGAAGATCAAATTACCTCCTAACCCATGCAATTGGTACCATATCCAACTCACCAACTCATATCCCCCTAACCCATAGTGAACTCTATAATCCAACCAGTTGTGCCTATCCTTTTAAAATGGGGTATGTTAGGTAGGGTCTCCATAAAATATCCATAGGGATCAAACCCTCAATCATGCATCTGTAATAGGCACTATCATACACTATGCCATCCATTCGAGTTTATGCCATACCCTCTCTCCATCATCTAAAACCAACCTTGAATTTGGCTAGAATCATGGTAGGTAACCCCAATGGTCATGTCACCATGATATACTCATATTCCTAATAATGTAGTATATGGATGACACATAAATTATATCATTGTCATAGTCTCAAACCCCACATCTCTTTGTATAATTATGCCAAAAAAACTAGACCCTATGCAAAAATAGTCTATTGTTTAACCATCTATGAAAACATGCCTATCAATGTAATCAGAAATCTACCACCATCTAGATCTGGTAATGTATACACTGTGATCTTGATCATCATTAAGATGCTCAATCAATGCTACTCCTTATCAACCATATATAGTGGCTTGTAGGTAAAACTCACTAAATGATAGGTCACCTCGCTAACATGCTCACCATATAATTCCACCATGTGGATATCATGATCCTCTCTCTATCATGAGAAAATATCCTCACCTTGGAGTGGCATCCATAAAATCCTATAGGCATCCTCTTAGGTCACTATCAACTCTCTAGTGAATAGATGGAAGGTGTTGGTGGTGCGATCCCATCACTTAATCAATGATATCATAAGGCTAATATCTCAGGTGACTTGACAATATCATCACACTCCTCCTAAACCCATGGCTTCTATGTAGTTATACTCATCAGGAGTGACATCCCTCCTCATATGCATCAAAATCCTTGGTAAATGATCTCATAATGTTAGCTTTATCCTTACATGTATCCATACACACATAACTCAAGTCACATACTTTATACTATAACATACCACCACTTTTTTCCCTTCTTTCTAGGAGAAATACATTGGTCTAAGGCCCTAAGCCAAGATATATAGGTAGCACTCAATTGACAAGGTTTCTTCTAAGGATAGCTCAGCCATATACCCACTTAACTATATACCCTACTCTCCCCTCTCTACCCTAGGCTTCACTACCTCTCTCTCTACCCTAGGCTTTACTTTCTCTTCTCTCTCTTTACCCTATGCCTACCTACCTATCATAACTCTAGACCTCATAGTCTATATCCCTAACCTTTGAAACTATGCCCTATCTCTAAGCCCTAGGCCTCTTGACCTATCTCAACCTACCTTTTTACCCATTTCCCCTAACACACTTTTTAACCCTACCTTAGATCTTTTCCCTAGGCTCTGGGAGAACTACATTGGCCTAAGGCCCTAAAATGAGCTATGTAGGTAGCACTCAATTGACATGGGGTCTTTTAAGGCTAGCTCAACCATTAAGCTAGTTGACTACTTCCATTAGGGATCCAAACTTAACCTTTCTCCTATTTTACTAGTTCTTCATAGTCACTGATGTCGGCTTCACTACTAACATCAATGTTTTGTAGGCATAAGTGTTAGTTGACATCGATACACACCTACTAACCTTGATACCATGTTGACTAATGTTGATGAACCCCATTGATGTCAAAAACTAGGACTAAATAACCTATGCCTAAAACTAAAATTTTAACCTAAAAACCTAACCCAAATTCCCCCCAACTTATCTCAAAACTACCCTACCCCATTTCCTACCCCTCTACTAGCATTTTATATCCCCCACTTCTAAATTAGCCAAAAAAATCCAAATAACCAAATCAAGTTTTAGAACAACTAGCAAGGACTCTTACCTCATCTCTTCATCTCCTCCTGGCTGGCATATCTGGCTCTTGTGGTGGCATGCCTCCTGCTAGGTCCCCTCCTTTCTATGCCATCTCAATCACTCTCACAACTCTATTTTTCTCCAATCATAACTTGGAAATGAGTTTAGTCAGCCACCAAACCCCCTTTTGTCAAGTTTGGTCAGCCACCGACATCGATGCTTATGCTTACCAACATTGACAAACCTAATGTGTCAACATCAGCACTATTTATTATTGATATAGATAATTTCACCAATGTTGACACCATTTAATTCATGTTTTCCCTAAAAATTAACCCTAAATTTTTAGACTTTACCCATACTCTGGGGTAATTTAGAGATCCAGTATCTCTCCCTGACCATGACCACCAAACTAGAGATCACATATATCTCCCCAACCATGACAAAACACCCTTAGATATCACTCAAATCTTCACTCGTGATGAATTTCCTTAGAGACCATGAATATCTCCTTGCTCATTGACCCCCTTACACCAACCTTGTGTTGTTTATCTTCACTACTTATGATATTCTGCTATAGTTGTCTATTATCCACAAGCATGTATATTAGGTATTTTGGATGGAAACCAAGATCATCCTATTACCTTCAACCCTTTTGTGTTTTTTAGGGGTACTTCTTACCCTAGATACCTGGGATGCAATGATTATTAAAGCTATAACTTTGATTATTTTAACCTATCAGATATCAATTACAAGCTATGCTTTGGTTATTTCTATCATACTCCTCCTTAACCTTGTATTTTCTTAACTTTGTCAACTATAGATTGTATTATTATACTCACACAAAGTGATACTCAATTTCCCACATCTCACCCAATTACCTTTTTATCAAACTGGTACTTGATTCTAGTTTCTCCTCCATCATTTCTTATTTTGAGGGGGGATACCTCATCCAATAATTGGAGCATCTAACTCCTATTTTTGTCTTGCAAACTTGTTAGTATAAATTAAAAGATTAAAATGGGTAAATGTAGACATCAAAATTATGTGACACACATGTGCATAACTCCCTATGTCGAAACCCTTTTTAGCCCATTTTTCAATAATAATAATTTAGCCTCCCTAACCCATGCTTTTACCCCTCACACATTTACTTAATTTAAAATACTAAATTAAGTTAATTAAAAACCCCTTTTACCATCTTACTAGGCCACCTTGCCCTATGACTAATTCTCACCTGATGAGTCACCTCAAGACTTGGTCCCCTCATCCTAACTACCAAGACTTATTCTCACTTCAAAACTAAATTCTTAATCAACTGCCTTCTTCTTAACCTCTTATCTTTACTATTTTGTAATGGGTTCCACACTTTGCATGAAGAGCAATATAAAATAGGTCAAAAATAGTAAGTTTTACCTATTCGAAGGCTATCGATGTTAGTCAACCCATCACTGACATCAATGGGATCACTAACACCAGTGATATAAGACAAACTCCAACTTGAAGTTTAGGTCAATAAAGATCAAGAAAATTAATTCTTACTTGAATTAAAGCACTTGACATTCAACTTTTGACATCCTATCTTAATATTATCTTGCATAAGTCAATCATGATTAGGAACCAAGATCTAGAGGACTAGTAATACCCACTTGTTCTCTCTATTTAGGCCATAAATTTAGACTACTTGATAGGAAACATCAATCTAGAACTTATCATTTAGTCACCACTACATCTAATTAAATAACTTATTCTATATATATTTTAAGTGTTCACTTTGTTATCACTTCAAATCTACTATTCATTACTTTACACATTCCTGGTCGAACCCCCATGAGGGAGTTATAAAGCTTCCCTACTTATTTCTCCTTGACCTGACATACCAAACCTCTAACCAAATCCATCCAAATCATACTCTCTCTCACTACTCTTTCCAACCTCCCAACCTAGCCAAAACCATTTCTTATACCCAAGAAAGCCTTTTGTAGACTCTCAAGCAATTGTTGCCCCTATCAACCTTGGTATCCTAACTGACATTAGTAGCATAATTGATATCTATCACTTCCTTATTGATGTTGATGACTATGGATTTCTTAACATCTCCAAATCCTACCCAAACACCTTCTAAAATATAAACAAAATACATCACCTGCACCTTGTCACTCTATGCTACACTCAGGTTGTAAATAATGGTAACATTATTTCTCTTTCACACACTCTCTCTACCTCTCTTTTAGTTATTTATTACTCTTTATCTCTCAAAAGTGGACTGCCATCTCTAAGGAAGTTTCACACTTCCTAAAACAAGCATGTAGCTTGGTAGCCCACTCATTTATCTACTAATAAACATTTTATGGTAGTGCTTTATTACATGCAGGTAGTCCTCTCCAGCGAAAGAGGAGTGCTCATAATATTTAGATATGATGCACAAACCAATATAAGTTATTTCTAATCACTTATCCCTAACATTCTTTTCTATTTTTCTTTAGACTTGAAATAGACAAAATTTAGTGAAACACATATGGCACTTTTAGTTACTATCATTTGTTTTTAGCATTTATTTTCATATTTCATTTAAGTTAGCTTAATTGTTGGGTTGATATGTTCTTTCCTAAAGCACCATCCGATGTTTTGTGATACATGATGATATTATAGTGGGAGATATGTATACATATAATATATTTCACTTTTATCATTTATTTATGATTTATCTTGCACCAACCTATCAAGCTAAAATATCCCTGAGTGCATGCCATACAGGGTGTATCAAGAAAGGGGTGGGTAGGGATTTGGTGCTTTATGATAAATGTTGTTAGTTATATCATTATCATATCATTCCTATTTCTATTTTAGCTTATTTATATTTACCTTCCTATTGTAGACACTCCTTTTTGGCCACATTTCATGTATAAATGAACATTAGATCGATTTCTTACAAATAATGCAAATTAAGCCTAGAAATCATAGAAACACCCAAATTCATTTATACACCTAGTGTTCAGCTTCTAAACCACATTAATACATCCCTATTTGGATAAATATAGTGTATAAAATAATAACCTTTCACTAATTCATCCTTAATCAAATTATGACATAGTAAATCATCAATTTTGACCAAGTGTGAAGGACAACCATGTCAAAATTCAAAAATGGTAATTAACCTAATAAAAATTGCTCAAATAATTAAATCTAATTAATGGTTAGTTAAAAAATCATGGCTATTTAGTGAATTTTTAAAAATATAAATTAATAAAATTACCTAAAATATCCATTAAAAATGACATCATGTATTGCATAGGCTAAAAGTGGTTAAACACTCAAAATTCAATGAAAACAAATGTCAATTTGTGTTAGCCATGCCTCATAAGGGAAAAATTAATGGCCTCATTTATGTCCTTGAGCCTCTAAAATTGAATTTATTTATGGCCCCACATCTTGATCTCAAGATAGATGCCATAAATAATTATTCTCATTTCTAAAAATCCATAAATATAAGGTTCCTCACCTACTTAAAGAGAGATTTTTGGTGCAATGTTATTATGCTTAAATATCTATAGAAAGCTTCAACAATCCACACATGACATATCCAAATTCCATGGCAAACAAGGAGAGATAATGCACACATACTATTGATGAAGACTTTTTACCCACAAAGCTAAGTATAATCCCCCCATGCCAACTTACAATTTTAATTCACAAGGTAAAGAGCGTTGTTATTATCTTTGAATTATTTCTTGTTTTGTTTTTATTTACTCCCCCAAGTATCTAGGCCTGGAATGCTAGTCTTTGATTTTTTTTTCATTATTTTTATCTCTATTAATGCATTGACTAACATTATCCTTGAATTCCTTGATTACATAATGGCACACCTAGTGGTACCTCTTGAAGGATTTGACACACCCCACAAACTATTATAGGTCATTTACATTATTCTAATTGTTAGAATTGGTCTTCTAGTAAGCTGCATCTTTATTTTTTCTCTAAAAGATAATAAAAAACATGTTTAGGTGCAAATGGTAAATTCATGACTATGTATCCATGAATTCAATGTTGTAATCAGTGAAATCATTCAAAATAATGAAATCACTATTCAATGTTTTTATGTTTTATTCTTTTGGGTTTTCAATGGTGAAATTATTCAAGTTATTGGCAACATCGTCAAGAAGAATGGTGAATTCATCAAACATCAACAATGAAATTATTTAAGACATTAGTGAAATCACTTGTAAATTATGAAAACATTATCTTACTACTTTTTTGTTGTAATTTTCATTTTATTTATAAGCAAAATTATCTATATAATCACTAAAAATACAAATACTAATGGTGAAATTATCATTCTTTATGCTATGTTTTTGTTTGCAGGTTAAAATTAATGAATTCATCCCTCTTAGTAGTGAAATTATGGAATGTATCTATGAAATCATCTCAGTCAACAATGAATTAATTTTCTTTTTCTAATTATGTGTTTTCAATGTGCAAGTTTCAAATGAAAAAATTTAATTCATTATCACTGAAATTGCCCTGCTAAATGAGATCGCTCTAAGACATAGAGTTAAGAGCTCAAAATGTCTAAATTTTTATTGTATCTTTTCAACATATTTAACTCAAATGAATCCACTAATTATTTGATGTAGGGTATAAGACAAAAATAATAAGTTTGATGCACTAACAAGACCATTTTATGCTCTCTTTTGGTTCTTTAAAAATAATTTCATGCTTGTCTTTGGTGTTAAAAACATTTAAAACTTTCCTTTTTCACTTCAAGTCTTCAACAAATTTTTTCAAGACATTTCTAATTTGGTGCTTAAAACTCTGTTAAATTAGAATTTATTTTGTTTTTTCATTTTATTTGAGTGTTATTTAATGAATTTTTGCATATTCTCTCCCCTACTTAGGGTGACTTAGAAACACGACTAAGCTACTTGTTTCATGTAGCCTAGAGTTCAAGTTGTGTATGCTCTCCCCTTGTTTTATTGAACGTTTGTGACTTAGAATGATCTTTCTTACTTTTTATTTTATTTTGGATTAACGAGTGGGATTTCATCTCCTCTTTACAAGTTCTCTAGGGGTGTGTTGACTTGGAGTTTCATCTCCCAACATTATACCAACCCCACTTATCTAGTGGGGTATACAAATTGAGCATATTATTCAATTGGATAATGGTTGAGTAGTTAACTTGACAAGTAAAATAGATACTTGGATCATGTACTTACTAGACATTACACTTTACTAAAAAATTGATGGATGAAGTGGTTTTGAAATGGATAAGACCCTTTCATAACAATCCATTTATACTCACATCCATTTGATGGATATTCTAAAGTGCCATTTGGGTACCATATAAAATACTAAAGTGAGAATTTTAGACTAAGAGACTAGAATTGATTTGGATTATCTTACATATGTTGAGTTTATTTATCACTCTATGTCCCATTCCATGTCTAAGTTCTTAAAAAATATAGGGGACTAAACATTCTACCTTCGAATGCTTTTATTTATTGGATTAGCACTTAATTCCTCTCAAGAATGAGTATATCGGTGGAGTTTGGTAGATACAATCTAGCCTTGTATTAGTTATTAAAATAGGAGTGTGTACTTATGTTATTATTATTTTTTTGTATCTTGATTATAAAATCATTTCACATGATCAAACACATTTACACCAAAAAGTGTAAATACACATTTACACCAATAAGTGTTATGTTGCCCAATTATTCAAAACCATTTTCCTTAGTCCAAAAGATAAAAATTGATTCATGTTTAAGTTTATTAAAGGTGTCATTGTGCTAACCATTTTGGTCTAGACTATTTCTCATTTGGAGTCATCTCAAAAACCAATTCAACCCATTTAGATTTAATCTAAGATAGTGTCATTACATTACCAAAACCTTTGCCAAAACAAAGTTCATCGTCACTTCCATTTTCACTCATATACCTAAACCTAAATAAATTCCAAAAAATTGACCTAGACTTAGACCAAGCCCATCTAAATTCAAACTAAGACTTAAACATAGACCAATTTTGATTTCATGCCAAACCTAGAATAAGTCCAATTTCATTCCAAACCAAAACCTATTCCATTCCAATTTCATTCCTAGACCTACACCAAGTCCCACTTCATTTTGAACCCAAACTTATACCTACACTAGGTCTAATTTCATTTTGAACCAAGACCTATTCCTAGACCAATCCCACTTTCAAACCAAAACATAGACTAATTCCAATTTCATGCCAAACCTAGACCAAACCCACTTTCATTTCAAACCTAGACCCAATTCAAAACATTTCTTAAACAAAACCAAGTTCTATGTCCAAATTTCCAATTTAATTTCAAACATTGACCAATTTCAATACCACTTTAAAATCAATCTTTTCTAAATGTAAATTATTTAAACCAAATTTAAAACCATGCTAAATCAGGGTTCATTTGAAGCCACACATTTATTGTTTATTTTAATCTAAACCAAGCTAAATCAAGGTTTGTTCAACCCACATGCATTTTTCCAAACTATTTCCATGCCTAATTAGGGTTTTTATAACTCATATTCATAATATTAGGTCATTCAAATCCAAATTAGGGTTTGTTTAGGACCCTCATACCCATTCATACCATGCCAATTTGATTTAGTTCATCTTTAACCATGTTCTAAATTCAATCTATAGACCAAGTTCATTATATTTGGGATCATACAAATTTTAGAGACCAAGTTCACCATATTTTGGGATCATTCCTATTACCAAGACCAAATTTTCCCTCTTTAGGCCAATTTCAATCATAAGCCAAACCAACCCATTCCAATTTTTAATAAAATACCAAGATCATCCTTATATAGATTAATTTCCATCAAGACCAAGATTATTGTATCAAATGTAAAATTTACCCAATGAATCCTTGAGAGGTATATTTTATCAATTGGTCACAAAAAACATAATTGTGTGTCCACATACTAAACCTTTTGGTAATAATTCTCCCTAGTATCAAACAAATGAATATTTTGAGTATAATAGGGTTTAAGGACATTCACTTAATCATGTGTGAGGTTAAAAAAATATGTCTAAACCTTTATTAACCATGGGGATATCAAGATTGATCCATAATCACACCAATCATTTCCTTATAACTCCCATCCACCTAAGTTGGTTATCACATCGCCAACCTATTTTTAAATCTAGTTTGACAAATGGCTTATTGAGAATAGAGATGTAGCCCTTATAAAATTATTGATAGTTGGAATCATATTCCCATCTATATTTCCTATAGAATAAATGAATAATCTTCTTCAAAAATAGGAAATACCTCCAATAACCAGTCTGGTCTTTGGGCCATAATAGTGTCAATCATTACATCTTCAAGCTCCATCATTTATTATAGAACAAAGTATATCCAAATCTAAAATTTTTTAAACAAGAGTAATCCAAGGCCAAGGTAACCATCCATTCCTTGATGTTTTTTTTGAAACACCTATTCATGATGAGTTAAACTATTATAATTCACCCTTTGATGATTTCCTTATCTTTGAGGAGATTCATTTTGACAAGATAGTCTTTGTTGAGTCACCCTTTGACCATTCCCCTTTATTTGAGGAGACTCACTTTGGCAAGCCAATATTTTTTGAGTCATTTTTAGATGATCATATTTCTAAATAACCCATTTTCAAACTATGGTCCATTACTTGTGCATTTCCAAACATTCAACATGACATCTTTGTAGCTACATATACATTAGATACATGTTCTCTTTCTAAACCAACATTATGTTCAACATCCACATCAGAAGAAGAATCATAATTAGAGTCAAGTTCTATTTTTGAACCTATATTATATTTATCATCAAAATCAAAATCAACATTAGTCTCAACATCAGATTAAGTGTCCTTTGAGTCAAAAATAACTTTAGAATTAGAATACATTAAAGTATGTTATGACTTGGGTTACACACTCCTTGTAGATTAGATTAAACACATTTATGAGTCTTTTATAATTGTTGAGGATGTTTTATTTATCATCAACACAATATATCCTAATAATATCTATAAGGATTATTCTACCCTTTATCATTCCATTACCATTCTACTTTCCATTGACACCAATAAACATGGCCATTATATCAACATTCCACCTCCCAGGACCAATAAAATCACACATTATTGAATTTCATTCATGGTGACATATTAATTATATAAAATTAGGTGGACCAAGACCACATTCAGGTAGAATAAGAACAATCTCCTAGTGAAACCTTCTTTGGGGTGCTAGGAGACAATCAAAGTTTAAACTCAAAATCTTCTAATGAAACCTTATTTGAGGTGTTCAGAGATAATCAAAGTCAAAAGTCAACTCTTCTTAGTTAAACCTTCTTAGAGGTGCTATGGGAAAATCAAGACAACTTCATTAGTGAAAACCTCTTCAAGGTGCCAATAGCTAATCATAATAGTTATTCATTTCTTAATGAAGACATTATTAAAGTTACTATCATCACAATTGATAATCTATAACATAATCAAATTGTAGCATTTCTTAGGCCTAAATAAAAAAATGTAGTACGGTCCTATCGATAGCATACTTAGAGGTATTTTTCCCCATGAAAAATAAAATTATGTTGAATATAGAATCATCAACATTTTGTGTTATTAAAAATCCCAATATTCATTTGTTACCCAACCATTATACATTCCATTATGACCTATTTATTCATCAAGACATATATTACATTGTCACATCAAACATTTTATCCAATGTTTATCCTTATTTACTAATCCTATCCATTTTAAAGTAGTAATAGGTTCATGATAAAGTATCTATTTAGAAGGGGTGTGGGATATCAATATAAATAATTGACTATTCTAGTTTTATTATATGCTAATTAGGACATGCATCTCCATATTAGTAGGTACAATAGAATTGTTCACTTTACCATTGTTTCATCTCATGCTTTGCCATTTCATACTTTGCCTTTTATCACCATTATTTGATATTAGGCCTTGCCATTTCCCTTTCCTTGACATTTACCTCACTTTATCATTATTTCATGCATTTCCCTTTACCTTGACTTACTATTGTTTCATACCTTTACCATTTTCCTATTTCCAACCTACTATTCTTAGTTAAGATTATAGGATGTAGGATGAACTATAGTGGTTTGAGGTCCATTTAGACTATGTAGGCAATGCTTAGTGTTTTTTGAGCTTAATTCAACCACCCTTATTACAATGCTCTCACCAATTTTTGAGAAACCTATGCTAATACTCTCACCATTTTTTGATGAACTTAAGCCAATGCTCTCATAATTTTGTGAGAAATCACTATTTGTATCTTGTTAATATATAATGAATTAAGATACCCAAAAACATTTAAAATAATCACAAAAACCTAAACATTTGAAAATGGATTACAATTTCCTTGAGAGATATAAAGCCAAAAAAATCCAAAAAAATTTTCTTGTCCAAAACCTAGTCAACAATCCTCAATCCACCCACTTTGGGGCACCTTACTCCTTAAGCCAATTATTTTAGAAATCATTGGGATATATCCTTTCCAAATAAAATTTATGGGATAAATTAATGGTTGGTTCTCATTCACATTTTTGGGCCAAGTATCTTTGGGGGTGTGTCCTTTCCTTTTCATGTATCCTTATTCAAGGGCACCATCCAATTGGAACTTTTATGCCAAGCTTGAAACTTTCACCCTGCTAGGGCAAAATAAAAAATTGAAACTTATAATGGTATATCTTATCCCCACATTTCATTTACTTTCATATATCCTTTCTTAGGTGAACCATGAATTTATCATTCCCTTGATCCTTCACATGTAGGTATTGACTTGGTTAATGACATGATGCTTTATGTTGCTTTTATTTTCAAGCTTTGTGTGTGTTTATTTAATTAGTTATTTTTTGGTGTGTTTGCCTATTTATTTGAATTAATTTTTATGGATTGACTCAATTCATATGCATTCATTAGGTTAATCCTTACTCTTGTACTTTAATCCATCCATTTTCATACATCAACATTTTCATCATGGGTTTTTATCATTATTGCATTGTTTTTATTTATCTATTGGATTAGGAGTTAGTCCTTAAACTTATGACATCCAATTTTATCATGATTTATTTATAATTATTGTGTATAATTTCACATGCCAAATTAAATAATAGACATAATATAAAAATTAATGGTTATGCAATAATTCCCATTGTTCAATTTGGTAATTATCCCCTTTTCCTTGATCAAATCAAATCTAATTGAATAATTTGATTGTATCAATAAAATCAAGATGTGCATATTTCAATTAAAAGGTAAAAACTAATCATACACATCAATCAATTATTATTATCATTTTTATTCATCTATTTTCTTCATTCCTCATTCTATTTTCCCCTACTTATGGGTGAACTACATTGGCTTGAGGTCTATTTGGACTATATAGGTAGCATTGGGATACATGGAGTATCTCAAGTTAGATTAGACATTATCATTATCATCATCACCATTATCACCAATTTTTATCATTATTCCTCTTTCAATTTTTCTAATCATATATTCCATCACTTTGAGCATCCTCTTGTGCTTGGCTTTTAATGGCTTCTTCAGTCTTAAAAAAGTCATTATATCATCATACCTATGTTTTCACCTAGTCATATTTAATATTTATAGTATTTTATACTCTTAAGTTATGATTTCCAATTTTACCTACTGGGGCACAATCAACTTATCACAATCAAATTTTCCCTACTAGGGTAAAATTATTATTCAAGACCACCCTTTAGGACATGAACCTGTACCTATTGGCTCATAACAACCTATATTTGTTAACACATTAATTTTATTCTCATTGTTATAAATCAATGTGTGAAATAATTAGAATGATTTGATTAATCTCATCCATGGGTTAATTTCATTCTTCTTATTTTTTTAAGGGACCGTCCATCAATCTTATGTTTCAGCCACTCCCTTGAGGGGGAATCATAGGCTTCCCAAACTTTATTTAGAGCACCATTCCTCAATCATTTTATTCTTAACAACTTTTACATTCTTTAAAAATATGTTACTATTTATATGTACTATAACACCTTATTAAATAGGTGAAAATGAGGACACTCCTTTTTGGCCACATTTCATGTCTAAATAGACATCAGATCAATTTTTTAGAAATAACACAAATTAAGCTTAGAAATAATTTAAATGCCTAAATTTATTTCTACACCTAGTGTTCAACCTTTAAATCATGTTAATACATCCTCATTTGGGTTAATACATTGTATGAAACAATAATCTCTTGTTGATTCATCCCAAGTCAAATTACAACCTAGTAAATCATCAATTTTGACCAAGTGTGAAAGACAACTATGTCAACATTCAAAAATGGAAATTAACCTAATCAAAATTGTTTAAATGATTAAATCCAATTAAATTTTTATTTAAAACACTCACGGATAATTAGTGAATTTATAAAAATATAAATTCATAAAATTACCTAAAATATCCACACACAAAATGAAATCATGCATGACATAGGCTAAAAGTCGTCATACACTCAAAATTCAATGCAAATAAATACCAATTTGTGTTATACATACCTCATAAGTACAAATTTAATATTCTCATTTATGGCCTTGAGCCTCTAAAATTGAATTTATTTATGTCCACACATCTTGATCTCAAGATAGATGGTCACAAATCAATCTTTTCATTTCTATAAACCTATAAAGAGAAGGTTATTCACATGCTTCAAGAGATATTTTTGGTTTAATGTTATTTTTTATAAATATTTACATAAATCTTTAACAATCAACACATTCCATATCCAAATGCCAAGGTGAAAAAAGAGAGATGATGTACGTGCACCATTGATGAAGGCTCTTTTCCCACAAAGCTGAGCATAATTCCCCTAGGCTAACTTGTAATTTCAATTCACAAGGAAGGTAAAGAGTGTTTTTATTATCTTTGTATTATTTTTTGTTTTATTTTTATATGCTTCTCTAAATATAAAGGCTTGGAATACTAGTATTTAATGTGTTTTTCATTATTTTTCACTCTACTAACTTATAGAGTAAAATTTTCCTTAGATTCCTTGATTACACCTACCTACCTCTTTCCATCTTATTCCATGTAGTTTCATTAGTTTTCTCATTTCCTATGGAATCAGCTAGGTTAATACCATTTATTTCATGCATGTTACCCCATTGTATTCTATCATCCTAGTCAATGTAATTCTGAGTGTGTCTTTTTATAATTTATGTTACTTTAGCTTTACTAACAACTTAATATTAGTTAATTCCTCCTAATTACATCAAACTAGCCAATACCATTAGTTTAAATTGATTTTAGTTATTTTTTCACTATATATAAGGTATATTTAATTCCAAATATATACATACATAGTATACACTTATATGCTCTACTTTCACTTGCACATCTTCCCTAATCACATTTGGAGTCATAGGTAAAATCTTGTCTTGAAGGAAGCTTATCTTGTGGAAGTCTTAGAGATTAATTAGGAGAAGTCACTTTAGCCTATATATTGATTCATATATAAGGTCTTCATAACCATAACAATATCTCAAAAATCACATTTGTCCAAGGGGGATATTAAGGCTCAAAGGGTCCCAATCAAGGTAAGTATTTCTAATCTTATGCTCTTTCATTTATTTCATTTAGTAGATATATGTTACTCCTTGATTAGTAGATAAATGATTGTGTGTGTATTCTTATCTAACTTATATTTACATTTATACTTAGTTTGGATATAGTATTACTTGTACTTGCTAGTTATATATTATTAGGTAGTCTAGACCCCCATTTCTTGACCATGGCTCCTTACCCATTTTGATTATTATAGCCCTTACCCTTAGTTTAATTTAATTTACTTGCATAACTACTTATATTAAAATTGAAAATCCTTTTATTTTATCATTAGATGTCTATTTAGATATATTCCCTTGTATCATAGGCCTAAAGGGTTTTGAACCCTTTCCTTTGACATTAGTGAGTAGGAACCCCTCTTTATAGGTTGTGGATCCACATTTGGTCATGACCTAAATGTTATGTATCATAATATCTTTTATTAACCTTATTTGAGTATGTATCCCTTTAGATAATATAATTTTAGACTAATCCTACCTTGTGCATAAACATTGTATTGCTTGATATATTTTTTTGGAAAAAAATTATCATCCTTGTGTAAATTAGTAGTCATTGTATTTGTCTTGATAAGAAAATCACAATGGTATAAGCCTCTAATAAAATTTTTTTAGATCTAAAACCCTCCATAAATTTAAAAACCTTAAACCATAGAGTTCATTTATGTCTAGTCAAAACACTCAATGTCATAGAAAAAAAAAACACTTCAATAAAAATTCATATCAAGGAGGACATGACTTCTAAAACTTATGATTAAGGGTTTTTTAGGTTTGTTGAATAGTTCCAAGAAAATATACAAATCATGGTTAAAACATAATATCGAGATGTGGTCAAAGGAGACATCTGAGTAACATTAATTTGACATTGCTAACTCACTTGACCTGTATATTGGTAATGTCACCATCCCATAATTCTTCACTAAGCCACTTAGGGTATCCCAACCATAAAAAATAATGCTTAAATACAAGTTCAAGGAACATGATACCAAAAGTGTTAGTGAATAAGTTTGATGGTAAGGATTTGATCACCTAGATCAATCAAATGAATAAATATTTGATTTACATCAAACCCCATGTGCACAGGGGGTGGTCATGGCATCTCTATATTTGGAACTAGAGTAGTTTTTTGGTATAAATTATTTTCCACTCAAAATAAAAATAAGGGACTTGTTTTTAATTATTAAATGTTTAATAATGAGTTACAAATGCACTACCACAACATTCTCACAAAAAAGCTATTTCATCTAGTTAGAAAGACTACAAAAAATGGAGATTGTCAAGGATTATATTCAATAATTCTAGAACTTATCTTTGTATAAGGATAACATCATAGAATACAAAATGCATGGCTTCTTCTTGTGTGGGATTAAGGATATAATCCACCTTGATTTTTTCATGTTTAATACAAGTTTAGTATCAAATTCTATGGTCTTCACATGTATTTAAAAGGAAAGGGATATAGTCAAATGGTGGGATTTGACTACTTGTATAAAGCACATTATTCTAATAAAATCATTCCCTCAACCTATAAAATTGAATATAAATAAGTAGAATTATTATGATTCAAATGTGATATCAAATAAAATAAAGGACATAAATGTGTTGATAAAATTTTATTGTACATTGAAGGGGCCAATGAAGACTAAGAGGAAGATGAAGTATAAAATGAGGGAGAGGAGGAACCAAAGGAGGAATATGGAGGTTCTAAATAAAATATCTCATTCCATGCACATTCAAGTATTATCACTCCATAAACCATTAATATTTTGGGTTTTCTCAAAAAAAAATAAGGTGACTGTGTTGATTGACTTGGGGAGTACACATAACTTCATCAAAATAAGTTGGATCCATGTTTGATTTTTTTATTTGTTCAAATCTAAAATTTAAAGTCATGATTTTAGATGTTGGAACAACCATTTGTTCAGTGAAATTCATAATAACAAAATTTCTATGTGATATTATAGGCTAGGCCCTCCTATGTTTATTATTCCCATAAGTGGAGATGATATAGTTTTGGGAGTCCAATGGATCATAACCTTAGGCATGATAGAGACAAATTTATAGGAGTTGTTCATGCATTTTAATTATGAATGCAACACATTTAACTATGTGGATTACATGCAAAGTATCCATAACATGTTAGTTCTCACTAGATGTATAAGATTCTCAAAAAAGGGGTAGATGGGTTTATAGCACAACTATTTTCCTTAGAAGTAAAACTAATAAATATGTCTACATAGCCTAATATACAAAATATTATTGATAAAATCTATTATTTTTGGATAAATTCCAAAATTACTACCATAACAAATGGAACATGATCATGACACTTGATTCTACAATGGATTTAACCATAAAACATTAGACCATGAAGGTACCCATATGTTTAGAAGAGTTATATTTAAAATATGGTAAATGAAATGTTGGAAGATGGTATTATTAGGCATAACCAAAGTATGTATTCATCCCATATGCTAATGGTAAATAATAAGGATGATAGTTAAAGTATATGCCTAGATTATAAATAACTCAATAAATACACCATCAAAGATAATTTTCATATTTTGGTAATTGATGATTTGCTAGATGAATTGCATAGTTTTGTCTATTTTAAAAAATTGGATATTCATTTAGATTACGATAAAATTCAAATAAAAGATGAAGATATACATTAGACAACTTTCATAACTCTTGAAGGTCATTATGAGTTTTTTACAATGCCTTTTGGTCTCAAAATTGCACCATCTACATTACAAATTTTGATGAACACTATCTTTAGGAATTTTTTATAGAAAATCATCTTGGTATTTTTGATGACCTACTAATATAAAATAAGACATGGGAATAATACTTGGAGCATTTGAATTAGGTATTGATAATTTTGGAATAGCATCAAATTTACACAAAGCCTTCTAAGTTTGATTTTAGAGTACAAGAGGTGGATTACTTGGGCCATACTATCTCACATGAAGGTTTGAAACTATACCCTCATAATATCATTACCATGATAGAATGGAAAGTTCCAAAACCCTTAAGAACCTCTAAGTTTTTTTAGGGCTGACAAGTTAGTATCATAGGTTTGTAAAAATTTATGGAAGTATAGTAGCATCAATCATAGTTTTGGTAAATAAGGACTATTTTCATATAAATAAATTTGCCACCAAGGAATTTGAGAAATCAAAGGAGGCCATGTGATCCACTTAAATTTTAGCTACCCCATATTTTTCAAAGACCTTAATTAGGGAATATGATGTATTAGATATGGAATGGGGGAAGTACTCATGTAAAAATGGTGGCCCCTTACATTTGAGTGTTCATGTTAAGGGTAAGAATTTTCTAAAGCTATATATGAGAAAGAGATGAAGGCTATTATTCATGCAATAAAATAATGGGCACCTTATCTAATGGGTAAATAGTTTAAGGTGAAAATTGACTATGATAGTCTAAAATAATTCTTTGAACAAAGGTTGTCATCTAAATAAAAGAAAAAATTGGCGATAATTTTTTTTGGGCATGGCTTTGAAATCATATATAATAAAGGAAAGGATAATGTAGTTATATATGCCCTATCAGAGAAGGATGAATCCATAGAGACATTTTTATGCACAATGTCCCTATGGTAGGAAAATTGAGTGGATGAGGTAAGATCATAATGGGAAGATAACACTGATTACTTAAATTATAATCCAGTAAGCTATAGTAATATTCTATTATCTAAGACAAATTTGAGTGGAAATTGAATGCCTTATGTTATAAAGATAGATTTTACATTTGTAATGATCTTCCCTTAAACATAATATCCTTACAAAGATACTGAATGAATAATAGTGATGGTATAATTAAGGGTTTAAGTTATTGAGGAACAGCTTCAACACTAGTAGAAGGTACTGCTAGTTTAGGAGAGAATTTGGCAATGGCATAGAACTAAATGAAATATTAATTATATCAACACCATAGTAAGAGGCATTTTAAAGTAGGAAATTGGGTATTTATGTGCCTAAAACCATACATGAAATTTTCCTTGAAGCAACTAAAATTGATATATTTTTTTAATTATTACTTCCCTTATCAAATCTTATAAAAATTGGTAATGTTGCATATAAGCTAGAGCTATGTTAGTCTACACACATACATCTAGTATTTCATATCTCCTACTTAAAGAAGGTAATTTGAAAGAGATTATTCATCTAAACTAAGTTAGTATTACTAAATGAGGAAAGAGAAGTCATTTTTGACCCTTAATAGATCCTTAATACAAGCACTAAAAGGATATGAACAAGGGAGGTTAAGGATTTTTTTATCAAGTGGAAAAATTTGACTAGAAGGATGTAACATGGGAGGATGAAGCATTCAACTAGTAGGATTCATAGTTATTAAATTTTGATAGAAACATTTTTTTAATGGGAATGGCATGCTATGTCCTTATTATATATTATGTATAGGGATATGTGTGGCTAATTTGTGGCCTAAATCACCTTTTATCTTATCTTGTCATGTTTCTTTATGTTCTCATATGGTTACTAGGGTCAACCTATGGAGTAACCATAACCTAAGTAGGATATATATATATCCTACTTAGGTTATGGTTACTCCATAGGTTGACCCTAGTAACCATAACCTAAGAAGGATATATATATATATATATATATATATATATATATATATATATATATATATATATATATATATATATATATAAGGTAGTGGTTAGTACTTGATCATCATATTATAAAATAGTTCTTATTACATGGTTTTAGAGGTTGCCTCCTCAGAGTGGCTCAGGCTTATTTATAAAGTATTATAATCTATTGTCAATTTTTAGTGTGGATATACTCATTTTGTTCTCATTATTTCACTATATTATTTTTAATCTTCTCATGATATTTACATTTATATCCATTATAGTAAACTAACTTGATCTAGCTAAGTAATTTCGTTATAGGTATATGGTTGAATAAGTAAAACTTGGAATAAAATAGGTTCAACTCCATGATTAAATGTTAAAATGGAGTGTAATAGTCATATTTTTATTGTGTGATGATATCAAGATACTAAATGGGCCACCAGAGGCCCTGTTCATCTACTAGATTTAGAATGATTACCATATTCAAGGATACAAAGTCCATACATGCCCCATACATGTGAGCCTATGTTATAAGGCATTATTTAAATTACTCCAAAACATGCTAATTACAAGGATAACTTACACAGTGGAGATTAATAATAGGCATATAAGAGATGATAATATTATAATCCATCTATAATGTACAAGAATAGACCAAAGAGCAAGATAAAGCAGAAACAAACATAGGTTGAACCATAACTAGTGTCACATCAAATAATAGAGTAAATAAAAATAGAGTACTCACTATGTAAAAACCATACATAAAATAAGATAAGGAAAACCATAACAAATTAATCTCTATCAACACAACAAACTAGATTATATTACATCAAAGTGTTATTTACAGTGTTTTACAATCTTGTTGTTTCTTCACATTCTATCCTTTAAAGATACAAAAGGAAAGACCCTTTGCATTTTTCTATTACCTAATTAGACTTGCAAGGCTGCATACATACAAAATTTATATAAAAGAAAAAATCATACACTTTACACATGCGTTCATCTTATATACTTCATAATTTTACCAAGCTCCATTCTTTGTCCAACACTTTCTTGGACTTCAATATTTATCTCGTTATGAGATGAAATTGTAATCTAATCTAAACTAAGCAAAATATAAGTAATAAATAAAAATCATAGTTATTTCTCCAGGTGATGTTTACCAATTTTCAATCTTTGTACACTACTTAGCCACCCTTTTAGGTTCTCAAATAATTAGCATACTATCCTACTTTCAAGTTTTACATAGACTAGTCTAACCAGGTGGCTTCCCTTTACAAATTCTCAACCATTTTGGACCCACTCCTAATGTTTATACTATCTTACAAAAATTTCAATATGATATAAGTCATAAACAAGAAGTGCACAAACCTTATTTCTATAGCTGAGGTGGTGTTTGGTTGGGTGATTTCAGAGGTTATTGTGGTTGAGTAGCTACTACCCCACTAGCTTCTGATGTATCTAATGCCAAAGATATTTGTGAATATTATGCCTTTATGTCTATCTTTCTCTCCTATATGATTTATCAAATCTATTTTTTAGGAATGAATTGGGGCTCATTTATTATTTGGGTAATGGTTGGATCAACTTGAACGAGATCTTGCTTGAGCATTTTCTAGTCAGTGAGCACTTCACATGCCATGGTAGGTAGAATGCATAATGGTACCTATATCATCATCATTCTTTGTAGATCACCATATTTGATTGTAAGAATCACATTAACATTAGATTATTTTTGTTGAATTTCCAAGATGAGCTCATCTAATCTAGTAGTTGTTTTAGTTCATCACTCATTTTTATCCATAGTTTCTAATTTATCTGAGTATGGATTTAGATATATCTATAATGGAAAATTTAGTCTTCATAGTGTCCAAAGATTGGTTTAGATATTTTCTATATATTAACATATCTTAGGAAATCTATTTGGCCTACTTTACATTATTGTCTAAGACTTGCTCATACTCATAAAGGAGTTGAAATATGACCTCTATTTACATCTTGAGAGTTTGTCCTTATGTGCGCAATGCCAAAAATTTATGTGTAACTCCCTAACTCTTTATGATTTCTACCAATAGAAAAGTGAATTTTTTATCTTCTGAAAATGACTTAATTAACTAATACTTTCATAAATAAGGTGGGATAATAATTACTGATCAATTACCTTGCATTTTTCATCTTCTTGTTTGCTTCTACCTTTTCATCCTGTATACTCAATAATTATTACTCCAAATATGAGGGATTTTTGAAATGGATTCTTATAAGGTGACTTCTCCTTCAATCTATTTATAGAGTAGTAGTTGGGCCATATCTAACAATGTTTCCATCATAGTGGTGGCAAGTGCCATAGATGTGGTTTTATTTTCAATAAGAGTAGGTGTGAATTGAGATAGTGGGAGTAATAAATTAGTCTACCATGTTGATGTAGTAAGGACATCCCATAACCATTAGTTACAGATCTAAACTACTTCTTCAGTGCCCTTGGTGTGAGTTGTGGTTGCTACCTTTGTTTGTGCTTGCTCATCCTTAAGATATTTGGACTAGGTTGTTATTTCTACCTTAGCCTTGGTGTCAGCTTCAACTTATAATTTAGCTTCCTCTTTGGCCTTACCTTGATCATCATCTTGGGCTTTAGATTTAGCATATATTTTAGCCTTAGATTTATCTTTAGCTTTATCCTTATATTTATCTTCTTGTTCTTTATATTTTTATTGTATAGCTTGTGCCTCTTATTGTCATCATTGTATCTCCTCTTAATATTTCTTATTTGCCTCTACATCTTTAACCTTCTTGCACATGGCTTCTAATTCATTAGATTCCTTATTTATGGTTTCATCTACTTTAATTTACTTCTACACAACCTCTACTTCCTTACATTTCCTTCTAATAGCTTCTACTTCTTTAGCTTGATTCTACATAGCCTATGCTTCCTCATCTTTATTTTTTTTTGAACATATTTATCTTGTTGATTATGTTATTATCTCTGCATAACTTCCTATTGTATTTCTTATGGCACTCTTTATTTTTATTTTATTTCCTTAGTCCTTTGTTCTTCCTTCATCTCCTTAGGTTCAAGTGCACCCTCTATAATTTATTGTTCCTGTAATTCCTTAGTCATGGTTGTATCTATGTGTTCCTCATCCCATTCAATCTCATTATAATATTTAGTTTTCTCGATTGATTTCACTTTGACCATATAATATTTTTATACAAATTTATTTCTCATATATTTACCTAGAGGTTTGAGGGTCTACTTTTATTTCTTTGCACCCTGGGGTTGAGGTTGTTATTGAGCTACTTGAGACATTTGTGTACTAATTTTACTTATAGTTCCACCAAAAGAGACCATCCTTTCCTTCATCATTTTTTATGACTTGGTATATATATGTGTGCATGGTCATCAAAACAAGGTTTATGTAAGACTATCTTCTATAGATGAGTCCACTATGTGTGTCACAAATGATCCTATGACTAGTTCTAGTGAAAATATTTTTGCCTCATACTTATGTAGAGTTTATTCTTATCCTATAATGTTAATAATGATAGAAGGAGGTGGTTGATTAATATCAACCCAAGGGTCTTGTCTTACCTAATTTCACACTTGGAAAGTGTGCACTGCTTTCCTAAATAAAAACTCTTTCTCTTCCTCTACATCATACACCTCTATTATGATGTCTTAAAACATTTATTGGATCACTTCCCATTCTTATACCCCCATCTTAGGTAGGTCACACTCAATAACTATTCAAGAAACCATGGGATGCTCGATCTATTACTTCATTTCTAGGTTCTTTTCTTTGGCATAGGTGGTGAGGCTCTACACATAGGTGCTTTCCTCTTTCCTTTTTCTTGATGCATTATTGGTTAGGCTTGTGGATTTTTGGATTATTTTAAAGTTACTTAATCTACTTGTGGTTTTTGTGCCTATAGAGGGTTGATTTTTAAGGGAGGTACCGACCTTGCAGCTAGGGATTTTTCCCACTAGACTTCAGACTTTGCTTTGACCATCGAAATGAAAAATGGCAATGAAGTGAAATTTGGGGTAAATAACTCATCAACCTAATCTATCTTCCATTTTATAGTTTATAACTGAATTATGTTGTTATATATATTGCATTACATCCTATGGAATCCTATGGTGTGATCAGATCAAAGCTAGGACTTCCATACACCATGAATTGAATCACCCCAATTTATCATAATATTAGCTTGTTTTATTCCATGCAATAGTTGAGAAGGCATTACTAGGCCAAAAATATGAAGTTGCATTCACTAGCCCTAGTGGAGACTTCCACTATGTGAAACACAATAACAAGACTAAAAGTTGGTATTGAAAGGTCTATGTACTTCACACAATAACCTTATCTATATTCATGGTAAGCTTAAGTACCAAAAATTTAGGCTGATTGAAATCCTCCCATAACTTTTTCATTCAATAGGAAAATTCAATGATGCCTCTTATTTCATGTTTTACTTATTTTGTGGGTTTCATTAATCTTTTGGTGATACATTGCACCATGATGTGCAATAAAGCATCCTCAATAAAATTAATAGGATTTCGTCACTCTACCCTAGTGGTGTATTTTTCTATGATATCTAAGTAGATTGGCAATGTTTTAGACTTATAAGGCATGAGAGATTTGGCATGATTAGGTAGACTAGTTGTTTGAGCCATAGTGTGCACATAAATATAGATTGTAACATTTTGAGGTAAATGGATAGTTCCCTAATTATATCAGCTCAAAAATTTCATCATAACTTCTTTTAATTACAAAAATGTGGGAAGATTTAATAATCATTTAGTTTTGGAGCCTCCCATTGGATATTTTAGTGTTAGGATTCTTGCTTGTGTTGTACCTTGAGAATCTTGGAAAAATAGAGTAATTTTTATTGCATCTATGAATTCAAACAATTTTGGATCATTATATTTCATCTGTCATAGACCTAACCCAATTCCCATTTCCTCTTTTTGGTCATCTATTGATGGAATCAATAGCTGACCTCTATCCAAGGCTCAATGAATAATATAGGCTAAATGATTACTCTAAGTAATTTTAGTCTAGTTTGAAATCTATTCATGATTAGATATTCAAAAGTTCAATCACATAAGTCTCTTATTAGCTAAAGGTTATAGTGTTTGAGCATTGTCCATATCCTATTCTTTTAAATTTCATGTCACTACCTTTTTTGAATTCATGGACTACATGTGCATGAATGTTCCCTTTTCACTTAATATTAGTTTCTAGAAATCACCTTGACAAAGATGTTTGGTGCCTAAGATCTTTAATTTACTTCTTTGGTAGTTATTATAGATTAGTAGTTGTCCTTTTGGTTTATCAATTTTATTTATATCAACTTATCCTTTGATTACCAAATATATTTTGAAATGTCATGTCATTAATATACTGACCTAACAATTGGCCTTCCACTCACTATACATGTCTTGTCACTACCTTCCTAAACTTAATTATAGTGCTCAGTGTAGTTGCAACCAGCTATCTTTGAAGAGTTATCTCTGGAATGTGATCACATCCTACAATGATAACTAGTTTATGGTGGTTACAACATTTTATGAAGTAATGAACACACTATACAAATATTTTAACCTTATAAAACAAAATAGAAACCAAATGACATTAAATGAAATCCTAATTATATGGTGCTACTCAACACCAACCCAATTTTTTTAGTAGAATGATAGAGATTAAAGATGATATGGCTTAAACCTATACCCATTTATTCATGTTGGTAATATGGTTCCCTATAAATATTTCATAATTATGATACCCTATGGTGATACTTCATGAATGATGTAGGGTCCTTTCCATCTTATGCACAACTTTCTATGGAATGTTTTAAATATGCTCTCATAAAGCAATACTATATGGTCTAGGTAAAATTGCTTAGATTGTAAGTTATGATCATGTCATACTTTTTTATTTTGTCTATTGATCTATTATGTCCATTGTGATCTTAATCTATTTTATTCCATCCTAGTAAAATCCATCAATCATGCCTTTAGTGAATCTTGATCTCTTAATATCATGATCATCACAATGCACAAACTAGGCATAATATATTCCATAGGCATTACTACCTCAAGGTCATATATGAATTGGAATGGAATGAACCTAGTATCTCTATTATAATGTGTTTGATAGGCCCATAGAATTGTAGGAATTTTATCATATCCATCATCTCTCTAAACATTGCAAATTTTTTTAACATCTTGCCCAAAACATTATTGGATGCTTCTACCTATCCATTAATGTGTGGGTGGTAAGCCATGATTTTATGGTGTGATATCATGAAATATTTAGTGAGAGTCTTGATAATATTATTGATAAAGTTTGTGCCTATATCACTTACCAACTTAATTGGACATCCAAACCTCATGATAATTTTTTCATATAAAAACTTGGCATCATCCTTTCCACCATAGGTTGGAGTGGCATCAGCTTCAACCCATTTCATGAAATAGTCACTCACAATGATAATGTATCTAGCATGACTATTTTTACTTAGGGGAGTTATAGGCCTACAAAAATCAATTCCCCATTGCTCAAAAGGTTGTCACATAAGCATAGGTATTAAAGGCAATTTGTCTTGTTGATTAAGCTTACCCATTATTTGATAGATGTCACAGTGTTTAGTAACTCTATGCACATCTTGAAATATCATAGACCACCACATACCACTTTGAAGTATTTTCATTATAGTTTATTCTCATATAAAGTGACCTCTTACAATCCCTTAATGAGCCTCTTGAATAATTTGTAGTCATTCATGTTCTAGAGCTACCCTATGTAATACATCATCTTTGCTAGTTTATACAATAATACATTAATGAGGCTATATGGTATGGCTTAGGTAACCATATATTTCTTATTCTTATCTATGTAATATGCAATAAAAGTTATTTTTTCCAAGAAATTTACAATTTCCTCCATGTTATCAATAATTACAAAAGTTTTAAATAAATGTGCATTAGGGGATTCATCTTTGAGTTCCTATAGTTCCTCCCCATTGTGAATTAGGTTGAGATTATATGGCCTCACATTCTCTCATATAGGATTAACATTAATATAGAATTAGAATTCCTAAAAGAGCATTAACCACCTTGATATATGTCCTCTTAGCATTGGTTTTTTTAACTAGGTATCAGAATGCCTGGTGATTTGTGAAGAACTCAAAAGGAGTAGTCAATAAGTAATACCTAAATTTTTGTAATTAAAACATCATGGGTAGTGATTATCTCTCTATGATCATGTAATTATTTTTTGCAACTAATAGTTTCCTGATATTAAAATGTATTGAGTGGTCCAACCTACCTTCACTTGGTTAAGCTAAGACAACTCCTACTGTGTATTAGAAACATCCACATGTATGTGGAATGACTTCTTCTAATCAATAAATACTAAGATGGGTATTATTACCAACCTATAATTTAAATCAATGAATGTTGTTTAACATTTTTGGGTCTATTTAAATTTGGCATCCCAACATAGTAGATTCTCCATAGAAAAAAGATATAGTTTCATACCATTTTATAAACTTATTATAATATCCAGTATGACTAAGAAAGGTTCACATTTTGATTAAGTTGGTAGGAGGTGGAATTATTCCTTTAATATCAATTTTAGCTAGGTCGACCAAAATTTTGTCATTACACACAACATGGCTTAGCAAGACACCAAAAGGTGTAAATAATAGACACTTCTTTAAATTTAAGGCAATGCACAAATCTTGAGATGGATTTAGCATCAACATTAGTTTTGAAAAGTGTTATTTAAACATAGATAAGATAGACAATTCATCAATATAAACTTACAATAAATCATTAATTAATTATTTTAATACATTTACCACATCTCTAAGAAATATAGTAAGTGCATTCTTTAAACCAAATGGCATTACATTGTATGCAAATGATCCCCATTTAGTAGCAAAGGTGGTCTTAGCCTAATCATCCTTAACAATCAAGATTTGGTGATATCCACTAAAACCATATGTAAATTAATATGTCTCATACCTAGCCACGAATTCAAGTAATTCATCTATAAAAGGAATAGGAAACGGATCAGTAGCATAAGTGTCATTGAGTGTATGATAATCCCCACACACCTAAATTTCTCTTATTTTATTAGGTTAAACAACCATGAGACTCACCCACTCCAAATTTTCAAAGAGATAAATAATTATAGATTCTTAAATTTAATCCATTTCATCCTTTACTTTGTTCTTCATATTAGTGTTGAGTTTATAGGGTCATTTTTTAGAGGGTGCACACATTCCTTTAATTCTATATTTATTTCTCCCAGAGATGGATCTACACCTCTTACCTCTAATAATTTGCTTGGAAACATGTCTTGATAATCTCTTAACAACTACAAAGACTTGTATATATACTTTTATCCCCATTAATCTCCCACTATTGCAAGCTTAGGGGTCGATACTATCCAATATTGCCTTAAGTCTTTTGCAAAGTTCTTGATATATCTTGGCTCATCCACTAAGCATAGTATCTTTTAAAATGTTTGTGCTTCACATTATAGAATGTCAATATTATGTATTTTTTCCTCTTCTATTTACTCTGTGCTTTGTATAGGTTTGGTCTTTTCTTCATGTTGTGGCTCAAATAGCCCTTCTAAATTGAGATCTCCCTCACTATCATTGTCACTAGATTCTGTCAGCTATTACATAGTTGAACCTAGAGTTGTTATTTTTGGTTATATTTTTAATTGTGTAGTGTGATATCTAAGTCTTGTGTAGCTTCCTAATGAGATGATTACTCAACAACATTTGTTAAATATTTTGCATATCCATGATAATTTTTTTAATTATCTAAAAGGCATTATAGACTAGTAAGTTATCATCTTCAAACACAAAAGTTTGAATGAAATCCTACTAAATTTGCACCCAATGTTTAGTTTCCCTTCTATGATCTTGATGCATATACCAAGCTTGTGGAAGTAGCACAAATGTATAATTGAATATGTGTGCCTAGTATAGTGGTTATATTCTTTGTATGGTCTATATATACACACACTAATGGATCTATAGTTTTGGACATTGACCCCATTAAAATAAAGGTGATTCAATTTTAATAATATCTGGTAGATGAAACCTTGCATGAAATATTTTTCATGCATCCTCCAAATGCATTTATAATTTTATGTGTATGGTTTACCATGTTTTAGTAATTCCTTTCAATGCATAGTTAAGTTCACTGACTCATTGTTACACCTTTGGTATATAGTGTTCAAGACTTAGTATGAATGGATTGAGATCCTCTATCATAAAATATTGATGTATTTGGCATTATACAATGAACACCATGCAAAGATGTCATAAATCATGATATCTATGACACCAATTCAATATGTGCATGTTTAAGTCACCATTTATGGATGATGCAAAATATTAGGGTAGAATTTCTTTTAGGGTTAGTTTACTATAGTCTATCATAATAGCATTGTTATTATATAGAAAGTATACCTCAGATATTTTCATTCAATACACTAAAGGAGAAACACATTCTTTGATCTGAACATGCCTAACTAGAGACTTAGTTATAATAAGTTTTAATACCAGTGGTTGTTTTTGCAACACAGTACTATGTTTCTACTTTTGACATTTTACAGTCCACACCCCATTTTGTCTTTGATATATCCCACTTTAAACTAACTATTATCCCCATAAGCATAATGAAATTTTAGTTCTTTAAGAATGATATATGAATTTTGTTTAGATTTATTTAAAGGTATGACTACTATTTTATATTTTTGATGTGCTTCTAACTGATTAAGTATAGTGTTAATAGTTATTTATATATATATTAGTCCCATTTATTACCAATTAAGGTAGGGTAATGGGTCTCTATTATCTTCATGTTGATGACCTAAAAATATCCTTGCAAGATAAGCTTAACCACTTTAATTTCAACATCTTCTATCCAGCCAATGGGTTTGACTATGTCATAATCTGCTAAGTTTAATGTTATTGGATTATAGTTTAGAGTTGGTCAACCAATGGCTTCCCATGTTGAGCAGGGAATCATATTGACTATACTCCCAAATTCAAATACTACATTTTGGATTTCATATATATCCATCTCAATATCCAATTGCAAATCCACATCATAAGGTTTATTCATTCTAACATACCAAACTACTTTATCAGCCCTTGTTTGTCCTTATTGTACACATTCCATGAGATTATGTGCAAGATTAGTGATATTCTAGGATATATCCTCATTACATAGTGTACTAATTAGTTTCATTATATCTATTAAAGTGGTCACAACTCCCTTTTGATACATTATCCTAACAATTTTCCCATACATTTGAGCATTAATAGTAGAGTTATCGTTATCAGACACTAGTTTATATTGTATTTCTTGAAATACATGTGTAGATTTATACATTAAGTTATTTCCTATTGTGGGATTAAGATATTTATAATACTAAAATTTTCTAATACCATGATCTTGATGCATTTCTAAAGGAGGTCAGCCTTGTTTATCTCTCCATTGCCTTATGATGGCTTGCACAAATTCATTTTCCTCTGGTTGCACATTAATCATGTTTACATTATGCACTGGCTTCTCATTTCTTTGTTTTTCTAGAATAGGGAAATATTTCATTTGATGTTGGCCTTTGACATTGTAATATAAATAATAAACTTATCTCTAAGGATTTGTGGGATAGTTCCATGCATAATGATTAAATGCTTTACATAGATAACATTGCATGGGAGGTCAAGTTTGTTTATTGTCATTACTATGACCTCTTTGATACCCACCATGATATCCTCCCCTATATCTCCCTTTATAGCCTCCTCTATCCCACCCTTGGGATTATTGTCTAATGTATCCTCCTTATTAATTCCTCTATGCATTATATCCCCCAAACTAATGCTAAGGGCACCTTGGAGTCTAGTTTACCTATTATTTATAAAGATTTGTGTTGTTCTAGGGTTATGCATACTGACCAAAATATTGATATGAGGGAGATGATGTATTATTATATATTGTTAGGCCTTGTGGTTGGTAATGTAGTGATGAATGAATCTAGTATTGTGGAAATAAAGGTACCCATCCTGAACTACCTTGATTCACATTTATCATCTCCACATCTAGTTTTAGAATTACTTACTTTGTAGTGGGTATTTATGGGTTGTAACTATGAAGACATTCTTCATTATATCTTTCTTTAAATCCTACAAGGCTCGATAGTTTGTCTCATCATGATTTGTAGATTTTAAAAAAATGTAGTAAATGTTATGTGACTTTTGGATATATCTCTAGAGAAGATGAAAATTAGATGTAGGATGTCCAACTACCCTACATATTTCATAAAATTTTGTTTTAATTATTGTAAAATCATTCCTATGATGTCCCTCATGGCCACACTCTACACACCATAAGCCTAATTTAAGATTACCATTTTCATGCATCTCATTCATCTTCCTCATAAAAGCATCTAACTTATTTTCTACTTTTGATCATGCTGATGGAAAATCTACATAATCTTATATTTGTTTAACTCTTATGGTAGCAGACCAAACATCAACCTTGGTGGAGAACTGGGTTTGCATAATAGCAAACATTATTCTTGGTCGTAATCCCTCTATGAACCAAAGATCTTTATTTTTATCTTCTAAAATAAAATCAATTTTATTTATCACATCGAAGAACTTATGATCATATTCTCGAATCATTTTTATTGACTCTAATTGAATTTACTTTAGGTCCTAAATCATTTGGCTGGAACATTTTTTACCTTAAATTTTGATACTAGTAAATATTTGAATTATGTGAAATCAAAAGCATTTACATTTATTTTATAAAATGAACTCCAAATCACAACTTCCCAAATCCCCTACGAGTTCACATTTCTTCACATCATCTAATGTTACCCCTTTTATGACATATTTCATTTCACAAGTTACCAAGTATTATTTAGGGTTTGAAGATCCATCATACGATATTAAAGGTACAAACATACTGACATGAAGTGCCATAGTTTTTAGGCTAGTAGTTGTTACTACAGATGTCTGAATACTAGTAATTATGACTAGTAGTGTTTGTGCATTGATTATTGTGTTGTTAAGTGAATGCATAGTGTTTACTATGACTATAGGTTACTTTACTCTACACTTTTTAGGAGTAACAATAAATCATTCTTGATTTAACTTTTTTCTCTAATGCATGCTTGTTTTCTATATTGAGCCTTTTAAGCTTATTAGTAAAGGAATTTAACCAACCTAAATTAGCTTCTCTCTATACTTTTTCTACTTTCTATAAATAAAGTGGGATTGAGGGATGCATACCCTTGAAATGAATGACATTTATTTCTAACCTCTTCTTGATTTTAACTTGAACCTACAATATTACTACCTTTAATTTTAATATTTTCCTAGGAACTTTCCTTCTTGGTTATATCTAAAAACCCTTCCCTTAACTGTATCTACCTCAACATCCTCTTTCTCATTGGGTCCTTTCTCATATTCTACATACCCTTCTTTTTCCATAGTTTCCACATCTTTTTAAGCATCTTTTCCTTGTTTATCTCCATCTCTAGTAATTTTTTCTCTACTCCTAGTCCTACTCATAGTTACTTTAGGGTCATTTATTTTATTCCACCTTTTTTATTATCATAGTTCCCTTTCAAGTACCAAAATTTTGTTCTCTCTCTAAGTATTTTCACCTTCCATTTTATAGGATTAGGTTCAAGTTCCTTTTACTTGGATTTTCATCATCCACTTTCTCTCACATGCACCCCAATTGTGCCTGAAGTGAATACTCCATGTTGGCTGGAGTAGACACCATGGCATTTTAAACAAACAATATCTTGATTAGTAAAGGTAGTCATTACAAAATTTTCCCTCCAATTCCTTAGACACATCGATCTTGTGCAGTCTCAAAAGATACGTATCCTTATACTATAAACTCTATGATATAGCCATCGATCATAGTCTTCATCTAGTAATCTACTACTTGAGACCAATCAATATCTAGGTTATGTAGTATTTCCATTTTTTCCTTAGTCTATATTGTAAATTATTTTCTCTTCTAACTAAAGTAATAGTATTCTAATCTAGTTAGCCATGTAGATACTAATCTAAGTAATTTGCACCAAAAAAATTTCATAGATTTCACCAAAGAGGGGTTCATAGATAATGTCCTCTATAGTTTTCCCAACTCTTCATACTTACTCCTTTAAAAATTTCTTGATTCTCTCAACTATCCATCTTTCTATGTCTCTCTACCTTGGTAACCATCTCATCATATTTCTATGATGTTGAATTATTGAAACTCTTAAAGTAATCACTCTCTAATGATGGAGGAAATATCCAACATTTGGTATTTGAGTAGGCTTCTTATGAGTCTTATCTAATCATTTTTCATTATTTATATTGACACAAACAAACAACAATTATGTGGTAAAAACCATATGTGTGATCGTATTTTAGATTATTCACAAAATTACTCTATTTAGTAATAAAATGCCAAGAACAAAAATAGCATCAAAGGAGGGGATAAAAGAACAATCAGATAGTCAAAATGACACTCTTACCATAATTTTATCCCTTAGATAACCTATTTAATATCTCCAAGTTGATTATGAATGCAAAATTATTGGATTGTGGATTGATTTACCTAATCTTACAAATGGACTCAATGGATTATTTGACTTATTTGATGGCTTGACAAGAGTGTAGGATGCTTGAATAATGGATAATTATGAGATTATAATGCAGGATTTTGTATTTATAATTTATTTATATCATGGATTAAACATGATTTACATAGGATGTGTTAGTAATTTGACTTGTCAAGGTCAAATTACTACCCCTATCATTCAAAACTTTCCTAAATCTTGTTAATATCCCTTTAAAGTAAGTAAAACTAATCAATTATGGCATAAAATAATTAATTTTGGTAAAAAATTTCAAAAATGTATTGTAAATGGGTCATTGTCATTTAAAAATAACATTTTTAGGTTTAAATATGCAAATAGTCCATACACATGGATCAATTTTAAGAGAAATTAAACTTTATAAGAGCTACAAGTAGTTTTTGGACCTAAAATTTTGTAAATAGGTTCATCATGAGTTGGATAAAAATTTTACAAAGTTTCATGGCCATTTTATGAGTGTAGATACTCACTATTTTGTGACGGTCCTTAACATGTATGTTGGAGATCACCATTAGAGTAGGCATCATTTTGGAGTGCTACATAGGTTTATAATTCTAGGTAAAAGTTTTAAAATTATGTTATTATGTTTTAAAATCATAATAAGACCTTTAAAGAGTGTAAAAACTCCAAATTTTAATCAAACCATGCTCATACAGGCTTTTGTTAGCAAACAGGCATAAAGGCTAAAAAGGGTTTTTTTTTAACTTTTCAAGAAAAATGTAATTTTAGATTGTTTTTGTAGAATTTAAAATACCCAATTATTATTTTTTTATTCATTTATAATAAAGTGAAGATCTTTTTTTAGTTTGGTGAATTTTTCATTTTCTGTAGTTATAGACACACTTCCAAGCCTCCTGTTCAAATGCTCATATCTTTCACCACATGTGGAGTTTGGCCAAATGCTCTAAATATATTTTGAAGATCCACATTTAATTATAATTAATAAAAAAATTATACCATTTTAGTTGATATTATTTATTAACAATCATTAGGATCATAGTTAGCCTAGAATGCAATCAAAACCCTCCAAACATATTTCTCTACATGGTAACTTTTTATATATTTTGCATGGGAACCTAATATTTTTAGGGATGTTAGGGGGGGTCAATGTGATATAAATAAATTAAAATATTTGGGTATTTGGAGTTATGTATTCCATGAATCATCATTTTGAAGATTCAACTTCAAAGCTCACCTAAAACCTTAAAAACTAGTTTTCCAAAAAGTTGATTTTATTGCCATAAAATCATCATTTATAAATATAAAAAAAACTAAAAGGTAAATTAAAATAATATAGTATTCCATAAATGTTAATTTTATGTATGGAGTTGTACATATGATGGCATAAATCATGTTTTTTTATGGAAAAAACCATGTAAAATGAAGTACATGATAGTGCAATGAAATCTAATCAATGAGGGTCAAATCTTAAGAATTTTTATTCATCAATTTTTTTTAAATTTATCTAAAATAATTCTATAAGTGTCTCAACTAGCTCAATCAAAATGGCCAATCTACAAGAAAATGGAGCAAAATAAGCCTAGTCAACCCTGTTGACTGAATGGTGAGTATTTTCTCATCAAAATCAAATATCTTGTTACGAGAATTTTTTTTACAGGTCTATTTAATTATTTTTTAAGGTTTAATGGCATATTTTTTCATGTTTAATGGTTTCCAAATGCAATAAGATAATTTATTAGACCTATTTGATCTAATAGGCTTAATTGGTCAATCAAGCAAGTAAAGAATGGTGTTGAAAATATATCAAATAAATTAATTTTAGAGTTACCACATGCCATATATGTTTATTAAATGGATATATAATAATATTTCAATCTAAAAGTTCCAATTCATGAAATTTAATATTAAGTTGAGTTAATTAGTCCTTAAGGGTCAAATCTCTTCGATTGACTAGTTTGACTAGTTTCATGCATCTCCCATGTTTTTCATGAAAGATAAGGAAATTCAAAAAATTAAACCCACTTTTAATATGGATTTATGGTGTGATTTTAATAAAATTAAGTTTTAAAAGTCAACATGGGCCCACCACATTTCAATTCTATGCCAAAAATGAAGAACATGCAATTTTTGAAGACTTGGAAGATTTTAAAGCCTTTATTTAATATTGTAAAGGATTTTAGTCTTATTTTAACTCAAATAAGAATAATACTTCTCTTTTCCATGCAAATTTGGATTTAGTTAAGTTTTTAGACTTATATATTGGCTTTTTGAAGCCATTTTTCATGAATTCTTAAAGCAAAGAAGAAATTGTAATTAACACCATTTATCAAATAAGAAGATTATATATATATATATATATATATATATATATATATATATATATATATATATGATCAAAATAGAGTGTAATTTGAATATATACTAGCATACAAGTGTCATTTGGTTTCCCTTTTTATAGGTCCTTTCCACACCTTCTATGAAAATCTCATCCTCTATAGGTCATTTGAAGAGCTAGGATTTAAATTTGCTTTGCAAACTTCTTTCAAGCCTTCTTTTGAAACACTGATGTTCAAGATTGAATGCAGAATTTTCTTTTAGATTCATATATGTGTCTTAATCAATTTTAGAAATATTTCAAATAATATAAGTCATTTAGGTGCATCACCTCATTTAGACATAATTTTTCATTTCAGTTTCTTTCTCCCTTTTCATCCCAAAAATTCAAAATAGTTTAGTTTTAATAGACAAATCTTAAGGGAACCAGCCCTCTCTAGAGGTTCTTCTCAGTATAGAGTCACCCACACTCTAAGAAGATCCAATTGTATTAGCTAGAGAGAGTGTGTGCTTTACACATATTCAAATAGGGTGCACTCTAGAGTGATAATAGTTTTTGGCACACCTGGTGGGACACCATTCCACACATTAGCCTTTTGAGGCATTTAAAAGATCAGTGTAACTTTTAGGCACTCAAAGCTAGTTTTGAACATCAGGTATCTTTTCAATATTGATTAATTTCAATATTTGGCTTACTAATGGTCTCAAATGGCTTGTTTTAGTATGGATCCATATTATCCTCACTATGATCAGTATGACTAACCACACTATGATCCTCACTAGGAGTTTGAGGACCTATACCGGGCATATATGTAAGATTACTACCTTGATCATCCCTATGAACAACCATTCCATCATAATACTACCCTTTACTAGTCTTATCATGAGCCATCCTACCCATATATCCAACCTAATCATGTCCATTTTACATCTACCCAATCCATACCAACACTTAAACAAACTTTAGTGATCCTTGAAAAACATGCACTAGAGTTGTACTAATAGATCTATTATGGCCAAGATATCCCTACTCACCAGATCTATTATGTGAGAGGGTCATTGAAGCAAATAAAAGAGCAATGGGAACATATTGAGAGAGAAAATTGGGGTAATCTCACTAGTGAGATGATGGATGTAGGTGGTTACATTCAAAGTATTGAAGATAAACTAAAAGGCCTTAAGGAACAATAGGGCCAACCTCACTCTCATTTTATGTCATTCATTCCTTCTCAAGAGACCATTCTAAGAGCCCCTTTGAGTTTGCCAAATTATTCATATATTTCTCATACCTTCCTTTCTTGGAGTGCTATCCAAGAGAACTATCAAAGAAAGAAGGAGATTGTTATGGCACAACCTATTGTTGAGATCACTGACCACTTTAAAGAGAAGATATTTTAGGAGAATATTGATAAGCATATCAAAGAGTTGGATCTGAACACAAGGAAAGAGGAGGATAACCAAAATTAAAGGCCAAAAAAGATCCTTTATCTTTCTTATCTTGGAACCAAATCATGGAGTTAAGAAAGAAAAAATAACAATCAAGCATCTTTCAAGATGCTAAATTCAAGAAAGATATCATTCAGCCTTCATCCCTTCCTCCTCAGAAGCCTAAATCCTTTCCTTCATGGAAATCCATTCAAGAAAAAGTGCAATAGAGAGATGAGGTGAAGGTGATCCAAGAAGAGCAGCCTCATGAGCAAAATTAGGTATCTATGGTTACTTATATAGAAATTTTACATCTTATTGAATACCTTTAGGGATCTACAATGCCACTTTTGGAGCAAGGTCCTCTTCTTGGTGAGACAAGTGAAGAAGATGCAGCTAAAGAGATAAAGAATGATTCAATTTTTCAAAATGCCAAAGAAGATGACTTGCAAGAGGATTCTCAAGAGTTTTTAGCTAAGATAGATTATGTGAAAATAAATTTTACTTCAAAAGGTAGCCAAGAGGATAACTCACATAGAGCCATTGGTGAGATGGAGAACATTCTTGATAAAGATGAAGCAAGTCAAACAGATCAAGAACCCTTACATGACTTCATCCAAAAGGTAGAAATGTGTGATCAACATGTTTTAAATAGTATTAATACTAATGATTTTCATATCCTTTTAGTCGATCATGATTAAGAAGATTTTTGGGATAACTTGGAGAGTATTTGTGCAAAATTTGATGGTCCATCTCCACCCCAAGTGGAGATTGATGAATGCATTTTAAAGAGTACTATTGTTACCATTCATCAAGAAGAAATTTAAGTCATATTATAGCCATGTTTGGATGATTATCAAGGATATAAATATTTTGACAAAGTACCACTTCAAATGAAGTCAAATGAAGACATTAATCTAGGTATACTAGCTGAACTACCAATATAATCATTGAATGAGAATGTGTCAAATCAGAATCAACCTATGAATGAGGTAGAGATAGCACTTTTGATGCAACAAAAGAGAATATGAGAGGAATATGATTGGATCTTGGATCCATATCTTAAATCCATACACCTAATAATAGAATTTGGAGACCTAGCTGCATCATCGAAAACACATGAACATATAAGCACTTCCATTTACAGAAAAGGGTTATCAAAAAAGAAGCAATCGTGTTTCAAAGTTCCATGGTGCATCAAATAACTTTCTATTTGATCTAGGAGGGCCAACAAGTTAGAGGTTAGTTTTTAAATAATAGACGTATTATTGTTGATATCCTCTAAGTGCATGTACACACATGGTTTCAGTTGTTATTTTTCCATTTTTGGTTGTTGTTTTCCATTCCTCTAAGTGCACACATGCACATGTTTGCTATTGTTTGTGTCAGTTGTCTTGTTTGTGTCTTTGCCCACAAAAGATCTTCCAATATTCAATGTATATCCAAAAAATATTCATAGCCAAAGTTTATGATTTCTTTAACTAGAAGGATAGTCAACCCTCGAAAGTCACCAAAATTGTTAGTAATTTGACTTGTCAAGGTCAAATTACTACCCCTATCATTCAAAATTTTCCTAAATCTCACCAATATCCCATTGTAGTAGGTCAAACCAATCAATTATGACCTAAAAGAATTAATTTTGGTAAAAAAATGTTAAAAATGTATTTTAAATAGGTCATTGTCATTTCAAAATAGCATTTTCAAGTTCAAATATGCAAACAGTCCATACACATGGATCAATTTTGAGAGAAAATTGAATTTTCTAGGAGCTATAGGTGGTTTCAGAACCTCAAATTTTGTACATAGGGTCATAATGAGTTGTATAACATTATGAAAATCTTTAATATCCATTAGATAAGTGGACATTCTCACTATTTTGTGATAGTTCTTAGCATGTCTGTTAGATATCACCATTAGAGTAGGCATCATTCTAGAGTGCCACATAAGTTTTTAATTCTAGGTAAAAGTTTGACAGGTATGAGATGATAACTTTACATCATAATTATACATTTAAATAGTGTCACAATTCCAAATTTTAAGTAAACCATGCTCATATAGGCTTTTGCAAGCAAATAGGGATAAAGGCCAAAAAGGGGTTTTTTTGACTTTTCAATAAAAATATGATTTTAGAGTGTTTTTATAGCATGATAAGGAATTTATAAGTATGTGAAGAGATATTTTAAATTTGGTTAATTTATAAGTATCTTTCACCACGTGTGGAGTTTAGACAAAATATATTATTATTTTTTAAGGACCCATATTTAATTATAATTAATTAAAAATTGATACCATTTTAGGGGCTGTTATTTATTAATAATCTTTGAGAGCATAGGCAATCCAGAATGTAGTCAAAACCCCACAATCAAGTTTATCTACATGGTAACTTTTTATATATTTTACATGGGAACCCAATATTTTCATGTATGTTAGGGAGTTTATTTTGATATAAATAAATTTAAATATTTTTTTATTTGGAGGTATGTACTTCATGAATCATCACTTTGAAGATTCAGCTTCAAAGCTTGCCTAAAACCTTAAAAAACTAGTTTTAAAAAAAAATGATTTTATTGCCATAAAATTATCATAGATCAATATAAAACACTTTTAAATGTCAATTAAAATTATATAGGATTATATAAATGTAAATTTTATTTATGGAGTTGTATGGATGATGGCATAAATCATGTTTTTTGTGGAAAAAAGAACATAAAACGAAGTACAAGATAGTTCAATGAAATAAAATCAATGGAAGTTAAATACTAAGACTTTTTATTCATATTTTTTTTTCTTAAATCATCCTAAAAGTGTCCAACTATGTCACTCAAAATGGCAAGTCTGTAGGAAAATGGAGCAAAATAAGCCTAGTCAACCCTATTGACTGAATGGTGATGTTTTCTTATCAAAATCAAATATGTTATGATGAGAATTTTTTTTACAGGTATATTTAAATTTTTTTTTAGGTTTCATGTCATATTTTATTAGGTTTAATTGATTACAAATTCAATAAGATAGGCTATTAGGTCTAATTGGCCTAATAGGCTTAATTGGTCAATCAAGCAAGTAAAGAATGACATTGAAAATATATCAAATGAATTAATTTTAGAGTTACCACATGCCATATATGATTATTAAATATATATAATTCTAAATTCAATCCAAAATTTCCAATTAATTCAATTTGATCTCAAATTGAATTAATTAATCCTTAAGGGTCAAATCTCTTCGATTGACTAGTTTGACTAGTTTCATGCATCTCCCATGCTTTTCATGCAAGATAATAAAATTAAAAAACTTAAAATAAATTTTAATATGGATTTATATTCCAATTTATGAAATTATTTTCATTCAAGGAAGGTTTAAAAGTCAACATGGGCCCACCACTTCTCAATTCTATGCCAAAAATGATGAACAAGCAATTTTTGAAGACTTGGAAGATTTTAAAGCCTTTATTTAATATTATAAAAGGATTTTAGTCTTATTTTAACTCAAAAAAGACTAGTCCTTCTCTTTTACATTCCAATTTAAATTTAGTTAAGGTTTTAGAATTATATATTGACTTTTTGAAGACATTTTTCATGAATTCCTGAAGTACAGAAGAAATTGTAATTAACACCATTTATCAAATAAAGAAGATTTTTTGCATATGTTTTTTTGGATCAAAATAGAGTGTAATTTGATTATGTACCAGAATACAAGTAGAATCTACTTTCCCTCTTTCCCTTTTTTTATGTCCTTTCCACACCTACTGTGAAAATCTCATCCTTTATAGGTCATTTGAAGAGCTAGGATTTGAATTTGCTTTGCAAACGTCTTTTAGGCCTTCTTTTGAAACACTAATGTTTAAGATTGAATGAAAATTTTTATTTTAGATTCATATGTGTGTCTTACTCAATTTTAGAAAGATTTTAAATAATATCAATCATTCATATGTATCACCCCATTTAGATAGGATTTCCCATTTTCATTTCTTTCTCCCTTTTCATCCCAAAAAAATTAAAATAGTTTATTTTTAATAGATAAATATTAAGGGAACCAACCCTCTCTAGAGGTTATTATTAGTATAGAGTCACCCAAAATTTTAGAAGATCTAATTGTATCAGTTGGAGAGAGGGTGTGTTTTATATGTCTTCAAATAGGGTGCACTCCAGAGTGATAACAGGATGGTGGAGGATAATTTAGGGAATTTTAAATTATTTTATAAGCCTCTAGTTTAGAGACTTCTAGAACTTTAGAGTAGCTTCCCTAGTTCTAGAGTTTTCTTGATTATTTTAGGGATAATGGAGGTTTAAGTTGGAGTTAATGAGGTTTAGGGTTCATAAGGGTGTAGGAAAGGCTAGGGTGATAGGGTAGGTAGGGGGTAGCTAAATAAAAGGAAATTTTAAATTGTCAAGTGGGCTAGAAGGCATATTAGTAGTTAACTAGGCTATTTAATGGGCTAATGGGTTAATTAATTCATTACAAGGGTATGTTAAGGTTCATAAGATGTAGATAATTTTGTGTAGGAACTAAGATATTAGTTAATTGGTTAGGGCTATGGTTATGATTTAAATTAGTGGGTTTAATAGGATTATTAGGGTGAGTAGATTTAAGTGCATACATGTTTCCCCTCTTTGAATTGGTATTATGAGTGTAATGAATTGGAATAAGTAGTGTATTTTCAAAGAAAAACCATTTCACAGATGAAGATGTTGTTAGTAGGTATGATGTTCCCTCAAAGGAGCATGCAAGGAGAAATGAGCCAGATGTTCACTCAAATAGAAAGACTCAGGGTGGGATAGGACTATAATAATGATAAGGTGTTGGGATGCTTCGAGTATAGATGTAGTTATGATTGAGATGTCTCAATCATAAATGCTAGGGTATAAAGTGGATTAACCTTAGAAGCTGAATTCTAGATAATCAACCTATGTCTAGAAGGGAGGCAATTTGATTAAGATGATAAGATTTAAGTTCTCAAAATGTCAAAATTATGAAAGGAATAAAGAGAGAGGATAAGACTACAAGATGATGATAACTCATGTAGCAAGGACACATGTGAAGGATGGTTGGAAGCCTATAGAGGATATTTGATGCATGATTACAAATAATAAGATACTTTATGTCAGATTTGTAACTCAAAATGATGTAATGAATTTGATTGATCCATAAGGGATGGGATGGGATTAGATGTGGATAGTGGTTGAGATATCGCTGAGAAAAAAAATATGGCCAGGTGCTACCTACATAGTCTAAAGAGACCTCAGGTTGATGATATTTTGACCCAAGATTGGGATGGATAATAGGGAGATGGAAGGATATGCCCTAGATGAATTAGGGATTGTAATCGATGAATAAATGGGATAAAAAATTAGGAAACAAGATTTTAGGATTAAAATTAGAAGATGGGGTAGGATAATGGGTTTATAAAACATCAAATGGGTGACAGAGGGGTAAAAGAGGGGGGTGAAAAGGGTCATTTTGAATTTTAACCTTATTAATTTTAGTGCTTTGGAGCTTAGACCATGGACCCTATTCCACATGCATCATATCATGGATAGAGGGTCAAAGAGTATGTTATCCCATAGATTTTTCATCCATATTTGTCTTATATCATGTTGTGTGGTGTGTATTACAAACTATGGAAAATCTAATGATACAATGGGATCACCTCCAAAATGTGGGACTTTGGCAAATTGAGGTAAAACTCTAGAGAAGGTTGTAATATTTTTGCTAAGTTTATTGTAACTGATATATTACAAGTTCATGTAAAATTATGCTTCTTAGTGATCTTGCTTTTAAAATAAGGTCTAGCTTATGAGGAAAAGATTTTTTTAGAAATGAATTTTTCAAAACTAGAAATGGTGATTGCACCAAATAATTATAGTGGATATTAATGCTTGGTTTGTATGAAAAAAATATAATAATAAATATATTGTAGTATATTGGAGCACAAACTCATGCAAATTTGAAACCAAAGGTAATATTGGGCATTTATCATATAAGAACAAGATCATTTATTTTAATCAAATAATATTTTCAAAAGAGAAAAATAGTACCATAGATGAAATTTTTTGGCTGAAACAAGAATGAAAGTATTCAAAATTTTGATAAATAACTTTGCACGCACAAAGATAACATCAATAAAGAAGGGAAAAAATCAATCTATTATCATTCTCCAGGTTATATCATGTAGATCAGTTGTTCAAAATGCAAATTAATTTATCCAATAGATAAAATATAAAAGGGATATGCATTGGCACCTATTATCCAATTTTGGCCTACATATGGAAATATGCCTAGATATATCACTTTCTAGAGGTCTTGGTATGGAGTAATCAACTGAGCAGAGTTCCTAATTGAGTAAGTGATCAAATGGCTTATAATAAGGTATAGGATTGCAAGGTGAAAAATATCATAAGGTTATTATGGTGATCACGACCTTTATGGACATAAAGTAGGTTTTATAGGTCTTAAAAACTCATTTTGAACCTTGAAAGTTCAAGCTCAAGCCTAGAAGAACTAGAATGTCACAAACATGTCACATAGATATAAACATGCTAGTTTGGTTGAACATTTGATAAACACACTTCAAAAATTGGTCAAGGACAAAATACCATATGTAAATGATGTTTTTCATGCCAAGAATTTCCCCTGTGAATGTTTTATCTTGATGAGTTATCTATCTCAAGATATAATCTTCCAAAGTTGAACTTGCAAAGTGGACCATGTGCATAGATGTTGAATTTGGACCTCATTACATATCTTCTTAAATTCAAATATTTATAACAATAAACACATGGATGACAAGTTACAATATTATGATATCTTAAATCAAGATCTAATGGCACATAGTGATTTACAAAGCTAATGGGTCTAAGTTAATTCATGATGTGTGATCCATCGTACCAAAGTAAATCAATAACAAGTGAAAAGTCAACAAGTCAATAGATCTTGGGAACAAATACATAGTTTCCAAGTGTCATAACCATGGTAAATTCTTGATAAATCAATGGTGCACATGTAAAACATATAAAGGGAGATCAACGATGCACATAAGGTCAAGAAGTCAACAAGCTTGGGATGAATGTGAGGCCACCATGTAGTATACACATGTTAAATCATGAAACTGATAGTAGGATCCCATGGAAGAATGAGAAGCTAATAAATCTCATGATCGAGGAACCTAGATTAAGATTAGTGGCTAAAATTAAAATTCAAAAGCTAAGAGACTTCAATAGAGAACAAATATGACATAAGGTCAAACTAGGGAAAATATTTCAAATGACACCATTGAATCTTAATCGAGACCTATATTGGAAGATCTAGTGCATTCATACTCAATTTTCTTATAGTTTTAATGTCATTTCATGACAGGAGATCTTCATGTATAGTGGATTCTATATTCCCACAAGTGTTAAGGTAGAATAGGTCTGCTTAGACCTAATATAGTTCAAGAATGATGTTATGTAATCTATAGGCTATTCATGGATATTGACTATAAGAAAACCAATAATTGGATTAGTTTTAAATCCATAGTAAAGACCTATTTTCAAGTTGGGGTAAGGTTAGGTTTGAAGTGTATCATCTTTAGAAAAAGCTATAGCTTTGACAAATAGGTACATGTAGCTTTTAAAATTAGACTTAAGCATGGTTCTATCAAGTTCATGGATATGAGGACATTTTCCTCATAATGAAATCAAGTGGGAGATGGTGTAGAAGATCAAAGTAAGGGGATGTGGGTATTAGAGAGTACAATGGAGTATTCAATTATTTTATAGAGCCTTTAAGTTTTTCCTTCCTAAATAGATAATAACTCATCATTAAAAATATATTCATATTTTATAGTAGATCTCTTAGCCACTAAGAAAGATTAAACATTATTAGATCTAAATGCAGGTTAACTTGTTGATGAGGGCTAGTCTAGATTGGATCAAAAAATGGTTTAGAATTAAAAAAAGGTGGAAAATTAATCAATGATCTTGCATGGCGTGTTCCCCCTTTATTTCTCGTTTCTCCTATATCTCTTATTTTCTTCCACATTATAAGGCAGAACTTTTGATAATAAATTCTCTCTCAAATTTTGGGAGAGTAGAGACTCTCATTTGATAAGGTTAGAACCTATCAAAATTTGTATGAAATAACTCTTAAATCAATAAAGACTTTATTTACCTATCTCTCCCCTATGAATTGTGTGTAGAAAAGCCTGTGCATGATGGCATTGTGAAGGAAAATATTCCATGCCCATTGTCCTTCTTTCTTTCTCATTTCTAGGTCTCTTGAAGTTAGTTGCATTTATAAGTTATTTATATCATTGATGCATGATCTCAGTGAGTCTTATAACTCATCTTTGTCTTCATTCATTCCTTCCTAAATCTAGTTTATGAAACACTTATACTACTAGCTAATTTTTATGAGATTGTGTGAGATAGCAATGTCTTATGCTTCCTTAATGTTTACTTCATGATTATGTAAGTTCTCATTTTTATTTGGTGCATCATTTGTTTAACTTTATTAGGATCCCTTTCCCCTTTTCTAACCCTTTTCTCAGTGCAAACATTAGTATAGGTGATCCATAAAAAATAAGTCAACCTTCTTTAAAGGTTCAACTCCACCATAGGTGACCCACATCTTGGGGTTATTCCCATAGTATAGCTTAATTGGAGAGAGCATAAATAACCCTCTATAAGGGTTCAATTTGATGATATAATAGTTTATAGCATGCTTAGAGGGACACAATTCAAAGAAGATTGGTTAAATTTTGATGTTGGTTTGATCAATTTGCATTAGTTATAGCTTCCAAGCAACAACATTTGACAACTCCAAAAGAAGATCCAACATTTTGGTTTTAGAGAAATGAATACATCTCATGCCAAAGGTGACTACAAGGTCAAAGTCTTGAGTTATTCCCTTTGAATTCATTGAATTACCTTTAAACTCAGTAAAGAGATTAAGATTTGCTAACTATTGACCAAATTTGACTTTTAGGTCAAATTGGGGCACCCCTAGTAAAAAACATGACTTTTAAGTGTTTTATGGGGTTTAATATTTGGTAATAAGGTATATAATGTCATTTAATGTTATTCAATGATATATTAGCCTTGGTCACTTATTTCATTAGCCAACATTTCCTTTTGAGTCAATTTCGAGATAGAAAAGGTACATTTAATGAATTATATGGGTTTATTGAGAATTTTTAAGATTAAAAAGGGTTATTTAATGCCCTATGTGTCATATTAAGTCTTAAATAACTATTTGTAACTAAAAAGTGGTAGGTTTTCAGTTAAAAGGGTAGCTTTCTTGGGGAAAAAAGGAGATTTTAGTACTTGTATGGCTCCTTGGGAAGTGTGCCACATGATAAAGGATAAAAAAATGTCTATTAAGCTTCTCCAATATCATTTAAATGTTTTTTTTGATATGAAAGTTCCATTTGTTTCTCAAGACCATTCTACTCCCTTTTCATACTTCTTGGGTAGTAGAAGTGACCTTTAAGTTTTTGCTTGGTACAGATAGTTCAAGAAGTTATATGGAAAATTATTTTGGGAGATTGTTTTAAAATAAAATAACTTCATTTTAATATAATTATTTATAATAATTGTGGCATGTGCTTCATGAACCATCCTCACGAAGTTGATTGTATTTTTTTGCCTATTTATCTATGCACCCTACAAGTTTTGCTCCATTTTGGGTAGGACATATAAACTAGTTGTTAAGGTGGATTTTAGAGGATTTTTTATTACTTCCCAAATTATCCCCATACTTATCTTCATGATACATAATGTTTGGATGAGAAAATTATCCCATGTTGCAGGAAGGTGTCATTACATGAGGTCTTAGTCAAGTTTTCCACTTACAGAGGGTTGAACTCCCTATAAGGGATTTCATGTGCATATGATATGGTGTTTTAATGTATTCATTTAATTTTTATAACCTATTTTCATGTTTATTTTTGGAACACCATGCTTTGATCAAAATTTTAGTCTTGTTGTCATCATGGTCAACCTTGCCCATTTTCACTATTTTACATGCTGAATCATGTGTGAAAAACCTATCCAAGGTGCTCATGAAATTTTATTAAGGATATATAAATTTTAAACAGTCCTTATGAGCAAGAAAAAATAATTAGGAATATTTAAATAGTTTTTAGAGGGTTGTCACAGTCATATATAACACTTACATATAGTCTACACTTGGGATGGTTACTTACAAGTGCCCTTATGGAAGCCAACATCATTGAAAGGAAAGTGTCTGAGCTAGGTAAGGTCTTGACAATGGTTAATTTTTTTTTAAACTTGTGTAAAATATCCAAACTAAATTGGAAGTACCAAACATGCATATGTTGCATAATAGTATATACTACTACTATGTTAGATGTTCACCTACAGGCAGTGTGAACAATAGACTGAGGCATGAAATGTAGGCATGGTAGCATGGTAAACCCTTATTTTAAGTCATAACATATGGGTAGAATTTTTCATGCTTATGTGAGGGGTTAAATTGGTAACATGGAGGTTGGAAACATGCTCTAGGGATAAGACTGAGTTTCAGGCCTCCAATCCCTAAATTGGCAAAATAGAGGTCTGAGAGGTTTTTGTGGGTACCTTAAAACATGATTATAGAGTTTTACAAATCATAAAGTTATGTGGACCATGTTTCCTCTAGTATATAAAATAAATATGCAAAGTTTTATGGGAAAAAAATAAGTGGAAGGTGGAAATTGAAGGGTTCAAAGTTGTTTGGAAAGAAACTAACAATAGTCAGTGTTATCTATAGGCATGATTTTAAAAGAGACTATCTCTATCCAAAATTTGTAGTTCTTGACTTGATAACATATGTAAATGTTTTAAAAAGGTGAAAGCAACATTTTTTACCAAATAAATCTTCAAAAATACTCATGAGCTATGTTTCAGACCCCTAAGGTAACCTACAAGCTTGTCTTAGTTCCTAAAATGTCCGTCTACAACAAGGAATGTAGACAATGTTTAAGTATGATAGACGTGTGAAGTTTTTAGTCTATTAAAGATGGTTTTTATCATGATAATTTATTTTTTGATTTCAATGTTTCAATAAATTCCTCTACACACTATGATCAAATCCAAATAAAGGATTACACACCTATAGGAATTGAAGAAAACAAGGGTTCTTAGTCAAAAGGGAAGACTCATTTTGGTAAATTCAAACTATAGGTAGGGGTATAGATAATTTGGAATGATAGATTATCTTGTGATAAATTTCATTATAATCATATTTATCTTCATAGACTCTAATCAATGCAATTCAAACCTATACAACACTTTAGAATTGTTTGAGCACCTTCAACCATTTTAAGTGACTGTCACAGACAGTAAGCTGAGAAAGGGGTCCTAAATGAGGATATAAGGTCACATAAAGTGAAAAAATGGTTCTAAAATATTCATTCATGACCTTGAATATATAATAATTTCCTTTTCATTATCTACAAATTCAAACCAGGCATGAAAACCTATAGGCAGGGTCTGGGAAAGAGTAAGAAACATAGTCAATTGACTATTGTGGTTTGGCATAGGGAGGTTGTGATTTTGAGTATGAGAGGTGATAAAAGATAATTCAAGAGGTTTAAATAATTTCAAATTATTTGGAGTTTATAAATTAACTCCCAATCATTTTCTTAGGTCTAACTCATGTAAGGTTCACCTATAGGCATAAGCTTTAAAATAGAACACAGTAAGAAATATGCATATAATCTATTCAACTAGGGGTCTGTTTAGGTTATGTGGATGAGTTAAAATATTATATATCACTAAAGTATTTTATTTTATTATATTTAGGAATTTTCAAGTATGTTTAATCATCTATAGAGGACTCAAGATAAGTGTTACTCAATATAATGCACAAACCCTACACAATCAACTTCTATACAGTATCTTGGAAATAGAGGGAGTCAGATGGTGTATAAGCCTAATCAATGGATATAATTTTGAATATAAATTATTTTAAACCTAAATAATCCTCTCTAATAGTTAATTATTCTGAGAAAATAGGGTAATTACCCCATGTTTTGTCTTAGACAGGAGGCACTTCCCTTTGAGTACAAAGTGGCAGTTTTGGTGAAGGATAGAAAAGCGATGGTCTTAGGATATGTTTAAACATCCAAAATATTTTTGAAAGTTTTATGACACCAATACAAGCATAATAGACCAAGCAGGAAGGAATGGAATCCAATAGAGGGGACCGAACCATCAAGAGTTGCAAATAGGATCATCAAACATGGCTATGCCTATAATATAAACAAGAGGCCATTATAAATTTTGGATCTAAGTGAGCTTTACAAGTGGTCAAATCATGTTTTTAGGACCATGAAAAAAAAAATTTATCATATATTTTTATGTGGGAAATGATGAAGAGGTCATCTTGGGTCTTGAACTAACACAGGCCTACTTAACATGACTAGGCCTAATGCCCAAATGAGGAGTCCATAACACATATTGCATTGGGTTAGAATTATAATATATTATAACATGTTTTTAGGGTAATATATGCAATGTCCAAGCTGGTAGAAGGCAAATAAACCCATAAATAATCCATTTGGTCTTAGAAACAACATTAGGCCTATTGAAAAGGTGAAAATAAGCTCGATAGGAGAGCTTTAAATGCTCACACATTTCATGATGATTTTAATGGAGGCCTGAGAGGTTTAAATAATTTAATAAGGTCCTTGAAAAACCATCTAGTGGAATTGGTTTACAAATACAACATCCCAATTTTATGAACAAAGCTTAAGAGGGCAAACAGGCCTAAAACCCTTGTTAAACCCTTGTAGAGACCCTATTGGATAAATGAGACTAAATATGCATCAAAATGGACCATTTTTCTCATGAAAAATACTATAATTTTCATATGAATTACTCAAGCTCCCTCCCAAGTAAATTATTTATATGGATTTGTATGCATGGGGTGCAAAATAGGCTATTTTTTACCATATTTTGTGTTATGCAGGCTACAAGAGGACTTTGAAGGTGAAATAAATTTTAGGGGGAATTTTTTGAACTTTATATAACTCCTTATTGTCATTTAATTTCAATAAAAAACTCTTAAGTGTCCAAAATAGGTGCTTCATCTCAGCCAGTCAAAACTGGAATATTGGATAAACTAGTGAAAAGTGCAAAAACTCTAGGGAAAAATCATTTTAAGGTGTCCATGATTATTATAAGTAAATGGAGGGTATTAAAAAATTTCATGTACTTCATACCATATATTTTCATGGGAAACTAATTCCATTTTTGAGTTCAAGTGTGTAGGGTGCATGGAAGAGGAGTTTTCTTGATAGTCGCTGATGATAACATAATTCTAGGTGATTTTAAAGGAATAGGCCTAAAATAAATGCATGAAAAGGAATTATTTATGTCCTAAAAATTCATTCCAATAGATATACATGATTATAATTAGTTATGAGGTGTTCAAACAAGGCTAATCATGAAGGTAATTTTTCTAAGCCAAGAGAAGGAATTTTATGCCATTTTTCATGAAGCTTATGCTTTGAATTGACACTGGTGCTTCCTAAATTTGCATGGTTCATCCCATATCATATTATAATTAATAATTAAATAATTTTATTATCTTTACATGTGTCTTTGTGACCCTTGTACTTCTCTCTTCTCCTCTCTCTCTCTCTCAAGTTCTATAAAAACTAGCCATTTTGGCCATTATACTTTATGTTCCACTTGAGTATGGAAAAGCCTTGCTCATTTGTATACCTTTTGATCAATTATGATAATTATGTTTACCTCCTCCATGAATTTTACTAGTGTGTTTATTTGTAATGATTGATTTTTCATAAGGAAAGACTACAGATTATTTAGCATGTTATTTCATTATATCATCTATTTATAGGTGGAAAACTTCTTATTACAGGGCATGTGAAGTGTTCTAAGATATTTCAAGGATTTATTTAGTTTTTATAGTAATTATTTACCTCATAGGCTTATTTTCAAGTCCTCCTAACTTTACACATTCATCCATAGACTCACAACGTAGCATTGATGTGAAACGATGATGATTGGAAAAGTGTGTGTTCAGTTTGTACCTTGATTTCAAGTGTAACATGAATATGGTTGGAAGTCATAAATATATTTTTATGTATCAAATCCATTATTTTAGTTTTATTTCATTCATCTCCCTCTTTTTTCACCCCCAAAGTTAAGTGTAGTTATGATCCAAAGTGGTACATCAAGGGAACTAGCCCTATTTAGAGATTTAACTCATTCCTTAGGATACCCACAAGCCTAGAGGTGTTTCAATTATGCCACTTAGATGAGGAGAGATTTTACATCTCCTCAAAGGGTTAAAATCCAATTGATAACACTAACACACACCCATATAAAGGTATATTTATTCCTAAGTCAATATCAGGGCCTACCCCTATAAGAATATCTTTGTTAAACTTGTTTATTACCATGACAACCCCTAAAACCTTTCCCATTGTGGATTTTAATGGCCAAAGTCCTTTGGACCTCCCTCAATATTATCGTATTCCATTAGAAACTCTTAAAAGTGTCTATTATTTTATTGGAGACCAATCTATAACCCCTTTTGAGCACCTCATGGATGTAGTTAATTTTTGCAACATTCATAATGTCAATGAGGAAAATGTAGAAATTAAGTTATTATCCATCTCTTTCAAAGGTAAAGCCTTATATTTGTATATAATCCCTACTAATAATTCTATTACACCATGGGGACAATTAGGTGATGCATTGTGTAAAATATTTGAGGATAAAACTAACCATCTGTCACTTTTAGAGTAGTTAACCATAATTAAAAGAGCCCCTTATGAAGTCATGCAAGACTTTAACACAAGGTTCCAAAAGACTTGGGATATAATCCTAATCTTCTTTAGGCATACCCATAACTTTTCCTTTCTTTACTATTTTAAGGCCCTAAATAGTGACATTATAGTAATGATCTAGTCTATGGGAGGAAACACAATGACAAATGCATATGAGGTGCCATTCAGAGCATAAAATTGTATACTATAGGCTAAAAAACTTACACCTAGACCACTAATGCCTTTTTTCCTTGAGATCAAACCACTATCTATTTCTATTCCTCTCCTTGATGTCATTCCTCCTACACCTACAATTTTTTCTATACCATCACCTAAGAAAGAAAAGGCTTCCACTAGTCAATTTAGTGATTCCCAAGAGTAAAAAAAAATTCAAGAACTTAAGAACATGTTCCAATCCTTGGGAAATTATATAGTGAATTTTAATATACAACAATATTTAAATAGGCCTTATCAAGCCTCATATAAACCTTAACAACAATCTTATCAAGCAAATAGACCACCCTACAAAGGAAGCTTCCAAGGTCAAGGCCAAGGTCAAAACCAAGGATAAGGGTAGCCTAACTATGTTAGGCAAAACAACTATAATCAAAATGTTGCAAACACTTCTAATCCTTTAGTCCCCACACATAATAGTGTTTCTCAAGAAGATGAGGGTACCATGCCTTAAAATTAGTCCTTTGGGTAATCTATTGTTCTAACTACTGATTTCACTCAAGCTTTAAATGATTAATGGTAGGAAGCTACTAATTATGGATACAATCAAGCTCTTATGGCTTAGAACACAGAGTTACCTATGATGACAAAACCAAAAAATAATTAACAAGGTCAAAGTCTTGATCAAGGACCAATCCAGTTGGGTGTGATAATGGTGAAGTATGAGCAAGAAGAGTGTTATACACTCAATCAGTAGGCTAGTTCTAGCTAGGCATACATCCTAGTGGCAACAAATACAAGGTTCAAAAGAAGGAACATGGATGGTAACTATGAAGTATTCAAGGATCCTCCTGCCATTACTCCTTAAATATAAAATCTAAATGGGCATGCTATTGTTCCAAAGGTTCAAATATCTCCAAGGAATCAAAATTAGGGGAATGTCTTTTTCCCTCAAAACTCACAAACTCAAGGTGCAATTATGGCTCCCAAAACACAACCAAAGGTTGGTGGTTCACCCATAAACATTTTAGAACAAATTAAAAGGTATAGTGTGAATGTGCCAATGTGGAATATGTTCTCCATGCTTATTCAGGTAGACATCCTCTAAGAAGGACTGTCAAGAATCAATGTTTCTAATAAACTACCAGTCAAAGAGAATATGGTTCTCACCAATAAAACTAAAGGAAAAAATAAAGGGTAATCAAGTAAGATGGTCAAACATCCCCCTTCTATATTTTAGTGATCATTGGTAATTCTTTAGTACATAAATACTTGGTAGATAGTGGGGCTATCACCTCAATAATGCTAAAGTCCATATCTGATTAGCTTTATCTAAAATATGTGCCCTAGTCTAAAAGAGTTCTACAACTTGATGGTTCTTCCACCAACCCATCTAGTATCATCAAAGACTTCAACTTGACCTTCCATGCTTGTCTTAGTGTCTCAATGGTTTAAGATGTGTTGATTAAGTCTTAAGAACATAGATTGTGGGACCTAATTGAGGATTTTGAGGCCTTTAACATCTAATCAGTGCCAAAGAACTAGAATTAGCATGCTTATAGATTGATAATTATGAGAGCTCAATTTGATATCCAAAATGAGTTAAAAAAATACCAAGGTGTAGCCACATGTCAAAGTGGTGGTAATACCATCAGTTATAGAAAATAAATCTCATTGGCAGGTCTTTGAGAATGAGAAGCAGATTGCTTATTCCTTGAAATAGGAAATAGAGTTCTCTTCCATAAAATAGGAAAAGTTTTAACATCAACATGAGGAGTAAATTATTTAATTAGATATAACAAGTTTCCTAAAGGGCTTGTCACCCTTGTATGTCTTTTCCATGAGGGAGATCATATGAGAAAAATAAGGAAGTTATGCCAACAAGTGAAGAAAACTATGAAAGAGTCCTTATCTTCAAAGAAAAGATCCTCAAGCTAGGGAAGGTAAGCACTAAAGCTGAGACGCATGATTTCATAGAAATTTGTAAAGAATATGCAAACATATTTACTTAGGAATATAGTGATCTGAGAGGCTTTGATCTCAAGATGGCCCAACACATTATAGAACAAGAGGTTAATGTCAAGCCTATTAGGTAGAAGTAGAGGTCTATAAACCTCAAAATTAAAGAGCTTATAAGGAAAGAATTGACCAAATTAATTTAATCCAAGATCATCTTTCCCATTAATCACTCCTAATGGGTAGCCAATTTGGTACCTATGAGGAAGAAGAGTGGGGAAATTAGATTGTGTGTTGAATTCAAAAATCTAAATAGGGTCTCTTTGAAAGATCACTACCCCTTACCATCCATGGAGCAAATCCTTCAGATAGTTACTTGTTTAAAATAGTTTTTCCTTTTGGATGGGTATCCAAGTTACAACCAAGTGTTGGTAGGAGAATAAGATCAGTATAAGACTACCTTCACCATAAAGTGGGGCATACATGCTTACCAAAAGATGCATTTTGGATTGTCAAATGCTAGGGCCACTTTCTAAAGATCCATGAACATGGATTTCCAAGGTTTTTTGAATTAGATGGTACTAGTTTACTTGGATGATATCATAGTTTTCTCCAAGAAGGCTAGTGAGCACATGGACCATCTAAGGTTGATCTTCCAAAGATGTAGATAGTGTGGGATCTCTTTAAATCCTAACAAATGTGTGTTTGTTTTTCATGAAGGTAAACATTTGGTTCAAATTATTTCAAAGGAAGGACTATCCATTGATCTTGATGAAACAAGTGTTATCTTATCACTATCTCTAATTAAGCACAAGAAAGGAATCTAGAGATTCCTTGGGAAGATAAACTTTGTGAGAATATTTATACCTAGTTTTAAAAACTTGGTAAAACCCATCACTACCATGATAAATAATAGCCAAGTGTTTACTTGGTCAAATGAAGGTAAAGAAACATTTTAGGCCATCAAGAAATCCATTTCCCAAGCACCCTCACTCATGAATCTTGATTTCTCAAAGGATTTCATATTATACACTTTTTCCAATGTTGACAACATATGAGCTATGTTGATGTAGAAGAATGGTGAAGGACTTGAGCAGCCAATTGCCTTTTTTAGTCAAGGATTAGAGGGATCTAAGGTGAGGTACACTTTTATATAAAATTAGGTTCTTATAGATTTAAAAATCCTCAAGACATTTAGGCCAATGCTTTCTAATAGCAATATTAATCTTATGGTGTCTCATCCTAGGGTAACGGACTTTCTCCTCAACAAGGATTTGAATGAGAAAAGAGAATGTTAATTACCAAAGTCATGGAATATGATGTAGATGTTAAATTTAGTAAGCTAGTAAGAGGTAAAGGCTTATGTGAGCATATGGTGGATGACTTTCAAGAATACAAAGAATTTGTTTCGGTGACATAAGACAAATCACAAATAGATGCACCTCCACTTCATAAGAGCTAGCTCCAATATATGACACATTTATTGATGATAGGAGAATGAACTCAAGGTTTGGATAGAGAAAAAAGAAGGTATTTTAGGCTTTAGTCCATACCTTATGCATAAGTTAATTGTGTTATTTTTAGAAGGGACCTCAATGGGTTACTTATTAGGTGTATTGATGACAATTAAGTGATAAAGCTCTTGGAGTAGTTTCATGATGGACCTATATGAGGCCATTTTGCTTGAAGAACAACAATAGCAAAGGTAATGAGAGATAGTTATTACTAGCCTAGACTCTTTAAGGATGCCTATCAACTTGAGTTAATGGAGAGTGAGACTATGAATATGAGGATGATAGAGCTCATGGAATTTAAAGAAACTAGGGACCTTGTAATGAAGACATTCGAGTCACACCATGCTCAAGTGATCCATAACAAAGAAATTCAAAGAAGGGGATCTAGTCCTCAAATGGGACTCAAATAAAGCCAAGTCAAGAAACCATACCAAGTTTGACAACTTGTGGAATGGTTCTTATTTGATTTATAAATGTAAATAACATAATGCTTTTTAGCTTGCCCAACTAGATGGAGAGGAATTACCCATCCTATTTAATGCCATTCATTTAAGGCCTTGCTATTAGAAGATTTTAAACCTATTATATGATATTATAACATATTAGAGTAGTTTTATATGCTTTCCTTTAAGTGCCTTATGCACATTTCCTTTTTGTTTTGTGTTTCCCTTCAATAAGTGCTTTGGGAATAGTTGTTTTATTTATTTTAGTCTTTGTTGATTCAAGAGGAGGTTTTATTGAAAAGGGTCAACCTTGAGTCAGTTTCATGATAGTTGAGAGAAAATACTGACTCTATATGCCCAATGGATTATTTTAAGTCCACTTGTATTTGTATAGCATGCATGCATCCCTAATATGTGACCAAAAATGTTGGCCAATTTTGGCCTACATATGTAATTTTTCCTAGATGGATTAGTTTCTAAAGGTCTTGGTATGGAGTGATCAGATAAGCACAGTTATTGATTAAGTGATTGAATGGCTTAGAAGTAGGTCTAAGATTGTAAGGTGAAAAGGATCAATGAGTTATAATACTAATCATGACCTTAATAGACATAAATCAAGTTTAAAAGGTCTCAAAAACTCATTTTAAGTCTTGAAAGTTCAAGCATAAGCCTAAAAGAACCAAACCATCATAAACACATCACATAGAGACAAACAGGCTAGTCTTGTTGTACATTTGATAAACAAACTTAAGAAATTAGTCAAGGACAAAAGACCACATGGAAATGATATTTTTTATGCCAATAAGGTCCCCTACGAATTTAATATCTTGATGAGTTATCTATCTCAAGATATAAGCTTCTAAAGTTGAAATTACAGAGTGGGATGTGCACACAGACATCAAATTTGGGCCTCATAAAATAGCCATTTAAATTCAAATTTTCTTAATGATGAATGCATGACTGATAAATGTCAAGATCATGGGAACAAAATTTTAGATCTAACAGCATGTGATGATTTATAAAGCTAGTGGGTTCAAGCTAATTGATGGTGCATGATCCATCATACCAAAGCATAACAACACCAAGTTAAAGGTCAACAAGTCAATAGATCCTAGTAATAAATGAACAATTACCAAGTGTCATGACCATGGTAAATTTTAGGCAAATCAATGTATACATGTAATCTATACAAAGGGATATCAATGATGCATGTAAGGTCATGAATTTAACAAGCTCAAGGTGAATGCAAGGCCACCATGTGGTTTAAGTGTGTTAAATTATGGAGATGATAGCAGTATCCCACAAAATAATGAGGAGATAATAAATTTCATGATATGGGAACCCAAATTAAGAACAAAAACTAAAATTAAAAGTTGATATCTAAGGGACTTAAATAGAGAACAAATGCGACCTAAGGTCAAACCAGGGTAAATATTTTAAAGGATTCTATTAAAGATTAATTGAGACCTCTATTAGAGGATCTAGTGCATGTAGACTCATTTTTATTATGGTTTTAACATCATTTCATGAAGGGATATCCTCATGTGTAATGGCTTCTTGATTCCCATAAGGTTTAGAGGTAGAATAGATCTATTTAGACCTAATATAGTTCAAGAATGATGTTATGCAGTCTATAAGCTCTTCATGGATATTGACTATAGGAAAACCAATAATTGGATTGGTTTTAAATCTATAGTAAAGACCTATGTTTAGGTTGGGATAGGGTGAGGTTTAAATTGTATCATCTTTAGACAAAGCTATTGCTTCAAAAAATAGGTACCTAGAGCCACTAAAAGTAGAAATAAGCATGGCTCTGTCAAGTCCATGGATATGAGGACATTTTCCTCATAATGAAAGCAAGTGGGATATGGTGTAGAAGATCAAAACAATGGAATTTAGGGATTGGAGAGTGTTAGTGTAAGTTTTTATTTTTCCCTATTATTTAATTAGGGAAATTATATATTTGTGCATACATGGAGTTTTCCTACATTCATGGGATAGGCTAGCTTATGTGGAGATGTGTGTCATAGATGTGTCATAGGTGTCATAAGAATGTCATAAGTAACTCCTTTGACTAGTTATTCTGGGTATGGGAGTTACTTCTCTATTCTTAGCACCCTATCACCACCTTTTATGGAGGAGTTATAGTTTATTCTTAGGGTGCTTTGACCACCATTTGTGGAGGAGTTACTTACTAGCTCTCCTATATGTATTCTTCATTATGGCCATCTCATGTTAATGGAATATTAACTTTTCTCCAAATTGTCTATGTAATTGTCTCTTGTTTGATTTCATTTACTTTAGCATTTTGTGATATTCACTTGCTTTGTCCCGTGCAACCATGACTCGTGCATCTTCATTATTTGGACCTTAGCGAATCCTCCGATATGGTATCAGAGCCACCCCGATAACTGGTTGTCTATTTTGCTATTGCTTTCATTGAAATCTAGAGCTTTGTTAAGGCATTCTTTTTGTAAAATTTGAAAATTTCTAGGAGATATTGCTAGTTCTCCGTGCTCTTGTTCCTTCCATGGCTTGTTTGGTCTCTCCATATACATGCAGGCGGGATTTTGCAAGATCCAATAATCTTTTTTCTGTCAATCGGCTTGCATATTTTGTGTTTTAATTAGAATTGTAGGTTGTCACATGCCTTTTCAATCTTTTGGTAGCTGATTCTGCCTTTGCATGTCATTTTTTGCTTGCTGGAGTCATTTTTTGTAGCTAAAGACATCTATTTTACACTAGATCTACATCTTCTGTACATCAACAAAAAAAATGCCTTCTGGGTTTTGTTTGTAGCCCATAAAAACCATCTAGGTATATTTCAGTTTTTGCATACATTCTATATACTTTGAAGAAACATGCGTAGAAAGATACAATAGGACCCCTCTTCGTTGGCAGTTGCAATTTTGAAGGCAGTTTTCAAATGCTCCGTTCTTACTCATACACTCCTTTTCCCACATTTTTTTTTATTTTGGCTATTTTTTCATGCTCTATGCACTAGCGCAGACGTTTTTTGATTTTGATGCTAAGATTTTTTAGAAATAGCAGATTCTCAGTCGTGACATTGCACAGTTCTCATTTTGGAAACTTCAAAGGATCATAACTTTCACATAAGCCCTTATATTGAGATGATTCTTTTTTTTAAAGTGCATAATTTTTTAATTAGATTGCAGTGGTGTTATTTATTTCTCTAGATATTATGCCAAAGTTGTATTTTCAGCATATGCTCTTCCTGAGGGTTTTATAATGCATTGAAATCAAGACCACTTAGTATTTCTTGCTAGTGGCAGTTGTAAATGCACTAATATAAAGTGCAAAATCATATTTTTTTGGGGGGTTCTTTAATTGAACAATATTTGATTTTTTTTAAAGCTTGTATATTCGATTGTCGAAGATGAAGGGTGAGGCCCAAGTTGGCAAGAGGCCAATTCCCCCTCAAAAAGACTTATTTTGGATTCCTTGCTCTGTGTCGAGTCCAATGAGTGGTTGGAAGGCCACTTTCTCTCTCAAAACAGGCATTTTTTTAATGTTTGTGTTATTTTTTTGCAAAAATACTAGTTTACAAGAAATTGAATCTTTAATATCTTGCAAATGGTAGCTCAAATTTGGGTGCCATTTTTTGCAAAAGTGTTTGTATTTCAATTCTCTAAAGTTTAGGCTTGTTATTTATTAAAAACACACTAGTTTATAAAGTGCCTAAAATTTGGGTCTCTCGGGACGCATTTTCGACTGAGTCCAACGTCTTGTTTGCTTAAAGTCTTGCAATGATTACTCTAAGACACATTCTCAGTTGCTCTTGACTTCTTTTAAGCATGCAATTTAATATTTTGGAGGGGATCAACATTTTATGGGGGTGTGATTGCTTTTCAATACTTGCAATCTTTGCTTTCATTCTCTTTTTTGCATAATTTCATAACTTGCAATCATCACAACTTTACCTAAATTTAGCTTAAAATAGATTATTTTAAACTTAAAACCCTAACACCCTTTAACTATCATGAATGGAAGGTTAAAATGGCAATCATTCTTATAAGTAAAGGGTTGTATAGGATCACCATGGGTACTGAAGTAGAACCCAGCACTGATGCTGAAAAGGTCAAGTGGTACAACCGTAGTGATGAAGCCTATAGATTACTGAGCTTGTTCGTGTCTCCAAAACTTCTCTTCCATTTAGAAACCTCTAAGACTCCCAAAGCCATATGGGACACCCTATAAATCTTATTTGGGAAGCTTGATGGGATGAAAGGTCATGAGCTCGAAAACGAACTCATAAGTCTAAGTCCTAGCAACTTTGACACCCTACAAGACTTATTCACTAAGTTGAAGGCCCTTAGATTGAAATTGAAAGAATGCAAGATAGAGAAGAAAAATGATCAACTCATCCTTTCTATTCTCGTTAAGTTAGGTCCAAGTTATTCAGTCTTTGTCTCTACTTTCCATGCCACAAAAAGTGCCCTTGGCACTACATGGAAAATGCCTTCTTTAGATTCCTTCATTGCAGACTTGACTAGGGAGCAAGATAAGCTAATTAAAATGGGCATAATGAAGTCTACTCAACCCTAATCTTTGATAGCTGGAAATGGTAAGGATAAGACTTCAACAAAGGAGAAGAAGAAAAAGAACAAGGACCAAGAGAAGAAGAAAGAAAACCACAATCCTATCGAAAACGACATTGAGTCTTCCTCCTCTAATGCTAAACCTAAGAAGGAGAAGGTTAAGTGTGCCTATTGTAAGAAGATAGGGAATGATGAACATAAATACATGAAGAAACAAATAGATCACCTAACTCATCTTCTAGAGAAGCACAACATAGGTGTTCCTGAGTCCATCAAGCAAAATTCATCTACCCAAGATTCTACTAAGGTAAAAGGCAAGGGTAAGGAGAAAGAAAAGGGCAAGGCCATTATAGCTATAGTAGATTCTACATCTTCATGGGTCATTGACTTAGGTGCTTCTCACCATATGGGCTCTTTCCTAGTTAAGTTTTCATCTTTAGAGCCTTGTAGCATGACTTTAATTAGTTTGGGTGATGACACATCAATTTCCATTGCAAAGAGAGGGTCAGTTGAAATGGAAGGAAGAACATTCAATAATGTTCTAAGTGTTCCTTCTCTTTCAACCAATCTCCTATCAGTGGACTAAATCACTCACATTGGTTGGGGCATGAGAGTTGAGTTTTCACTAGATTCAGTGGCTATTAGGGAGTTGCATAGTGATACTACAGTGGCAGTGGGTAGGGCAGATCGCCAAGCAAGGTTATACACCTTCTCACATTTTGCATCTGATTCTTCTCCAATAGCATTGCTAACTCATTTAGATGGAGTTAGCAAATTATGGCATGAGTGGTTTGGCCACCTTAACTACCACTACCTTGAGCAACTTTGCAAAAATGACATGGTCATTGGCTTGCCTCATGTCTGATTCTCAAAAGGACTTTGTGAGGGGTGCTCCCTTGGGAAGCATCCTGAAGCAAAATTCGACAAAGGCAAAGCTTAGAGGGCTTCACAACCTTTGGAGTTAGTCCATAGTGATGTATCGAGACCCTTTCCCAAACCATCTTTCATAAGGTCCAAGTACATCCTCACTTTCATTGATGATTTCTCTAGGTACACTTGGATATGTTTTCTCAAACAAAAGTCTAAAGTGTTTAAAAATTTTATAGACTTTAAGGCTCTTGTTTAGAAATAGAGTGAGAAATCCATCAAGGTTCTTTAAACTGATAATGGAGGGAATTATGTTAGCAACAGGTTTGATCATTTTTGCACCATAGAGGGGATTGATTTGTAACGCACAGTCACTTACAATCCTTCACAAAATGGGGTTACAAAACACAAAAATAGGTTCTTGAAAGAGATGGGTAGCTGTATGATTCACTCCAAATCCTTAGCACCATAGTACTAGGTTGAAGCCATCAATTGTGCTTGCTAAATTCAAAATAGGGTTCCTCACAAAGATTTGAAAGGGATAACACCCTTTGAAGCTTGGCATAAAAGGAAACTTGTTGTTAAGCACCTTAGGGTTTTTAGATCCCCAGCCATGGCATGTATACCGAAGAAGAAACACAAAGCTATGGAACATCAGTCCAAGCCTTACATCTTTGTAGGATATTTAGATGGTATTAAGGGGTATTGCCTTTTAGATCCAACCACTCATGATTTATTCATTGAGAGAAGTGTCCACTTTCAAGAGAGTCCTAGAGACTCAACACTTGGCACTTCTCTCTCATCGAATCTACTTCTTCATGATGATTCCTCAAATTCAAATCAGTCACAGTAGGTTCTTAAGCTAGAGACATCTTCTTCTTTGAGTTTAGACAGTGAGGATAGTGATGTAGAGTCATCCACCTCTAGTCAATCATAGGATGAGGAGTTAGCACCTAGCTTGCCCACCTCCAAGCCACTTTGGGCTAGACAAACACTTGAGAGTGTTGGCACTTGGGTAGGAGATCTTGTAGATGATAGAAGTACTAGGGGGATTTTTAGAGAGATCCACTTGCCTTCTTTGCTTCAATTTCAGATCCACATATTTTTTAAGAGGCATCAAGGGTACCTAAGTGGGATAGTGCTATGGAGGAATAATATTCTTCCTTAATCAAAAATCACACTTGGGATTTGATTTCACTTCCTAAGGGAAGGAAGATGGTTCGATGTAGGTGGATATATCAGACCAAGTTTGTAGTAGATGGGTTAGTTGATAAGTACAAGGTGTGATTGATTGCCAAGTGTTTCTCAAAGGTGGCAAGCATTGAATACTTAGAGACTTTTGCATCCATTGTAAAGATGACTTCTATTCGACTCACCTTATCTATTTCCATAGCACATGGTTGGGATGTGCACCAGATGGATGTGAAGAGTGCCTTTCTTCATGAAGACCTAGAGGAGGAGATCTACATTAAATTGCTGCCAAGATTTGTTCAAGATTCTTCCTTAGTATGTAGACTTAGGAAATCTATCTATGGCCTCAAATAGGCCCCTCGAGCATGGTATGCCAAGATGGATTCCTTCCTTCTCACAGTGGATTTCACTAGGTGCCATTCTGATCCTAATGTCTACTTTTTATGACAAGATGACTCGCTCTTGATTTTGGTTCTTTATGTTGATGACCTTTTGATCATCAAGAGTTCTTCATCAGCTATTGTAGCGATGAAGGCATCTCTCCAGGATAGATTTGACATGACAGACTTGGGTTTGTTACACTACTTCCTTGGCTTGAAGATCTCACAGTCAGATTCAGAGATTTCTCTTGCACAACCTAAGTATGCTCTTGACTTATTGGCTCAATTTCACATGGCTGATTGCAAGCCATCTCTGACTCCCTTTCTATCAGGATTCAAGCTTACAGTTGACTGTTCTTCACCATTGGTTGATGCCACTCAGTATCAACAACTTGTTGGTAGTCTCATCTACTTGACTCACACCAGGCCTAACATGTCATATACAGTGGGACTTGTCTCCAAATTTATGCAAGAACCTCATGAGTTGCATTGGAAATTAGCTAAGAGGATCTTGCATTACATATAGGGTTCACATAGATATGAGATTCATTACAAATTTGGCATAGAGGTTGAGTTAGTTGGATATACAAATTCAGACTGGGTTGGTAATTCACAGACTCACAAGTCTACTTCTAGTTACAATTTCTCTCTAGGTTCTGGTCCTATCAGTTGGTCTAGCAAGAAGCAGAATGCTATTGCTATATCATCCATAGAGGTAGAGTACAGGGGAGTTGTTAATGCAGTTACTAAGGCTATTTGGCTTCAGGGGATTCTTTCTAAGTTTGGCATTCCTATTAGGCAACCCACCATCATTTATTTTGACAATCAGAGTACCATTCAAATTTGTAGGAATCCAGTTCAGCACTAGCAGAACAAGCACATAGAGATTCACATGCATTTCATTCAAGATCTTATTCATTGTCAGGTCATTGACTTAATCTTTTGCCCATCTTTAGAGCAAGTTGTAGACATCTTCACCAAACCTTTCACTAAGAGCAAGTTCATTCATTTACAAGCTCTTCTTGGGGTACGGTCTACATTTGCAGTAACATCATCTTTAAGGGGGCCTTCTAGCCTCTTCATTTCTTTTTTGTCTCTCTTTTGGGAGGGGGAGTTTTTTCTTATGGGTTTTCTCCTTTTCTCTATCTTATGGGAGATTGCATTTGTAGATGGGTACCTCATCAGGCCTAGTTATCGGGACCCATTTTATATTTCCACATTGCCCACCTAAGCTATGCTTATGGGGGGGTGTTAATGTAGGAATTTATTTTTCTCTATTATTTAATTAGAAAAATTATATATTTGTGCATACATGGAGTTTTCCTACATTCATGGGATAGGCTAGCTTATTTAGAGATGTGTGTCATAGATGTGTCATAGGTGTCATAAGAATGTCATAAGTAACTCCTTTGACTGACTATTACGGGTATGGGAGTTACTTATCTATTCTTAGCACCTTGTCACCAACTTTTGTGGAGGAGTTACAGTCTATTTTTGGGGTGCTTTGACCACTATTTGTAGAGGAGTTACTTACTAGCTCTCCTATATGTATTCTTCATTATGGCCATCTCATGTTAATGGAATATTGGCCTTTCTCCAAATTTTCTATGCAATTGTCTCTTGTTTGATTTCATTTACTTTAGCATTTTGTGGTATTCACTTGCTTTGTCCCATGCAACCACGACTCATGCATCCTCGTTATTTAGACCTTGGTGAATCCTCTGATAGAGAGTACAATAGAGCATTTAATTCTTTTATGAATCCTTGAAGGTTTTCCTTCCTAATAGATCATGACTCATCATTAAAAATAGATTCTTGTTTTCTAATGGATCTCTCAGCCACTGAGAAATCTTGAAGATTATTGGATCCCAATGTAGGTTAACTTGTTGATGAGGGCTAGTTTGGATTGGATTAAAAAATGCTTTAGAATTCAAGAAAGGTGGTATATCAATTAATGATCTCAGATGACATGCTCCCCCTCTCTCTCCCCTTTCTCTTATATCTCTTATTTTCTTCCACATTGTAAGGGAGGACTATTGATAATAAATTCTCTCTTAATTTTGGGAGAGTAGAGAATCTCATTTGATAAGGCTAGTCCCTATCAAAATTTATATGAAAGACCTATTGAATCAATAAATACTTTCTTTACCTATCTCTCCCCTTTGAATTGCATGTAGCAAAGATTGTGAAGGATAATATTCCATCCCCATTATCCTTCTTTCATACTCATTTATAGGTGTCTTCAAGTTAGTGTTCTTTCTATCATTGATGCAAGTTCTCAGTGAGTCTTAGAACTCCTCTTTGCCTTCATTCATTGCTTCCTAAACCTAGTTTATGAAACACTTATGCAACTAGATAATTTTTATGAGACTATGTGAGCTATCATTATCTTATGCTTCCTTAGTGTTTAATTCATGTTTATATGAGTTCTCATTTTCATTTGGTGTATCACATGGTTAACTTTCTTAGGATTTCCTTCCCCTTTTATAACCCTTTTCTCAATGTAAAAATTAGTATAGGTGATCCATAAAAAATAATCCATCCTTCTCCAAAGGTCCAACCCCACCATAGGTGACCCATAGCATAGGGTTGTTCCTATAGTGTAGATTAATTGGAGAGATCCTAAAGAACACTCTCTAAGGGTGTAAATTGATGCTACAAAAGTACCCATATTTATATAAAATATTCTCTTGAAAGAGAGATAATTATCAAAACCCTATGACCAGTTGAAGAGCAAGAAAAAATAGAAAATCTCATGCAAGATGGCATGATCTTCAGCTAGAATGGCATCTTTAGTGAGGTAAATGGATAGAAAAAGGATCATGTAACTGTTGGGCACTTAAAAAAGTGTTAGAATCATGGAAACATCCTCTTGAATATTCATGAAATGTCTTCTTTATCTTCAATTCAACTACTATTATCTTTTCCATGTAATGAGGTGCCAAAAATGAAATAACACTTAGAAAATTGAAAGCTCTTAGATATTTTAGGTTATTTCTTGAAAAACCTAAATTGTATTTTTTAATTGGGACTTTTACAACTTTTTAAGACATCCAAATTTTTACAAAATTAGAAATGAAATTTACAACATGAGTTTTTTCAAGTTAAGCAACTCAGACTTTGTCAAAAAATAAAAGTGTAATTTACAATTTTGATTTTTATAACTTTTCAACCTGTCCAAAAGGTACCTAAAATGAGAAGTGGATCTTTCTCAAAAAGAGATATCAAAATGATAGTTGTACTTTGCAACCTATAACTTTACAATGTTTTTTTATAATAAATAGAATGTATTTAATTAAAATAATTAATCTACAACAATAACTTTTGCATAATCTTTGTCTTTATTTACCTGTATTTTCTCAATATAAGCATCAAAGATTTTGAAGATATCTAGGATATAATATTCATTAGGACCAAGTGAATATAGGTTGCTTATCTCACATTCTATAATTATATCAGAGATTCTCTAGATGTAACCCTATATACTTGAGTGTCTTTCCCCATCTAATTCAATGTATTATGATACCTAATAAATTAGTCGATGGAATTCAAGTTAAATGATGTGTCCTATGTTGACTCTATCTTGATCATCCTTTGATCTTGTCTTGAACATCTACTAAAATTATTTGGTCTTGATAATCTATTACTTCACATGATAATTTATTAAGCAAATCTTCAATTTCATAGATCATATCTATGATCTTATCATATGTAGTCTTAGCATTATTAATACTCTTAGTGAGTATTCTTATTCTAAACTTAGTTTCCCTATCTAATTCCTCATACTCTACATTATTTATCAATATTTTCTCTATAATGAAGGTACTAGTTTCAATCATGTAAACAACTTGAAATTTTGGGAAGAATAGGTTCAACCTTTCAATCTCTTCCTCATATTTGCTTATTGATGCCTTCAAAATTGCTCAATCGTCCTTCAGAGTTTCTTAATAGTCCATTACTAACTCAATTACTTTTTCTCCATTTATGATGAGCTCCTTATCCTAGTCCTCTGTATCCCTTATCATACTACCAATCTTTGTTATTGATTAAATTTTTTCCTTATTGAAGAACTGACTAATTGATTGTATTGGTTGGATTAAAATATCAATGAACTTCTTTAGTGTTGTTGTCAACTATTAAATTTTATTCTTCAATTCATAATTTATGACCTTATCACTATCCTCATTCTCAAAAAGAGAGTTAATTATTGATTGAACATCATGTGTCAATCAGTCTCTTGTAAGATGACCCAGGTGCACTTTGGATATTTCCTAATCCCCCACCATTATATATTCTTTGTATTTGTCTAGAGGGGGGATTGTAATTTCTACATATTTCTCACCTACTAAAACATATAATATTATGGATATAGTTTTGGGAGCTACCTTTTATTTATTTGATACCTCTATAAGGAAAAAATCTATTATGATAGGGGAAACCATTTGTTTCCATTTCTTCCCCATTGATTACATTAGCCAGTTTGAAGTGGCATCAAGTTGTCCTAGAACTATCAACTGTGAATCTACATATGGATTTATTACATCAATGGTTAGTATGATGAGTGTTTTTTCTATCACTAATATTTTCATTGAATCTTCATCTGATGTTTTGTAAATATATTTTCCATCTATAGGTTGAGTACCTATAGTTGTATCAATTATTTCCTATCTCTACCTCCTTAGTAAGGGTTTGAGTATTTTGTAAATGGAATAAATTGATGTAGTAGAAATGGATGCGCCTATTGGGAGTGTGGGTTTGGGAAGTGACACAAGTGGAGGGGTAAGAATAAGGATTTGAAATAGTAGAGCCTATAGAAGTGTGGAATCCAGAGTCATGAATGAATCAATCAAGGTGTTGGAGACACTTAGGGTCGATAAAATGGGGAAGGTGATAGGAGATGAAATTGAAGTAGTACCTACCCCAGTGGTTGGGATGTCTAGTGGGATTATAGTCAGGATGACTAAATATACAACCATGTACTATTATTTTTGGTTGGTGATTATCAGAGTGGTGGTGGTTATTAGGGATGAGATGGAAGGATTTATGTAAGAGCGGAATGGAAGTGAAATGTAGGTGTCTAATTATGTTGATTGGACTATTTACAATGGAGTCATTGGTACATGTGAGCTAGTGGAAATGGAGGGGAAATTATTTGAGGTGATGGTGGAGTACAGATAGGAGGAGGAGCTATTGTAGTTGGTGAAATGATAGAGATAGGGGCAAAAACTATTTATGCTTTAGGAGCAGTTATGTCTTTAGTTGATATTAGAATTTGTTGATTCATTATTGCTCCTTGGTTAATAGATTGACCTCTTCTACCATTTGTTTATGATTCCTATTATGAGATAACATTGGCCTATATACCTATTATATTTGGGTTCTACTATTGGTATCACACCCTTCTCTTTGACTTCTCTTAACTTATCACCGATGCTTAAGGTTTCTGTGGTCATCTTTACCCATTGCTCCTTAGCCAGTTGATTATCGTATTTATTACATTAGTGGTCCTATCCATTAATGAGGACTCATTTATGTACAACCTACTTGATGGAAGAGGTTGATGAAATATCTTATTATCATAATAAACTATGTCCATTAGAGATTCATTATTTATTAAGTCCTCAAGGACTAGTGCCATGTTATAATATTTGATCTGCTCTAGGGTCATCCTAGAATAATATTTTAGTCTCACTTCCTCTTCATCTTGTAGGTCTTCTAAATAATATTCATAATAAGGAATGTGGTAATATGTTGTGATCCCCAATATAATGGTAATGTTTCCATTAACATTATAAAATGGCCTTAGATTGAGAGATCTTAAGGTCAACTAAGTCATATTGGCATCTACACACTTGGATTTGGATGTGGAAGGGAATGTATACCTCCCTATGCTAATGGGTAAATGGATTCTTGCCTTATGTTTACATGATAACAATTTATGATTCTCTACAAGCTGCCTCACAAATTCTATTAAAGCCCATTTATAATTTGCATACCTTATGAGGGTGTAAGTATAGCCACTTATTCCTCATACTCTGATGTATGAATATGTTGGGAATTGAATGAAATACGATCCCTAATTTATGATCTCAAAATTAATAGCATCATATAATCTCCTCTTTTCTCTCTTTATCAAACATGACTATGATGTAGTATATGAATGCGTCATTTACCCTTTTAAAATGTTGTCTACTTGCCTCAAGGGTGAGGTTAGGGTAATAATTAACTTGGTTGGGTACTATGTTTAATCATTTAACTTTTTAACTTAGTTTGGTAATGTGTTTAATCCTAAAAAGGCCCTTCCCTTTGTTAATATGTAGACTAGATATGAAGTCATGTAAAATTCCCTGTATTCTAGAATTCCACCAATTATTTGTGGATGGAGTCACTTATCAACTAGGCCTAGTGGATGTACAACTTATTTTGGTGCATTACCCATATTGATTGGTATATCTAATCTTAAAATTTCTTAGAATTTGGGTTCCCAGTGACTCTATGCAAGAGTATGATTATGTCACCCACTTCCTCCTTAAAGTGTATTATTACTAGGGTTTTAGAAAATCTTATAGATGTAGGCCTAGAGACTTTTAGCCATTATTTATTGAGTACCCTTATACATCTAGTGATATTATCTTGATAAAAATTATTGGATGAGCCAAGATTTATATCAAGATAATTCTCATACTCTAGAATTAGGAACACTAAGTCGATGAAGTTGGGGTCTAGGTTCAAAATCCTATATCCCTTGTCATTCAATACTTCTCTCTTTTTTATATCATAGTTCTTATATAATGTGAGTAAAATATTAGTGATCTAAAATAATATGGGTAAGACACTACCTAGGGCAATCCATAGTTTTAAATGCTTTGAATCTAATCATTTTTGAATTTAACATTTACCCTTGTCCATAAATCACCTAAGTCTGTGTGACCTAGGTCTATGTCCATTATTTCATTGGTGTTAAATTATAATTTGAGTGGGACACCAAGTTAATTAATTTAAACTTCATTTATTTTCTAGACATTGGTTTTGGGAAAATTGATATAGGAAATCCAACTATAGAGCCAATGGATTTTGAAGTTGCAATTATAGGTAAAATGTATGATGGGTATTGAAGTTGCAAATTCAAGTGAAATGTTTGGTGGGTTTTATAATTTAAAATCACACTTACAAGGTCAAATAAAACATATGGTGGCATTTAGTATTGTTATTTTAGGTAAAATCCCCAATAGGGATTTGGAGTTGTAAATATAATAGGATTTTTTGTGGAGTCCTACGGTTGTTTTGTAGGTGAAATATCTATGGGTTTTGGACTTGCAAATGCAATTCAAAACTCCATGGGTCTATGTAAGGGATATTTGAGAGAATATTATATATTTTTTAAACCCTAGGTTTCTCCCAAGCTATAAAAATGTTTGAAATGACTCAAGAAAGTAAACAATCTTTGATAAAATTAAAAGTAAGCACAATGAAGAATTGTGATCAATGCAAGCAAAATTAACCTAGCTTATTGTGGAAAATGGAAACTAAGATTTCTATATATAAAAATTTAATTTTTTTTAGGAAAATGCATGAAAAAAATATAGGAATACTATGCATAAGATGAAAATGGTACTCATAATTAGTGGTTGTGTTAGTGAGGCATGGCATTGCTCGATATCAGTAGATCATGGCTTAGATTTTTAGAGCTCAAAATTCTTCAATTTGAAATTTCAATAATGATTTTCATTAACCCTATTTCCATTAATATAACCATAACCTTATAATTAATTCTCTTAGGTTAGTGGTTGGGAAAAATGGTGAGAACTTTAGATTTTTAGAGTTATGGAGTAACTTTACAATTTTTCAAAATTGCATTTTGCACTCTAAGCTTTGCTTTCTATCAGGTGGATTAGTACATTGGAAGTGGAAAAGTGGAACTTGAGGTGAAATTTATAACTTTGTAAACTGTAAATTCAAACCAAAGTTCTAGTTTCTATAGGAAGGGTAGTCGGTGGGAAGTGGGACTCAAGTTATAATTTGCAACTTTTCAATTTGTAAATTGAAACCAAAGTTCCAATTTTTTATCAGAGTTGGATGTATGAGAAGTGGAGGTTTGATTGCAATTTTCAAGTTTGTAACCTATAAATTGCATCTAAATCTCCAATTTCTATGAGGAATCTATTTGGTAGAAAGATGAACTCTATTTGTAATTTGCAAATTTTCAAGTTGCAAATTGTGACCAAAGTTCTAGTTTCTAGCAATTGTGGGCTGAGTGAGAAGCATAGGTTTGTATGTAATTTTCAAGTTTATAAGTTACAAATTTCATTCAAATATCTAGTTTTCATTGGGTATGAATAAAGTGGGAAGAGAGGTTGGGATTTAATTTACAAGTTAATAAGTTGAAAATTACACCCAAATCTCTAGTTTTTGTAGGGCTTGAGAAAAGGGTATCCTTTATCACTTAAAGGCACTTTTCCCAAAAATTTAATGTGTTTCCCTTAGGGTACTAGATATTTTGAAATTTTTGGGGAAAAAATATCAACAGGTACTAGAGGTCATCCACTGTGGACCACTAGTATGTAGTCAACCCCTAGCCTTGTAATTTTTGTGTTTTTGATTTCATTTCAATGTTTTTATCTTGTACGACATACATGTACAATACCATGATTGAGGGTAATTCCATTAGTGGTGATATTTTCCCAATGAATAATGATATTAGGGTTATGATCTATAATATTGTAATACTATGACAACTAAATCATGATATTATAATACCACAAGGAGTGATTAGTGGTATCATATTACAAGGGGTGAATCACAATTTTGCAAAACAATGAGGTTACATTCATGGTTATGCAAAACTATGGAAGCCAAGTTGTGATATTTTAATTTTTGTGAGTAAGGGATAATTTTTTACTAGCGGTATTTTATTGGGCAAGGTCTAGGTTTAGGGTGTGGTTTAGAAGGGTTTGAGGATTTAGGGGGGAGTGGGTGGATAAGATAATATTAGTTATGTAAGGGGCTTAGGGTGAGTGAGTGGATATGATGAAGTTAGTTTGAGATGTGAGTGAGTATATGATGGATGAGTGAGATAGTGGGTGGATATAAGTAGGATTATTTTGAGAGAAATTAGGTTAGGGGCTTAGGGACTAGGGGTGGGTGAGGGAAAGTTAGGATATGTTAGGATGGAGGTTAGGGTTAGGGTAAATTAGGATTTGTGATAAATAGGTGAGGTAATGGAGGGTGAATGGGTTGAAGGGCTTAGGATAGATGAGTGAATAGGTTTTAGGGTTTATTAGGGTAGTAGAGGATAAGATATAGGAATGAATATGGTAAGGACAAGGTATGGTGGATAGATGGGATTAGGAAGAGGTAGGTTAGGGATTAGGGTAATGAGATGAGGGGGATTTTAGTTGATGGGATATATATGTAAGATAAGGAATAAAAGGGTTGGGTTAATGTGTTAGGATTATTAGAAAAGATAGGATAGGGATAGATGTGATGAGATGAGTACACTTTGATAAGATGTGTGATTGGTATAAGAGTATTTAGGAGTGATGGTGTCCTGAATATGACATCCCCAAGTTTTTCATGAGATGAAATTACTAACACTAGGGGAGTATAACATGCTAAAGTTGATTGGTTTGTATTAAATTATGACCATGCCCTTAGTATAGATTGATAGAGATTTTATCACATCCTTGGTGGAGAGATGGCACTTAGAAACATGTACCTTTCACTTCATTATGGGGGAGATGACCATCACCCTGGATGATGTGTTTTATATTTTTTGGCTTCTTATGAGAGGCTACAAGATCTATTTGTGGTCACACACCCTTAGTTGGATAGTGCAAAGGCTATTTGGGAGGTTTAATATTGGATTGCAAGATTCATGGGTAGGCATTGATAAGTGTTTGAGGGAGGACACTATCAATAGTTTGATGATGGTGGTGTTGTCTCTTGTGACTGACGTAATCTTTCCAGATAAGAGTGAAAAATGGTTCCACTTTGGATTGGGAGACATGGTTTTAGATAAGGTGAAAGATTATAGAGTGTTTTTCTAAGGTCTAGTGGTATTAACACAAGTATATTGGGAGTTACATATGGGACCATATAGGGGAGTTACGATTCTAGGTCCATCTCTACTATTTTAGATATGGAGCTAGAAGCATATAGCTATAGAGTGCTTCCTAAATACACATGTAGATAGGTAGTCTCATAAGCCCATAGTATTTTTGAGGTATATCATGGTAGGGGTACATATATCTCATGTAGGGGATAACTAATTTTACAAGCATGCATTAGATAACTTACAACCAAAGAACATCATATGGATGTCATATAGACAAGTATAGTTTGGATGGGCTGAGGAGGTAGATGTTACCTGATATATGTTGATAAAGTGTTATCTCATAAGATGTTGGTATTATATTATTGAGTGTTATAGACCTAATTAGGTATAATAACAATTTGAGAGGCCACATGATGTGTCAAGTGAGGAGCACCTTTTTGCCTATACTGGTAAGGAGAGGCCTCAGTGGGGTATATTGGTAGATAGGGCATTAGTATATATGGATTATGAGATTATTTATCTAATAACATGGGATTAATAGATGTTGATCCTAAATCCTAGTGTTACAACCACATATACTACCTGGTAGACATAGAGGTGGTCACTTAGGTTATTAAAATGGTGGGATAGACTGAGGAGGGGGGCTATGTGGAGACTTATATAGGTATAAGTTTTATTAGGGAGAAATCAAGTGATGAGATTACAATCCTTAGTATAAGATCCACATGATGGGAAGGGGGTTTTGATTCCATGGATGTGGATGGGGGAGATCAAGGGGGGCCAAATGGGGGTCAAACAAGGGTTATGAGATAGGATAAAAGGAGTATAATGTATGTGGGAGGGAGGAAAGGTAGAGATGAGATAGGGCCATCTTGACCACCCTTGACAGAAGATGAGTGAGAATTATTAGAATAACTTAGGAGAGAGGTGAAAGCTTATATCTTGCAGATTATGGGGATCATTGTAGAGAGAGATAGGAGGAACACATTTACAAGTGTAGCTAACATAGAGGGCTGGCCAATTGGCTAGTGTATAGGGACAACTCATAGGGTTACAGGGGTAGGTGACCACTTTGCAGGGACACATCTAGATTAGTAAATGTATAGATCTAAAGTAGAGAGGAAAAGATAGTGATATTATAGAGTTAGATCTAGAGATAACATACATATATTATGACTTTATAGGGTTAGATTGGGTAGTTACAAACTTGGGTAAGGGATTTCATGGGAGAGGTGTAGGTGGCTAAGAGGGCCAAGGAGGAAGGGGATGAAGCTATGATGGTGAGTGGGATGATAAGGGTTATATGTAAGATCATGTTGGTGGCATGAGAACTTTAGTACTATAGAGACCTATATGAGGTAGCAGTACCACATGAATGATGTGTAACTACATTTAGAACTAGTTCTTTATAGTTAATGCACTAGCCTCCCAAGGGACCACCTGGACCATAGATGGGATAGATGAGACTTATATTATATGATGTATATTTTTATATTATAGCACATTTATGCCTATGGGGCACATATTTTTTATTCATATAGTTTAACATGGTCTTCATGTGGACATTATGGACAATTATATATGATGTGATGCAATGTGATTTTGTTGTAATTAAATAGATGATATGATTAAGCGATTTGATCATTATGCTTAATTTATGTGATTTGATAATTATTCTTTTGATGTTATATGAGTGATTGATTAGAGATTGATGATATATGTTTAGGTATTTGATTACATATATGATGATGTGATGTAATATTGATATATGGTACATGTGTTGATTATTTATGGATTTGTGTGATGTGATTTGATAATAATGATGTGTTTTAGATTATATTTTAAAATTAAATAGTCATAGATTATGATAATGTGATGATAAAATATCATGAAATAGGTTTGATCAATGTTCTAATAAAATAAATCCATTATTTTTAATTATGTCTCACAAATTATTATTGGGCAAAAAACATCCTACACCAAGGAGATGGGTAGAAATGGAATAGGAGGTTGGGATTATTATGTTGGATAGTGGTCTGATTATTGGGATGGGATAGGGGGAATTTGAATCCAATAGATGTGTAATTAATCCAATTTAATATTACACATGTGAGTAGATGTGTGCCCTTGACATGATAATGGTCAAGGGCACATGGAAGTCACACTGTGTGAGAACTCTGTTTTGGGTGACTTGCCCAATTTAATGAGTTTGGGTAGTCACTTAAACCATCCTTGTTCATATTTTATTATAAATATATATATATATATATATATATATATATATATATATATATATAAAGACAAGATAATAAGACCATTTTACTCATGATAAATATTGACAAGACATAATGACGTAAAAAATAATAACACACATTCACACATAAAAAAGGTAAAAATAATACATCATGAAAGATAAAATAGACTAGGGTAATGATGATTGATTTACATACATGTGATTTCAATACATAACCTAAGGAAATGATTTTTTTTACAATGGACTTTAATAACAAATTAAGATATGTACATGGGGTGAATTATTCCCAAAAGTGTTTTGATCATGACTAAGGCAGGGATCTAACCTAGTCATAAACAACCATTTCTAGGGCTTAGGTCCTAGAATGAAAAATAAAGATTAATTTTGAGAGTGCATTATGGACCCTGGAGTAATACTATTATATGAGCCTCTATTAATGATGATATTAGTGGGGGCTTGTGGATCATTTCTTAGGAAAGGATAGGGATAGACAAGGATGGATGTAACTTGAGGCTAGTAGGAAACATAATCATCAATGAGGATGTGATTAAGAGTGTCAAAGATAGGATGGAAGATATATCAAAAGTAGGTGGAGAAATTCCAAAAAACTCCTCAATAGATGTGCCCTGTGCACAACTAGCAATGACTTTCCCCAACTTGAAATATATGTCTCCTAATTTTGCCTAAGCATGTAATATACATGCAATCTTAAGACCAAAGTTAGTCAGAGAATTATGGAATGGAATCAAATGAAAGGGAGAAGTGGAATGGGAATTGATATGCACCAAAGAGTGGGGAATATTAGATGGAGGTCTATAGATCCTTTCAAGTATAAAAATTATATAAAAGGCTCCTCAAGTTCATCACCTTCAAGTGTGGCTAATATCTAGGCTCCTCATCCATATTTTTCAATAATTATATAAGGCCCAAGCCATTTTGCTTTAAATTTGCCCTTTTTTCCTTATTCTACATTGGTGTTCCTTTGATTCTAATTAAGGACTAGATCATAAACTTCAAATTCTCAGAATTGGATATTTTTAAAATATTAGCTTTTTGGCTTATTTTAATATGCTTGAAGGTGATTTATGGCATTATGGCATTTTTCATCCAAAATTTCTAGATCTTGTAGCCTTTTTTGTCTTATATTATGGTTGATAATAATTCCACACAAACAGATGCATAATGAGTGGAGTTCCACTTTGATATATAAGATTGCCTTTGTACTGTAGACCAAAGAATATGGAATAGCTTCATTAGGTGTTTGGATGCTAATTTTGTAAGACCAAAGTGTAGGGTATAATTATAAATGCCCATTTTTGCCTATATCAATGACTATTTTCTTTAGAATCTTAAGAAGTGTCCTATTAGTATCTTCTAGTTTTTCATTCCCCTAGAGATAGCAGGGGTTGGAAAAGTGATGCTCAATATGATAATGCTTGCATAAATATTTGACCCTTTGATTTTTAAAAAACTTGCCATTATCTAATAAGATTTTAGATGGAATGCCAAAATAGAAAATGATTGATTTAGAATAAATTTTGAGATCTAGATACCTATGGTATATATAAGAAGCATAACTTCAATGCATTTTTAAAGTAATATGTATCTATGATTATAAAATTGTACCCATCAGATGATGTTGGATTTATATTTTCAATTAAATATAATACCCATGTAAAATGGCCAAGGTATCATTATAGGTTACATCTCTTATGTGGGGGCATGAATAATATTATCATGTTTCTGACATGCTGTACACTTGCATACATTTTAGTAGGAATCTTGATATACTATAGGCCAATTATATCTATCCTTGAGTAACTTCTTGGGTGGGGCCATTTCACTGACATGGCCAACACATATACCATCATGAAACTATTTGATTGCAAAATTAGCCTTTTCTAAGGTCAAACATCTCAATAGGTCCCATCATAGCTTCATAGATAGAGCATGATACCAAGGATGTTTTAACAGGATGTGTGATGGATAAAGGCCTTGCATTGGTGATGATTTATGTTTGGTAGAAGGATATTATCATGGAGATAGATATATATGTCATGATACCATGGTAGACTGGGATCAGGGATGGAAATTTTTTTGAAATTAGTCAAGGATCGATGGTCTAGTAATATCAAATGCTCAATTAGAAAATCACCTTTAAGGACATATTCTGGAAGGTTGATTAAAGACCTAATAGTTACCATAGAGTCGATTACCTTATTACTTGCCCTTGATACTTGTTTAAATATAATGGAATGGAAATTTTGTTTTAATTGATCCACCAATTATTAATAGGGAAGCAATTTATCATCCTTGGTTTGGAATTCCTCATTCACCTATTTGATAATTAAATATGAATCACCAAATACCTAAAGGTGTTGGATGTTCCATTAGATGGCTAGTTGGAGACTAGAAATTAGGGCCTCATATTCAAAAATATTATTAGTACATGGGAGATCAAGATGGAAGGATTTACGGATGAGGTCACCTTGTGGGGTTACCAAAAGGATTCCTACTCTCGATCCGTACATGGTGAAAGAGCCATCAGAATATAATTTCTAGCTATTAGATTTTATAGTGGTCAAGATGGACTCATTTAAAAAGGCTATGATAAAGGGGTTGGTATCTACAAGGGGTGCTTATGAAAGTTGATCCTTGATTTTTTATCCTTTGATGGCCTTTTGATTTACATATTCTATATAAAATTCACTTAACAAAATTATCCACTTAGTTATGCTACTAATGAAAGCATATTTTGAGAGCAGGTACTTAAGGGGATCAACTTTGGCTATGAGCTAAACTTGTCTATTGAGCATATAATGCCAAAGTTTTTGGGATAGAAAGATAATGGATAAGCAAGATTTTTTAATAGGGGTATATTTTAGCTCATATGAAATTTGTTTGGCTAAGATAATAGATTGCCCATTATTTCCTTCATCATTGTACTGAGCTAGAAGGGCCCTTATTTCACAATGTATTGCAAATATATATAAAATCAAAGGCCTTCTCATGATAGGTGGTGATAATACTAGAAGTTTGACTAGATATTGATTAAGATTATCAAAGGCTTGTTGACACTCAGATTTCCAACTAAAATGAGTTCCCTTTTCTAAGAGATGGGTGAAGGGTTGGCATTTGTCTATTAATTGAGAAATAAATTGATGAATGGCTTATAGTTTTCCTTGATGACTTTATAGCTACTTTATATTTCAAGGAGGAATATCTACAATTTCTTTGACTTTTATTTGATCAACCTTAATGCCTCTCCTATACACTATGAACCTTAATAAATTGCTTGAGTTGATGCCAAACACACATTTTTTGGGTTTAATATAAATTTATATTCATGGATTTGCTCAAAGATTCTCATTAAAACCTCATGATTCTCTAATAAAATTCTTAACTTCCCTATAATATCATCTACATAATCTTCAATTATGTCATGCATCATGTCATAGAAGATGATTGCCATTGTCCATTGATAGGTAGCACCTATATTTTTGAGACCATCACTTGGTAATACAAAGTTCCCTATGTAGTGAAAAATGTTATCTTGTGTTTATCCTCATGTGAAATTTTGATTTGATTATAGCCCAAAAATTCATCCATGAGGGATAACATTTCATAACCTATAGTATAATCCATAATCATGTCTATACTTGGTATGGGAAAGTCATATTTTAAACATGATTTATTGATATCCTAGAACCCACTACAAATTTGGAATCTTCCTTGTGGTTTGGCCATAAGAAAAATGTTAGATATCTAGTCAAAATAATCAATAGGTCTAATAAATCTGGCTTCAAGGAATTTCTATGATTATTATTTTACTAATAGAGCCACATTGGGGTGTATCTTATGAATTTTTTACTTGATTAGTTTTTTATTAGGATGTATGACTAAATGATGCACCACCAAGGAGGGATCAAGCATTGGCATGTCCAAATAACACCATGAAAAGACATCTATAAACTCTTTGAGAAACTTGATAAGAATTTGGCATTCCTTAAGTGTAAGAATTACCTCTAATTTGACAATTTTAGGACTTCATTCTATTCCAATATTGAATTCAAAAAACTACTCGATGAGGGAGGATGACTAATCCTAAAGATTGGTTGGGGTGATGGTAAACCCTAGATGTCTAAAGCAAAATAATTTTCAATATATATATCCAATTATGAATAGAATTTTGATTCATCAAGAGTGAGTTGATCATCCTCTAGGTTTTGAGGGTGACTAATCCTTATATTCTTAAATTTTATTAAGGTATTTTTTTTCTTAAAAATAGGATAGCTTATTGAGCTTAATAAAGAATCCCTTCTTGTGATATTTGTATAATATAAAGTCTTAATATCCCAAATATTTTATAATAGCCTCATCACTCTGAAACATGTTGAAAAAAGGTTCATGTTTTTTATCTCAGTTTATTAAGGTAGGCAATGGAGGGATATATTAATGGCGGTTTCATGGAAGAGGTTAGTGGTAGAAATATTTTCCTAAATACTATAAATGGAGCTTATTTCAATATCATCATCATAACAAGACTCCTTAAGCACTAAATAAGTATCCAAAATGATATTGTTTAGGTCAGTGTCGAGAAGTTTTTACCCTAAACCAAGATTTTATGGGTGTTTTTGAACCCCTATAGGTTAAAGCCTACCTTGTTCATGTATCCCTAGTAATTCTTGATAATTAATATTATACAACATTTTCTAAAGTTGGGGGTACTTATTTCTATGTAATGCAAGAACCTTATCATTTGAAATAAGCCATAAATCATTGGTATCATCAAAGTACTCCTCTGGTAGCATACTTGCACTAGTAAAGGTCATTTGTATGAACTAATAGCTGATAGGGTTATCCTTCCTCATTGATAGGGATGCATAGCTATGTTGGGAGAGTAGTAAGTCTCCTACACAAAAGTTATTATATTCATACTCCCCATACCCTGTGGATATGATATTGAGATAGGTGACATCTGGGGATGGATTTGAGGCATGTACTAAATCATGTAGGTGGATATAATCATATAAAATGAGAAATTGGATGAATTAGGCATGGATAATAGCACCCAACCTATAGGTCCTTTTTATTTCTCACTCAACCCTTCTCAACTAGACTTTCACTGATTCCTAATCACCTATAGCTTCTTGGACATAGCTTTTAGAGACCCAAGAAGCATTTTCAAACCTAGATCCATCCCCCTAAGTCTCATTTTCCTTAGATAATATCACCAAATTTAGATAAGAATGTAATAATTTAAGAGTTTCCTATTTCCATCACTTTTTTCTAAGTTCATTTTCACCTCTGACAGTTAGATTCTCTAGATTTCTTATCTTTTCCCCTATCAGCCTAATTCAAGCTCATCTAACCCATAATCATCAATTTCCATAAAAAAATCCATTTAATGTCCATTTATAAGGTATGGAACTCATTATCAAAAGATATGAAAGAATACAAACAAGTACACTTAAGCACCCTTCCCTATTCTTTGCATATAGCCTTCCACCACTATTCCAAGCTTATTCAAGTCATTGCACTAGTTCTTAATCAATTGAAGCACGTCCAATTTTACATTCTAGTTTTATTTATCATAAAAAAATTGAAAAAATTAATTTAATGGGATAAATACATTATCTTTATCCTTCTTCAGAGTATTGGTATGCCAGCAGTGTGCCCATACATGGGGTGTGAAGTGCGTCTAACGTATCCTTTACACACTAACCCATTCTCTTTCTATCCCAAGTTTCAATTCAAGTTAAAGCACCAGGAGATCCTAAGGATTTTGAATATTAAATAAAGCACACAATGAGCTTATCAAGGTCCTAGACCTTAAAATTTTAGTGACAGGGTAACATAGGCATTTTGAGCAGAACCTAGAAAGCTTTCAGCCTCAAGATAATAGTACCAGAGATGGACAACAGCATTGAAAGTGGACAACAGATCCAAAAAGTGGACTAAACACCAAGTAATATGGTATCCTAAGTTTATTTCTCCTATAAAATCTATAAATAGATTGTTGGGTCCTATTTATGACAGTCTTCCATCCTTGCACAGTAATTTCTAGATCTTGAATCATCTATTTTGACCCCAAATAAGCTAAGTTTGATTTCTCTACACTTATTATTCTTAGAAAAGATAAAAATACATGTATATTTAAATAAATAATTATGATAATTAAGACATATTAATTACTAATTTACATTCTCTCAGACCTTTATTTTCTTAGGAATTAAACCCCTAATTCCCAAAAAGAATAATTTTTTTGGTGAAACTGACTTACTTCAAATTTTTGCATAAAAACCCTATAAACCCTAGGGCAAATTATTTATGATTTTTTTACAATATTTTATTGATTTTTCCTAAGTTTAAAAATTAAAAAACTACAAATTAATTGAAATATTTTCAATAAATTCATTTAAATGCTAGGTTGCACATACCAGGTCCTATTTGCATACAAACACTTTCAAACCACTATGAAAAATATATTGCTAATTTTAGAAATATTTTCAAAATTTTCCTAAAATTTTCAAGCTAAATTATAAAAATTCATAGCAAATTTTTATACTAATTTTGAAAAAAATCTTTTCAAACCCTAGTTGCATCTACTAGGTCCTATTAAGTCAAGCACTTTCCCATAAATTTTTAAATTTTATCTTGCATACTTACCTCATAAATTCAATCTAAATTACAAAAATTCATATTATTGTTCACAAATATTTATGAAAAATCCATAGTTGCATATAATATCTCATATTTAGCTTCTTAAGGTATCACCTTACATCCATAGTCAAATTGTAAAAATGATGCTCATTTATTTACAAACTTTTCTTACATTTCTTACAAATAATAAGGAAACCATAATGGGCCCTATCATGTACATGAATGATGAAGTCTATCATATGTTATTACAAATATTATTCCTTTAAATTTCATGCTTATGTTTCATAATAAGGGATGATATTACAAAATTCATTGCTAAACTTGTGCAAGATTTCAATATTTCTTTTGCATATTCTCTATCTCTCATATGGAAAAAAAATCAAGCTTCTCATCATAAACACATTAAATTTTTTATAATACATATAAAATATATTTATGCATTATTGTAAAAAAACATGCTCTCTACCCTTTTTCTCTATCTCTCATATGGAAAAAATTTCAATCTTATCATGCTAAACACATTAAAAATGTCATACCACATGTCACAGTTTCTTATGAATACATGCACAAATTCATGCTTTATATCCGTTGTTTTCTATCTTTCATGTGGAATGCTCCTTATAATAATATTTTTATACATTTTATAACTCCACTTACATGAGTTTTAGCCTATATGCATAGTTTCTACCTAGATGTATATGCCTCTTTGGCTACTCTTGTTTCAATGTCATATCTTATGCAGAGGAAAGAAATCCCTTCTCCTCTCCCTCAAGAGGGTGATAACTACTTTCCCTCTAACCAATTCAATTATATCACCCCTACAAAAGGTGAGGCAGCCTCTAGTATTGTTTCTAATGCATACATTCAACCTATAACTTTTTCAAAACCTCTTCAACATATGTGCTTACATGTTCAATTGGAAGCAACTAAGGTTTACTCGTGAGACTCTAAACGATCAAATCACCAATATGAGAAAGATAATTTTAGATTTACAAACATAGAAACAACTATTACATGAAAATATCACAACATTGGAAAATCAAATTACAACACAAAAGCTTCAAAGACACACTAGTGTTAATCATATATATGCACCTTCACCTAGTCAATTGGTTGCAAGCAATGTTACATATTAAAAAAACAAATCAAAATAAAGTAACTCTATAACTAGTGATTCAAAAAGCATTCAAATATAAAATAAGAGTTCAAGTGAGGTAATAAGGGAAATTATTAAATCTAATTCTATCAAACTACATCCTCTACATCTAGTGTGAAGATCTAGATATTATTGTGCATATCATAGAATACATGGGCATCACATAGATTCATGTTTGACATTGAAACAACCTATACAATAGATAATTACTAATAAGGACCATATAAAAGGTAAATTAGTCAAGTAATCCAAAAAAATATAGGAACACATTCACAAAGGGTCAAATTTAGAAACAGTATAAATGTGGTTACCAAAGCAAAACTCAAAACAACAAAAGGATCAACAAGAAAAATTAGAAAAATAAAAAGTACCACAAGCACAAGTCAAGCATGAAAAATATGCAAATATACCTCTCCAAAATGAGGCACAACTTTCAAATCAATATGGGTTTGGTCAAAGATATCTATAATATTTTGATTATCAAGGTAAAGGGTTGGGAAAGCATGCTCAAGGCATTACTACTCCTATTATAGCAAATAATATTATTTGTCACTAAGGCTTGGGATTTATTGAATATCTTAAGTAAAACCATTCACAAACACAATTTATCAAAGGAAAATATCTAAATACAACAATAGCAAACACTAGCATTCCATTGTTTTAAAATCAAGATGATAATGATGAGTGGAATAATACAAGTTATTATGATTTTCAAGATACCGATGATGAATCCAAATATATAAAGTCATATTCTTAGCCATTTAATAATGCTTCAAAATCACACATGATTATATTATTTGATACAAGACACCATGATAGGGGGTCACATCCAAGACTCATTGGTTAGTATCATTTCTTTTCAGCATTGATTGTACATAAACTCTTTTGATTGATTGTAAATAGTTCAAATATTTTCAAAAATATAAAAACATTCAAAAAATTGAAAAAAAACCAAAAAAACATATTTTAATTTTATGCATCATCCATGTTTTAAATTAATACTATCATGTTATGACTTACATTTGTTGTTTCATGATAGTGTATGTCAATTTTCTACATTATCATGCTTCACTTGATCTTCTTTGAGTGTGTGTAATGGCATCCAGCTATTTGATTGCTTCATTTTACCCATAGAGGGGGCATCATTACTTATAAATTTGAGACATACATTGTTATACATACCCAATGGGGGCATCTTATACGTGACTACACCATCCAGGTTATGTCATTCCTACACTACACACTCTGAGTTATCATACTAATGAACATTACTTTATAGCTTACACAAAATATTATATTGATATTTCACTAATATTTATCACTTGTGTATCTCTTAGCATATACCTAGTCTTGTAATACACATGTTTTACATACTCTCACATTAGTTTGGATTAGTTAGATGTGCTTATATCCTTCTAGTTATTACATGCTTTCTCTACTTGTTTAGCATAGATTCTATGATTGCATTTTTCCATTATAGCTTGTCTCCTTCTTGTGATTTAGGATATTTGCCAATGTCCTTTACTTTTATTCATGTGTGTACCTTAGGACATTTACCAATGTCCTTTGCTTGTCCTTTTCTATGTTCTTATGGCTTGTGTGCCAATTTTGCTAATTTCACTTATATGTGTATGTGGAATTTGAACATGTCCTCCATGCTTGTATTTTAGTTGCATGACATGTGTACATGTCCCTTGTTTTCATGGCCCCTTGGCCATCTTTGTACAATTATTTCTTCTTTCTTGTTGCTTGATTACTTATTTGCTTCTCATTGTGTGCAATTCCATGACTCTAATCATTCATTTATCCTACTTTTTGGATGCCATGATGGACATCATGCTCCATCCCTCTATGCTTACTAATAAACTAACAACTAACAACTAATATCTAACATTACCAGTCTAGTTTAGTATCATGCACATGCTCTTACATTTTTATATCTATCTAGGCATACCTCTGTTGATCTAACAATCTGTCAATTAAAATATTACTATATCTTGAAATATCTTATCAAATATTTAATGTTATATCATATATATATATACATTTTAACACACTTTCAAGACTCTTTTCTTCTAAGGGTAGTCATTATAGGTTCATCATTCCTTCCCTCAAAAGAGGGGGCATCAAATAGGGGTTTATCATAGAGATCAAACCTCTTAGTAATCAAAACAACAACATTTACAATAGTCAACATAGAATCTAGAGGTTAAACCAATCAAATCAGAGCAAAAAATAGTAAGTCTTAGATCAATAGTCAATTTTCACATCAGATAATAGTGCCAAAAATGGATAGTATCACCAAAAATGGATAATAGCACCTAAATTAGATAGTAGCACCAAAAATAGGGGGTGTCATAGTTTGGTGCTCCTATCTAGGCATAAAAACACTCAAGTTTTCTAAAAACAGGCAAAAAAATTAGTTTAGGGACATTTTTTGCACTTTTAGATACTTTAGAATCAATAGTTTTAGTACAATTTTCTCAGATATAGGGGTTATAATGTGTGGCATGATGGTTCTCACTTTCATCTCAAATTGGGCAATTGGCATAACTTATAGATCAAAATCCATGTTCTAGACATCAGTGATTGGGGGCAATGTGCATGGCACATTGATCTTCTTTTATTTTTGAGTTTAATTTATTCCAAGCATTCTCAGTAGTTGTGTGCCTTACTCCATCTATAATTAGTTGGAATCACATTTGAGTTAAAATTTCATACAAGTTTAGATTTTTTAGTACCCAAGTTCATGATTTGGCTTTCATATAAGCCTAATACATCAATTTTAGAGTGGCTTTCATATAAGCCTAATCTCTATCTTTTCAAAATGGCCAAGAGTGTCCTAGTTTTCATCACACATTTGGCTATTCACACCATAGTGTCAAATTTTCATCACATTCATGGGCTCCATGAGACATTTCATATGACATCTATTCTATACTAGTATCACTTCATAGCTTCATTTCATGGGATAATGATGGAGCCAAAGGCCCAACCTTTGTATTCTTGAGCCACCTATTCAAATGGATTAGACACATAGTCTAGACATCGATTAACACACACATGATTCATTAACTTCACTTAGTTGGCAATGACAGAGACAAAGGGATAGCCTTTTCATTATTGAGCCACATTTTGAGGAATTTAGCACTTAGCTCTATTCACGATATTAATCTTGATTCAACACATACTCATCACAATCTAGTGTTATAATATGTTTTGTATTGGTTTGTGTACCCGATAAGGTGTATTCATTCCTCTCTCATCCTTTACTCATTTTTTGTATGTCCTTAGTTTAGATATAGTATATCTAGTAAGAAATGATCTAATCCATGTTTTATTTTCAGATTTAGACATCACAGTGTGCTCTCTATGCACATCTAGCATCACATAGCTTCATGAGCTTTTACCTCATAGGTAAGTTCAGGTATGCTTTCTATTTTTACTTTATCCTAGTATTTCACTTTGTTGCATCACTAAAATAAAAGGGGTGCAAATGTAATCATATAAAATGTAAAATTTGATGACTTAGGCATGGCTAATAGCACCCAAAGTATAGGTCCTCTTTCTTGCTCACTCAACCCTTCTAGGTTAGACTTTTACTGATTCTTAGTCACCCATAATTTCCCAAACTTAGATTTTGGAACCCTAGGTTGCACTCTTAGACCCAGATCCATCCCCCTAGGGCTCATCATCCTTGTACAATAATGCCTAATTTGGCTAGGAGTACTATAATTTAGGAGTATCCTATTTTTAGTGTTGTTATCCAAGTTCATTTTCACCTCTTATAATCAAATTCTCCTTATTCCTTATATTTTCCCCTATAAGCGTAATTCAAGCTCATCTAACCCATGATCATTAGTTTCCCTATAAAAGGTCATTAAATGTCCATTTAGAAGGGTTGGCCCTCATTTTTAAGAGAGATGCAAGAATACAAGCAAGTATACTCAAACACTCTTCCCTATTCTTTGTATATAGCTTTCTAACACTACTCCAGGCCTATTCAAGTCGTTACACTAGTTCTTAGATAGCTAAAGCACATCCAATTTCACATTCTAGTTGTATTGATCATACAAAATTACACCAAAAACTTCAATGGGAGAACTACATTACCTTGATCCCTCTTCATAGTATTGGTATGTAGGCAGTGTTCCCACACATGAGGTGTGAAGTGCATCCAATGTGTCCTTTACACACTAACCCCTTCTCTCTCTTTCCCAAGTTTGAATTAAAGTTAAAGAACCAAGAGCTCCTAATGGTTTTTAAGATTAAATTAGGCACATAATGATCTCTAAAAGGTCTTAAACCCTAAAACTTTAGTGATAGGGTAACATAGGCATTCTAAACAGAACCTAGAAAGCTTTCAGCCTTAGGATTATATCGTCAAAGGTAGATAACAATGTTAGAAGTGGATAATAGCTCCAAAAAGTGTACAACACTAAGTGGTAGGTGTCCTGAGTTTAGCACTCTTATCTAATCCAAAAATAGAGTTATGGGTCTTGTTTATGAGAGTTTGCCATCCCTGCACATCAATTTCTAGATCCTAAATCATCCATTTCAACCCAAAATAAGATAAGTTTGATTTCTCTACACTTATTTTTATTTTTTGAAAAGATATAAATACATATCTATTTACACAAATTATTAGGTTAATTAAGACACATTAATTACTAATTTACATTTATTTAGACCTTTATTTGCTTAGGAATTAAACCCCTAATTCCAAAAAGAATAAATCAGTGGACATATTTGGTATTGGTTAGATTAGGAGTGGAATTATGTGTGCTAGGGAAATAGCATGTTGTATGGTATTGATCCATCTAATAGCTATGAAAATGTCCTATTTACCTAGGGATAGTAAACTCCATGCTAGAATGAGGGAATTTTAAACACTCATGGATGATGGAAGGAATTGATCGCATTTTATGGATCGATAGATGGCCCAGAAGTATATTACATAGAAGATCGACATCCACAACATGAATTAAGGTCTAATGGATGATGGGTCCCATAGTGATAGTAAGATAAATGGTTCCCATAGATGGCCTTTCATTATCATCATATACCTTGATCATAATTTAAGTAGGCCCTAATGATGCCTCAAAGTACCCCAACTTATCTAAAAAGTCCAAATTACACAAATTCAAAGTAAACCCTCTATCTATGAGCACCCAAGGGATTTTGTGATTAGAAATGGAAATTTATATGAATATTGGATAATTGTGAAGTAAGCCAATAGGAGGCATGTATTAGGTACTAAAAGTTATTTGTTGTGAGGGAGATAAGTGACCTACCAATGCTTAAAATTTTCTAATATCAATATCTGAAAGGACTTTAAGATCATTTAAGACTTGATTGAGGATCTCTCGATGTACTAATGATGTTTTGAGAAGATCCATAAGAGAATTTTAGGTTAGGGTCTTCTCAAACTAGTATATTATGTCATACAACTTATTGAAAGAGGTAGAAACCTTATTAGAGACATTGACCCTTTAGGATGTTGACATGGATGGGTCTTTTGGTGGTGTTCTAGGAACTAAAATTTTGTTATATCATGTGGTGACTACATAGTTAGTTATGGCATGGTTGATCTTAAGAATGGTCAATGGTAATGGTGTGGGATCTTGGGGGTAACGAATTTTGATGGTGTTAACATAATGGTATTGGATGGAATGGTAATCAATGTGATTAGAAGTGGATGATTGACCCTAGTCTTTGGGTGGTTTTCTCTACCTCTGATCATGTTTGGGTAATGGTTCTAAATATATGCCAAGATACTGATTCTTAGACTGATTATTAGGGTTCTATCTTAAACTTTAATGTCCCCCTTTTCAATTAGATCTTGAATATAATGTTTCAATTGCATACATTTTTTAGTATCATGACCTCTAACTCTATGATATTGGTAAAACTCATCCTCATGATACTAATTAGGTCAAGGTTTATTATCATCCAAAGGTCAAATTTTAGGGAGAGTAATATTATTTAAAAATATTAATTGTTGGAGGACCACTTCTATAGGTATCCCCAAACTAGTAAGAGGCTTTTTCCCTGTTTCGGATTTTCATTTTCCTCATGGTATTTTGATGGCAAAGATAGTTTATTGATTAGTAGGAGTCCTTTTTGTACTATTTGTACATGTTTATAATTTATATATCTATCTCCCATGACATTTTTATTTTTATTAAAGATTTTGGGTTTACCTAAAAAAGCATTGTCTTGATTATGATTCTTTTTGTATTGGGTATATAATTTGATTGTTCGCTTTCTCAGTGAGGGCTTTCTCAATTTGGATCCCTTTTTCTATGATCTCATAAAAATATTTAGCAAATTGTAGCTTTAATTGATATGCCAACTTGGTGTTGAGGTTGTCAATGAACATTTTGGCCAATTCCTTTTTTGTAATTATACAATGGAATCGGCTTGCCAAACTTCTCCATCATTATAGGAAGGAGGCTAGACTTTCTCTATTTATTTGTCTAGTGTTGTAAAGATCTATGATGGATATGCCATACTCAATATTAAAAGAGAAGTGTCTCATAAATTTTTTAATCATTTCTCCAAAGTTGGATATGGACCCTTTTAGCAAATGTATAAACCACTCTAATGTGGGTCCCATGAGACTTTTAGGGAAAAGCCTAAGGAGATAATCATTATCATAAGAAACCTCATAACAAACTATATATAATTATTAGACATGATCCTGAGGATCCCCTTTCCTTATATATTTTTCAAATTTTGGAACCTCAAAATGTGGTAGGAAAGGTACTGTGAACTAGGAATTTGACTAAGAAGAGGATGGTTAGTTTCATGTTAGTGAATGAAACTAAATCAAAAACACACTAGAATAACATATTCATGCCTACTTACTAAGGTGAGCTTAGTAACAAAAATAGATGACAAACAAAACTAAAAATTAAAGAAAAACAAGAATTCCTTCACGCTCCTTAGATGTTCCAAATGCCTTTGTAGTAGTAGCTTGCTTGGTTTTATGCTCATGAAGTTATCATCAATGGAAGATTGGCTATCTCCATCTCTCCTTGGCACCTTTGTCTTATGGCTTGGCTTGGTTTGAAATCAATTTGGCATGGTAACATTAGTTGCACTAGCTTTTGGAATATTTCTCACATTATAACTTTGCATTATCAAGTCTTAGAAATGGTGTTCATGGCCTCTCTATTTTAAATTTTTTGAGAATATCTAAAATCAACCTAAACTATCCATCTTGAGATGCATATGTGTGGTTGAGGATTAATTTAATTTTTAGAATTAATTTTATAATTATCCTCATCATGACATTGGAAGAAGGGGTAATTAAGAGGTTTGGAGGGAATCATGGAAGGCATTGAGGAGGCATGGAGGGCATGAATCCTAATATTTGTGGCATTTATGGCCTAGGGATGTCTTCCCAAGAAATGAGGTCACCTGATGATGTAGATATTAAATATTCATTTATAAATACAATTATTCAACAATTTTCCATGTAATTATTAATTATGCCTTGATTTGGGTTAATTAGCTCTTAAGCATGTTTTAGCACTTTGTGCACAAATTAATCAAATTGATCAAAATGCCTTGTTATTGGTCCAAAATTTGACTGGATTGGAATTGGAAGGTGATATTAAATACATTGGATCCATTATCCTACTTAGGATGTTATTGAAAAAAATAACAAAGGCATACATCTTATGCAAGATATTTGATAGGAAAAAGCAATCCATAGCACCTAGGTGCAAAATTGGCATTTTGACTCAAAATGATATAATCAAAGTTAGTTAGCCCATAAATTGTATTGCCCCATTTAGGGATACCCTAGCCAAAATCAGCACTTGAATATGTCAGTTTCACATTATTTAGCATTTTTTAAGTATTTTTAGGTCAAATTATGCATTTTAAATGGAAATTGGCCAAAACCTTGACTAGAGGTTATCGATGGGCAAATTTAGGTGTCTATAGTTTGCCCCTATTTGGGAAGTCATTGCAAGCTATAAGCATAGTAATGTATTCTCAAATAATGAAAAGGTAATACATGCCTACAACTATAATAATGATAAACTAACTATATGATACCCCCTTGAGGGAATGGTTTTCAGAAGTAGGTTGACAAACGGTCCCTCAAAAAGAAAGAAGAAAAATGAGTGGACAACAGAAAATAAAAATGTTGGGGTGAAAACACAATGATATTGAAAAAGTAGTCAAAATCATTGAGAATGCAAGTGGGATAGTATACAATGGTTTTCCCAAAGGTGTCTATAAGCATTATACCCTGATAGTGGCAACAAAATATGATAACATAATGATTTGCCCAAAGGTGGTTATAATCATTGACAAGATGGAGTTGCCCCATTTAGGATAGACAAACAAGATAATAACATGCTCCTATATAGGCAAAAAAAGTAAAGTGATGAGAACACAATGATTTTCCCAATGGTAGTTATAATCATTGAGAAATGATAGTGAGATAGTGTGAAATGATTTGCCCAAAATAAGTTATAATCATTAGACCTCGATTATGTAAAATAGGATAAACTTGGTCAATGATGATGATAACTTAACATAGAGGGTAATGATGAATTGGAATAGCCTACTAGTAGGGAGATGCTTGTTCAAACTAATAAAGATTGAAATTATTTCATGTTTAATTACTCTATTTGGGATATTATTAGGATGGAATCAGGATGTCGGTACTGAAGAGATGCCACCATTATTGAAAAGACTTCTTGAAGTTGAGGTTTGTTGCAGCACATGTTGATAGGCATCATGGTATAACATCATGAGGACTTGGCCAAAATATGCATAAGGATTGACTCTTGTAATCTAATACTCAATAGAAAATAATGAACCAATGATAGAAACCATGATGACAATGTAAACATATGAATATGGATAGATTCAAGTATAAGTGTGGGCAAGGAATCACCCAATGAACACACATAAACTAAATCAAGGAAACAATGTTGAAAGCAAACAAACATGCAGACAAATTAAAAAAAGTAGAAATAAACAAATAAACAACATATGAACTTTGCCCCTATAAAATAGGTGACAACCAAACAAACAAATAAAATGGGTGAATAGAAGAAAAAGAAGGGGTGGTTGAGCTATCTCCATATGCACTAGGCAAGTGGATGTTGCCTACATAGTTCCATAGATATAATATCCAATAAAAAAACTTTTGGCCAAATGTTCTTCTCCCAAGGAATGGGAAGAATGTGATAAATGATGAAAACAAACATAATGGATGTGATAAAAGAAGATGAATGGTATTGTAAAATGGAAAGTGCATGAGAGAAAAAGGCTAGAAAGGATGGGGAAACTAAATGATAAGTGATTTACTTGTAACTTAGTAAGAGTTCCTAGAATCCTTAAGACAAACAAGTGGTCAATGTTTTTGTTCTTTTCTAATGATTTTTCAAATGTTTTTGGAATTGTTTTAGAGTATCTCAACTCAATCAAGAATGATGAGACACTAAATGGTTCAAGCTCATAAAATAGTGAGAGTGTGGCTTAGGTTGCTTGTAAAATGGTGAGAGCATTCAAACTTAGGTTGCTTGTAAAATGATGATAGCATTTAAACTTAAGTTGATCATAAAATGGTGAGAGCATTCAAACTTAAGTTGCTCATAAAATGATGAGAGCATAGCTTAGGTTGCTCATAAAATGGTGAAAGCATGGATTAGGGTGACTAATCTGACCTCAACAAGTATCAATAATTTCCTGCATAGTCCTAGAGTAGGGCCTCAAGTCACTGTGGTTCTACCCTACAATAGAGAAATTTGAGTAGTGTAAAAGTTAAATCAAACAAAATAGGCATAATTGGTAAAAAGGCATAGTATTACATAGGAAGGGATAAGTTGGTATGTCAAGGCTTAATATTAACTCTAGTTTTCCCATAGGTAGTTATAACTAGGACATAATGTCATAGATCAATGGTACTAATCTGCTTAAAGGTAGTTATAATTAGTAGCAAGATTGGTGGTAAGAAAGGAATAAAAAATAAAGGATGAAACTACCAAAATATGATCTCTATCTAAAGTAATTAAACCAACTAATGAAACTAATCAAATACCTTGATGCTAAAACTATGTAATGAATTGAAAAAACCAAGGTCAAATAGGCTAGGCTTTAGAACACACTGGACTGATAGGTCAGAAGTAGAAAGTGGATACGATGAAGAGGATGGATAAGGATGGTATTTGTAAAAAAAGAATAGTAATAAAATGGCATAACTAAAATGGTCCTTACAAAAAATACACTTTATAATTCAAACATATTACCACTTGAGATGAATAATATTCATTAGGTCTAGAAGTTCATCTCCATTTGGTGTGGTAAGCCTATATGTTGTTGATCCATAATCTATGGTAATGATGAAAGGCCCTATCTATTTTTGTTTGAATTTTCCTTTATGCTTCTTCTTAGTGATGGTATTATTTTGGTTTTCTTTAAGAACAAGATCATCAAGTTCAAATGTTTTATACTTTAGACACTGATTATAGTGGCCTTTGAGTTAGTTATGATATGATTGAAGATTGTTGAGCGTGACTGTGCATTTCTCATCAAGTAGGTCTAGCTCTTGCAAGCGAGCTAATTGATAGTCATGATCATCTAGGACATGCTTGAAAGAGATGCATAGTGAAGGCAATTCAACCTCAATAGGAAGGATGGATTTAGTACCATTAACAAGTGAGTATGGAGTGGCTCATGTGGGGGTATGATAATTGGTATAGTATGACCAAAGGCTAAGGAATATTTGTAAGTGCCAATCATCACCAACATTATTGACAATATTTTTTAGAATATTGACAATGGTTTTATTAGATGCCTTGGCTTGGCCATTACCTTGAGGATAATATGTTGTATAAAAATGTTGTGTGATGTTATATTTAGTACATAGTTGATTTACATCCTTGTTCTTGAATTATCCTTTATTATCAAATATATTGTTAGAGGGGATACCATAATGACAAATGAGATGGTTGAAATTGAATTTGGAAATTTTCTTTCTAGTCATGTAAGTGAGGGGTATAGCTTCAACCCACTTAGTGAAATATTTGGTGGTGGTAAGAATATGTTTATGGCTATTAGATGAAGTGGGGTTAATCTTTCCAATGAGGTCAAGTTCCTATGTATAAAATGGCCATGGTGTCAACATTAATTTTAGAGTTTTTGTTAGGGTATGTATTAGATTAGCATGCCATTGACATTTGTCACACTTTTTTACATATGCAGTAGAATTTGCATCCATTATAGGCATATAATAACCAGTGTGCAAGAGTTTTTTGGATAAGACTGCCCCACTAGAATGAGCTCTACATACTCCTTCATGAACTTCTCTTAATGCTAGTGTAGACTTTACCAAATTTTAACCATGAGTTACAGTTCCATCAAAACTATGACAGTAAAGGGTGGATCCAAGTAAAGTATTATGAGTGGATGAATGAAGTATTTGGATTGTTTTTGAGATAGGTTAGGTGGTAGATATTGGTCATGAAGGTAGTTTTAGAGGTCTGAGTACCAGATAGAATTAGGACCAACAATATAACAAATCATTGTAACTATTGAAGGTTCATGAGCTGGTGCTAACAAATGCTCGATGAGGAATTGATACTCTTTATCTCTATTTGTTTGTAAAATTAAAGAGCCAATAGTAGACATGGAATCTATATTTTTGTTACTAGCCCTTGGTATGTGCTCAAATTGAATGTTGTTAATTTATTGCTTAAAAGTGTTGACCATGGCTTTATATGGAACCAACTTGTCATCTTTGGTCTATAAATGATCTATGACCTAATTGATGATTAATTAAAAATCACCATAAAATTAGAGATGAGATGTATTCCAATGCACTACTTATCTAAGTATTAAAACAAGTGCTTCATACTCAGCCATGTTGTTTGTACAAGGAAAGCTGATTCTAAATGATTTAGGGATTAGATCTCCCTGTGGCATAATAAATAATAGGCCTACCCCCAATCCATGTGTAGTAAATGAACCATCAAAAAATAGCTTTAAGGGATACTCCTCAAGGGGTGTGCCAATGATGGTCATTATGGATTCATCAAAAAATTGAAACATGAGTGGTTGTGTGTCTGTGAGAGGGGATTTAACAAGTTGATCTGCAATAACTTGTCCCTTGAGTGCCTTCTAAGTGACATAATCTATGTCAAACTCACTGATAAGCATGATCCATTTAGCCATTATACCTTTCAAAGCTATTTTAGATAATAGATACTTGAGCGGATCTACTTTTGAAATGACCATGGTCTTATTATTCAACATGTAATGTCATAGTTTATGAGCTATGAAGACCATGGCTGGACAAGCTTTTTTAATAGGTGCATAGTTATGTTCATATGTAACCAAGGTATGGCTTACATAGTATACAACATGCTCTTTTCCATTATCATCATGTTGAGCCAAGAGTGCCCTCAGAGCATGGTTAGTAGCTGATAAGTATAATAAGAATGGCTTTCTTGGTATAGGAGGTAATAAAATAGGTGGATTAACAAGATAATCTTTGAGTTGTTGAAAAGTTGTTTGGCAGAAATAATCCTAGTGAAATGTAACTCCTTTCTTCAAAAGGTGTGTAAATAGATGGCACTTATTTTCTAACTAAGAGATAAAGTGTCAGATTGACTAGATCTTACCCTACAAACTATGGATTACTTTAAATTGGTTGGTGGTAGCTTCTCAATTACAACATAGAATTTAGTCATATCAACTTTAATAACTCTATGAGACATGATGAAGCCAAGTAATTTACCTTAATTTACACCAAACACACAATTCTTTGGATTGAATCTAAATTTTTACTCCCATAATCTTTCAAATATCTTATGCAACACCATTGCATGGTTGACCCTAGTTTTGGATTTTCTTAATATGTCATCAACACAGTCTTCAACAATATCATACATCATATCATGGAATATGATAGTCATGACCCTTTTATATGTAGTTTCATCATTCTTAAGGCCAAATGGTATTACCTAATAACAAAATGTTCCCCATGGAGTGGTGAACACTATTTTATGCTGGTCTTCTGGTATTATTCTGATCTAGTTGTATCCTAAAAATCCATTCATGAGTGAAATAATTTGATAAATTGCCATGGAGTCAATGATAATGTCAATATTAGGCAATGGAAAATCATCTTAAGGATAATCTTTGTTGATGTCTCAAAAATCTATATAGATTCTTATCCCTTCAAGATTTTTACTAATAGGTACCACATTAGAGATCCATTCTGAGTAATCAATGGATCAGATACATCCTACTTCTAATAGTTTTTCTTGCTCTTTCTTTACTAATACAACAATGAGAGGATGCTTCTTTCGTAAATTTTTTTTATTGGTTTGGTATCAGAATTAACCATAAGGTGGTGCAAAACCAAGGTAGGGTCTAAACCTAGCATGTCAAAATAAGCCCATGCAAAGATACCTAAAAATTCTCTCAATAGAGTTGTAAAGATGTCATATTCCTCTTTAGTGAGGGAAGTCCCTAATTTTATCCATTTTAGGTCTGATGGAGTCTTGATATTTACCTTTATTGTATCTTCCTAGGATAGTAGGTAATGACTTGAACTATTGAATTATATTAGGGTCCTCCATTAGGACTTGCTCTTCAAATTCTCCTAGGCATGATGAATCTGAGTCCCCTAATGGGAGATCTAGCCATGTGACAAAAATACTCAAAAATTATATAATAATTTGATCAAATACTTGTTGTTTCTCAAAAATGAACTCGGATCCACATGCAAGTTCATCGTTGGTGGTCTACTGGTTTAAATTCAAATAAAAATGAACACCCCCATCTAATGGCATCTGAAATAGGTTTTCACCACTAGACTGGCCTTGATATTTACTTTTTACCTAGTCAAAAATCACATCAAAGATGTTTTCACTTTGGGAGCTCAATGTTTTACTTATTTATTTTTGGCTAAGTGTGTTTACTTACTCTCCAAAATAGGCTTTAGGATCCAATGTGATTGAGAATCCTGATTTGTGATCTCCCAAATGAACATTATCTCTAAGGCCTAAAAAGTCATAAAATTCCTCATCATTCTAGAACTCATAAATTGATAGACTACATTCTTGTTGGTCCTAATCTATTAGTTTGGGATAATATAGTGGAAAAGTGTTGTGATGAATGGCCAAGGTAAGGGTATAAATGGCATTGTTATCAAACAAGTTGGTTTTACCTAGGTCATCAAAGGTGAGGCAATCATTGGACACTATTTTGCTTTTAGTATCATCATTACTAGTCACTATTGATTGAGTTTGAATAAGATATGTGGGGTCACCCCTAAGTGGTTCAAATCTAAGTCCATAAGGTCTTTTATACTTAGTCATGGAAATTGGCTTGATGGTTCCTTGTTGATTTGATTTGAGGCCTCTTCCTTCATAATTTTGACACTCCATGATATTATTGAGAATATGATACTATGAATTTTTATAAAAATGAGCTTGGTTGTCATTATATAACCATGATTCATTCTCTTCAAGAGGGTGAGGTTCTAGGCCAGATGCTAGTACAAATGTGACAAGTCCCTTATCTTTATTCTATTGTTTCCAATGCATATGTGGGGTAACTTTAAGTCACCCAAAGGTTTTTAGATTCTAAGGAAGATTTGAAATATAAAATGTATCGTGGGTCACATACTCTCCTGATCCATTATCTAAAATGGTAAAATGATTAGAGGCTTCAAGAGGTGGCATGTGGGAAAGGGAGTCCAAGTTATTAGGATCTATGCAATTATCTGGTGAAGGATCAATAAGTATATCCTTTCCTTTATCTTGCTTAGAACTTGGATTCATGTCATACTGATAATTATAGCTTTGAAATTTGGCCTCAAGATGCTTGTAGTTTTCATATGGGTGTAAATCTCCTAGAATATTCACTTCCATCCCTGGGTGGAAAAACTCGATACATTAGTGCAGCATTGATGGGACTACATGAATATCATGTAACCAAGGCCTTCTTAGAAGCATATTGTATGATAAATAAAGATAAAGAACATGACAAAGTGTATCATGGGTCAAAGGCTCAATGATAATTGGCAAACTAATGGTGCCTTGTGATTCTCTTTCTTGATTATCATAGGCTTTGATAGTTATCATTTCTAGCTGGAGATATACCATTGTGTACCCAAGAAGCTTTATGAGATTTAGAGACACTATGTTAAGGCTTGATCCATTGTCTATAAGGACATGTTTCACTTTATTTCACTTTATATAAACTTATATGTATAATGGGTTATTATGGAGCGGGCAAAAGGAAGACATATCACTTTGGTTGAACGTGACTTGTTGGGCTAGAGCTAGGTGTCCAACCAAAGCTTTACATTTATCAAGAGATATGTCACTAGAAACAATGGATTGGGTCAAAAAATCATTCAATATGTTCTTATGGATTATTGATGTTCACAACAAATATAAAATAGAAATTTGTGCTAGTGTCTTCTACAATTGTTCCATAATATCAAACTTATTATCTTGGTTAGGAGTGAATGGTTTATTCTAAGGATCAATGGTTGGTTGGATGATAGGAAAAGTGGTGGATGATTATGGTCCTAGGATATTAATCTTTTACCTCTAAGTTGTGATTACACAATCGAGATTAAATACTAGACCATTATTGCTAACCAATTTTGGGAATGGTATGGGACAAGACAAGACAAGTCTTGGTTGTCAATGCACTCACATGTGGTCATGTGGCAAGGATGAGTTGTTGATATAAGGTATAAAAAAGGAAGTCCTAGTTTGTTGGTTTACCTGTATGCATTCCTAGGTCAAATAAGGATTATCCATGTGATCTATTTGAATGTTGTTGTTTAGCAATGATCTAACCTGATTAGTGTTTAGTCTAAGATTAATGGAGATGGTATTAATGCTACCCCATATAATATGACCTACAACCCTATTTTAGACATGTGAAATTACATGGTAGGTTTTTTGGTTGTTACCATTATGACCTTGGTTTTGTCCATTGTTCTATCATTGTGGGTTCTATTATTGATTTTGTTGATTCTACTAGTCTAGCCTTTGATTTTGATACTATTGATTTTACTGCTACATTGGCCATTGTTGTCATTGTTTCTATTGATCATAATGTTGGGAAAATGGGTTTTGATAAATCCCAAGATTTTAATTGGAAGTAGAATCACCATTATCTAATGTTATGTCCCCATTCTCCAACATATTCTTAATTAGATGCTTGATTTGGACACATCTTTGTAGATTATGCCTGTTGACTCGATGATAGTCGCAAAATTCATTTTCATGGTACTAATCAGGATAAGGAATGCCTTAAAGATAATTATTTGGTATAAGCCAACTAATTAGATTAGTGGTAGCAATCTTGAAAAATATAGACTCAATAGGTTCTCCTAGGTCACTAAAGACATGACGTGCAGGCATAGTTCTCCTAGGAGGAAGGGTTTGTAATGGTAATAAATATTGTATTTATTGTGTAGGTCTTGGTTATTTTATTTTTGGTATTGGTTGGAGAGGTTGATCGATAAAAGTGAGCTAAAAAGGTGGTGCAGATGATGTTTCCATTATTTGGACATGATGGGATTTGGTTACTTTATTTCCCATAACATTTTTATTACAGTTGAATTGCTTCGATCTTTCTTGGTTATTGGCCTACGCTAGTTGTAATGCTATCACTTGAATGTGATTTTGGTCATTTGAATAATTGGTACCTTGATTTTTATTAGTTTAATTAAGCTTGATAACTCCTTTATTGATGAGCACTCACTCAATGAACAAGCCTTTGTTGATGATTTACTTGAAAGTATGTGCACATTGTAGTTTCAAGTGATAAGCTATTTCACTGTGCTAATTTTTTGTAAACATAACAACTAATTATTTATCTAGTAAACTTGGGTGAAATGTCTTTCAAGGGCTCTCCATCACTATATATAACTTGGAAAACTCTCACTAGCTTTTTGTTTTTCTTGCATTTAGTCCACTAATGAAATTTTATGCTTGAGATTATAAGAAAAGTGTTGCATAAACATATGATAAAATCATCAAAATGTATTAATAAATTTTTAGTTAACTTTAAAAACCACTCCAAGGTTTGTCTATCCAAGCTCCTTGGAAACAATAGCAAAAGTTATATGTCTTTATATGCCACTGGTTGACATGTGACAAAGAATTTGGTCAAATGAGCCTTAGGGTCACCTTTCCCTTTATATTTGTCAAATTTTGGTGGTTCATATCCTGAAGGAAATTATATCTACAAATACTCCATGTTGAATGGGTTAGAACATAAGTAATCCAATTTGAAAATTTTAATCTATTTACTAGCTTGAATGGTAGCAATTTCATCCTTTATCTATTGCAATTCTTGGGATAGGAAACTGGAAGGAACATTGGTTTGAGGGAGAATATTGGTTTGGGTAGATGGTTGGAGTGGGACACTTTTACTAGGGTATGATGGAGATACCTATTTGGGTACATTAGTTTGGTTGGGTAATGGACAAGGAATATGCATACATGGATTAAGATGTACTTAGAATTGCATAATTGGTTGCATGATATTTTAGTTTGGGTTGGCAATAAAGGTTTGACATAGAGGATGGAGGGATATAATTATATTATGCCTACTGTGGTTGAAAAGGGACATGCTATCAACTAATCATACCTTGTTGTTGAGTGGGAACTTATGGTCCAAGACCCTGTCTTTGAATTTATGGCACAATTTGAACCAACGATTGTCTAGTAGGTACTTGAGAATCATGGGGACCTCATTGTTTCATGAATCCCTATGGAGAAGTGTAAACATGTTGCATATTTAGCATCTGTCACTGACTAATATTTGCATGTTATTGACTAGTCATTGCTTGGTTTTGAATTGACATATTAGTCTATGACTGAAGAGGTATATTTGTTATTACCTGACAAGGTGAAACATATATTGCCCCTGATTAAGGTGGAAATGTATTTGTCCTCTATTGCCTTGATACACTATATTGTGTCTATTATTGCATAATACTACTCATTACTTATTGAGGAGGAATGGGGTTCATTACATTATATCATTAAGGTGTGAAATTAGCCATTGTTTGATTACCTAATCTTATAGGTTATATACTTGAGGAAGTAGTTGATTGAGGCTGGGATGTATAAACTCTTATTCCCTAGTATGATGATCCATTCATGAGATGAACTACATGCACATGTTTTTGGCTAGTTGTTTGTGTGTTAGTACTACTTTGATTAGGATTGGATGTTGTTTGCACATTGGTCACTACATTTGGTGACCTATTCTATGTAGAGGTTGAAGACACTTATTCAATAATAGGCATATGCATCAAGTTATCTATCAAAGTGGTTTGTATGAATAAGTCAAAACTTATATTATCTTGTCCAGTTAACTATATCAACACTCCTATTAAAGGAACTAGGTCAATGAGAGGCTTACTCACCATGTTTATCTAATTAAAATCATGTGTTAGATTTAGGTAGGTTTCATATGATATCTATATTTGGTTAAAGTGATCTTCTATGACATTTTTGCCTTGATTGGATATATTAGGGCCTTGATACATAATTTGGAATAGAGCCATAGGATTACTAGAAGAATCTTGTTGATCTTAAATGATATTGTGGGGAAGTCTTACTAGACTTGGTAAATTTTCATGGGGAAAGTTTGTTTAAAACTTGGCCCCTACCTTTATGGATCTAACCAAATTCTTATCTTTGTTCTCCAAAAAATGTCACTCAAATAAAAATGGATCATACGTGGAAGTCATATTAGTAGAATATGACTATTGAAGAACTAGCTCATCCACTATGGGTATTGTAGCTAGGTATTGTGCAATTTGTTCTTGGTCTTGTTCTAAATAAGTTGGTGTGTTAACAAGATAGTTAGCTAATAGATCTTGGATTTTTACCCATGATTGAGTATTATAAGAGGGATAAGAATCCATCTCATAAACAATATTATTTACATAAGGGTCTTTCACCATTTCTTTTTGCACAACTACATTTTTAATCCCTAGATTATAAATGAGTCCACTATAAGTATAGGAATACATGTTGGGATCCATAGTCAATGCTTTGTGATAAAAGGTCAAAGAGTTTTTCAAACTCTGAAAGGACAATGTATAAAATAGATGATGTTTCAACTTGGTCTAGATTCGTCAAAAGGATCAAAAAGGTTTATGCAAATATTTGTGAGGAAACAAGCTATTGTAAAGTATCTAACATTTCACTGTTCACACAAAGATAAGCAAGTAAATGGACTAAAAATTAAAATACCAAACTCTAAAGTTGAAGTGTTTAAAATCAATCTAATCTAGGAATTTAAAAGTTTCTAGGTCTTTTTGCCAAATGTAGCATCAAAAGCTAGGCTCAAAAAAGGCATGTGCTATGACTCTTGGCCAAACGGTGTCAAAATATAGACTTTGAAAATAGATTAAAGGTTTAATCTAATGGATTTGAAGCACTTCTAACAAACACTAGGCATTTGATTCTTGGACATGAACTTGATCAACTAGGTATAAGGTATGAAACAAAAGGCACTTTTAGAGATAGTTTATTTTCTCATAAATAATGGTATAAAATTGATTCTTTTGACAAACAAGTTAGACAAAAGTGAATAATATAACTATGATAGACAAAATATCATAAAAGTACACTTGGATTGGTTTGAAAATGTAGGGAAATTTTTTAACTCTATGCAAGAGGGTCTATGAAACAATATTTGAAATGTTTTGGGCAGCATAATGATGCTACAGTACCCAAAAGGTGTGACAAAAAAGTTTGTTTCAAAAACTCTCTAAGGCAAAGACATTTTCCCATAATTTTGATAGCATAACATTACTTTTCTTTACTCAAAATGTTGTGGTGAATAGACTCAAAGTACAAGTCTTAGCACAAAATGACTTAAGTCTATAAAGTGATGACAATGATTATGAGTCTTGAACGACCTTCAACCCAAATTGGAAATTAAACCTAAGTTCCCTCAAGTTTAGTGAAAATGGAAAACCCACTTAACACATCAACCCTATGAACCTATAAAGGTGTAATTCTAAATTTAGATTATAAGTGAAGGACTTAAAACAACTTTGGTAAAGGTCTAGACTCAATTGGGCAACATAACTATGCCAAAGTGGATGATATGACTCTCAATATTTTGATGAACTTTAAACAAGGAAAATTGATGATCTCACGCGGGCATCATAATGCCTTTTTATTCAAAATAAAATTAGGACTATGTGTTTGGTTTAAATTATTTTTTTACACCAAGTTTTGACTTTAAAAAAGATTTTAATCTAGGATAAGACCAACTAATAAATCACTCTTAGATCCTAAACTTACAAGGTTGCTTGGTATTATTGTAATTCATCAATAGACATCATTTTAAGAGGATTTTAAGTGTTCATCCAAAATTAAATGCACATTATATAGTAGGGTTTTGAAAACCCCCTTCTCTCAAATGATAGTACTATGACGTGGACCTTGAGGTGCACCTTACACGAATAATACATCCATGGCAAGTGGGGATTTGTCTAAAATCTAACAAGTTTTATGAACGTTCTAGGGGAATCAATTACACAACGACTTTCATGCCAAACAATGCAAAAAAAAACATAGATTTTGGGTATGTATCACTTGGCTTGTTACGAAAAGGTCTAGTCCTTTTTGGCAACCACTACATCCTATTATTCGCTTAGTGTAGTGTGATGTTCAAAGTGCCACTACATCCCATTTGTAACTCCAATTAGGAGACAAATGAAGTCAATGCTAAAAGGTGAAACCCCAGGTCAAAGTTTCCCTAAAGAACTCATGAGAGGTGATGAAGTCCCCCTTGCAAGCCAAGTTTGCATAAAAATCAAGAAAGCATGAAAGTAGAAAGACTTTAGGGTCATTTTCAAGGTCACCCAAACTTTGAAAAGTTTTTGGGGAGTGATTTAGATTACTTTATTTCTAATCCTTAGACTAAGCTACTTGAAATATGAATGGCATTTTTTATTCCAAGGGTTCCCTAAAGGGGACAAATGGAAGAGCATACACAAAACATCCCTCTTTTTCCCAAACAAAAATTTAATCTAAACAACTAAGTAAACACAAAAAGATTTGAAAATGTGAATTCATTTTAGAGCCTAAATGGAAAATGAGGTGGTGTTCATTTGACCCCTTGGTCTTAGTTGCAAACTTTGAAAACATTCACCATAAACATCTAATTTTTTTTAAACACCAAAATAAGGTTCCTAATTGATTTTTAAGTATGAAAAAGGTGATCTAAACATGTTTTTAGCAAATTTCAAGCTTGGTCCTGTCAAAAAATCATTAGCATGTCCTTTATCCTTGAATCTATTTTAGTAGTGAAATAATGAACTTTAAAAAAAGAGCTCTCGAGTCTATGTTTTAAGAAAAACACAGTGATCGATGTTGATTATATAACTAATAATGGTTACATTTTATAACCAATAATGGTTATCTAACCAAAATTGGTTATACTAATGCAATTGATGATAGGTCTCCAACTTATGTTGGTTTTACTAACCGACGTCGGTTAAGTTATCCAACTGATGTTAGTCTTACTAGCTGATGTCGGTTACTGTGTAAACCCATGATAAAGAAAAATGGCAAAACAAAGTTAGAAAATCAAATTGTAATAGTTTTAATGATCCAAATGAATATTTTAAATATACATAATGGTCTTCTTCATTTTTGGGATGCATTTGGTCCCATCGGCCATGCCATAATGTGAACTAGCAATTTGACTAAGAGGATGGTTAGTATCATGTTAGTGAATGAAACTAAATCAAAAACACACTAAACTAACATCTTAATGCCTAGTTACTAGGGTGAGTGTAGTAAAAAAAATAAAAGACAAACAAAAATAAAAATTAAGGAAAAATAATAATTCCTTCACCTTCCTTGGATGCTCCAAATGCCTTTGTAGTAGTGGCTTACTTGGTTTTGTGATCATGAAGTCCTCATCAATGGAAGCTTGGCTACCTCCATCTCTCCTTGGCACCTTTAGCTTGTGTCTTAGGTTGGATTGGAATCAATTTGGAATGGTAACACAAGTTTCAATGGATTTTGGAATCTTTTATTTGTTATAACTTTGCATTATCAAGTCTTAGAAATGATGTTCATGGCCGCTCTATTTATAGATTTTTTAGAATGTCTAAAATCATCCTGAACCATCCATCCTTAGTTGTAAATGTGTGGTTGAGGATTAATTAAATTTTTGTAATTAATTTTATAATTATTCTCATCATGATATTAGAATAAGGGGAAATTAAGAGCCATGGTGGGCATCATGGAAGGCATTGATGAGGCATGGAGGGCATGAATCCTGATATTTGTGGCATTTATGGCCTAGGGATGTCTTCCCAAGAAATAAGGTCACCTGATGATATATATATTCAATATTCATTTATAAAAACAAGTATTAAACAAGTTTCCATGTAATTATTAATTATGCCTTGATTTGGGTTAATTAGCTCTTAAGCATGTTTAAGCACTTTGTGCACAAATAACTCAAATTGATCAAAATGCCTTGTTATTGGTCTAAAATTTGACTGGATTAGAATTGGAAGGTGATGTTAGATGCATTGGATCCATTATCCCACTTAGGATGTTACTAAAAATAAATAACAAAGGCATACATCTTGTGTATGAGATTTGATAGGAAAGAGCAATCCAGAGCACCTAGGTGAAAATTGGCATTTTAACTCAAAATGATATGATCAAAGTTAGCTAGCCCATAAATTGCATTACCCCATTTAGGGATAGCCAACCAAAATTGGCACTTGAATATGTCAGTTTCACATCATTTAGCATGTTTTAGTGTTTTTAGGCCAAATTGTGAATTTTAAGTGGAAATTGGCCAAAAACCTGATTGGAGGTTATCAGTGGCCAAATTTAGGTGTCTATAGGTACTTGTAAAATGCTCAAATCTAAAGGGGAGGTGAAAAAATCTTCATACTTGTACCTCATCATTTGTGTATGAGGATCAATTTGCTAAGGAGTTTCCTTAATTATCTTCCCCTCTTAATCAAAGGATGGGTCCATGAGGGGATTATAGGTTTGAGAATGACTAGTGTAGGGTCTAGAATGATCAGGATTAGTGTTTTGGATATTTTTCCTTTGGAAAGAAGATCATTGATTTTGTGTTCAAAATTATTAGGCTAGGGAGTTTATTTGTTGGGTTAGTTGATCTAATTAATCCTCCAAGGTGGTTCATCTCATACTATCCTCAATGTTATTATTTTTGAGTGGTTATTATTGTTCTTATTCTTCAATATCTTATTCATGACCCACAAGGTTATCCTCTTCATGCTCTTGATTGGCTTTGGTGTGATGATGGGGAGTATTGGGCCTGGCAAAGGGATAGACTAGGTGTTTTAAGAAGTTTTGGTCAAAGTTAGGGGGTAGTGTGCCCCAAATTCCAATTAATTGAGCTAATATTTAATAACATTTTTTATTGTTAATTTGTCCTATCAAGACTAAATACCAACCCCTATAATCTAAAACTTTCCAAGATCCTATCAATGGTCTTTACAAGGTGGTCAAATAGGTGTATTTTAGCCTAAAAAGCTAGTTTTGTTATTTAAAATGTCAAAATTAGAGTCAAAAGGTCATTAAAATATCCAATATGCATTTAATTATATTCAAATACATTAATTTTACCTTAGTACAAAGTTTCAAAAGATAAAAAGGTGTTTAAATGTAATTTTAAGCCAAAAAAGAGCCATTTTCTACCTCCCACGTGCCAAATTTGGACTTTTAAAACAAGGAAAATATTTATTTTTGTGTTTATTCATGATAAAATACTTGTGGGATTATATTTCATGCATTTAAGTGGTCTTGGAGGTCTCAAGTTATCTTTAAAAGCCAAAAAGAGGCTATTTTCATTCATTTCACAAAGAAAAGTATGGTCTTATATAAAATTCCATACAATGAAGCCTAAAATATGAGGAAGATATTATAGAGGTACATGAAGAATTTCATGGCATTTGGATGTAGTATAGGCCCAAAATCAGTCATCTTTGGATAATTGGCTAGTTTGCACATAGAGATCGACTTGCAGTTTGATGATGGTATGATTAGGAGAGAGAAGGGAAAAGTCTAAAATTTTGGGCAAATAAAGTAGACTAGAAGGGATTATTGATTGAGAAATTGGTCCCTTATCCCTCATGAATAATCCATTTGAAGTTAGGTTAAATTTTTTAGTTTTACATCCATGAAGGCAACTAGTTTTCTTCAATTTCTCTTCACCAGACCAACATTTCAAGAAAAATCAAGTTTTTAGAGATTATTTGGAACCTAATGCACCTTTTCATGGCCTCATTAAATATTTTTCCAAACATATGAAGGGTAATCAAAGCCCATAGAGATAATGAGTGCAAATTATAGTTTGACATGCTTCTAAAGAGAAATTATACGATCTCGAGGAGAGAGAAAGATTTCAAGATTCCTTGATTTTATCCATGGCATGGTTTTCATTCATGTTATCATGTTTGAAAATAGGTTTTCTCAAGAATTTCTCTAGGGATTCATGTTTTATCCCATCTTTGTGCTTTCAAAGTATCTCAAAAGGCCATTTTAGCATACTTTAGGGAAAATCTACATATTTTTAGATTTTTAACAAAAATTTATGTTTCATTCTCACCTCCTTATCCTCTTCCAGTGGCCTCCAAAGTTAAGTATGCTATTAAGGATATGTCTATTCTTACATATTATCCTTCAAATTTCCATTGTCATGATCACAAGTGCTCTTTCTCACCTCCATCTCACTCACCCCCATATCACTATCCTAATACTATCTTCTCATTGTGTTTTATGTTTTTTTCACCCTCTACTCATGTGTATCCATAATATTTCATCCTCACTACCCTTCCACCCATATAAATTCCATGTTTCATTTCTATAGAGAATCATGTATTGATTAGAGACCACCACAAGCATGAGAAGGAGATATATGCACCTATAGGACATCATATACATTCATAGAAGATACCTAAAAAAGGCCACCATAGTTAAGTATTTCTCATCATGTATAATGATGAGAAAGCATGAGAGAGACCTTCTTGAAGGCTTATAGAGATCAAGTAGTCCATGGTCATGAGAAATCAAGAGGTGAAAGAATATCTTGGATGAGAAGTAGGGTATGTAAACATTGAGATTTGGCATAAGTCATGAGTCTCCACCTATAACAAGGTAGGGAACACAATCATCTTTTCCATGAGGTACATAAAAAAGAATGAAAGAGATAGTTTCTTCATTAAGATCTATGCAAATGACCTCATCAAGCATATAAGGTATTTTGAAAAGAATCAAATCATTTTGAGCCTTCCTTAAGGCCAATATGTAGTCTCAGACCATACATAAGGTACTCTACAATAATATGGTAAGGATATATCTTTTTTGAGGTTGATCTCATGATATGAAATTATTAATGAGGTTGAAAAATAGTGGTATGGTCCTTGTTAATGTTATAATATTATTCATGATTGGAAATCATCATTAAGCATTAAAGAGGCACAAAAATGCACCTACAACCAGCTTTAGGGCAACCTCCAACTGCCAATCATAAGAATGAAAGGTCAAGAAGGTGAATGGTGTTTCAAATATATATCAAGGGTCTTGGACATTTTAATATAGGTGTTGATTTTAGAGAGATATTTTGTAAAGTGAAATACTCATGAGATTTTGTTACCTACTCCAAACACCCTCAAGCGTTGTTCCTTATTTGTATAAAACTCTATAGGGATCACAAGGATAGTCAAACAAAGGGTTGTTTGAATGGTTTGTTCATAAGTGGTAATAACATAGTGGCCTAAGTGTTTCAATAAAAAAAGGTGATTAGCATCATCATAACTCAAAAAGGAGATTATGGTTGCATCTTAGTGAGGTGTGAGTGATAGTCATACATATCGAGACAAGACCTATATCCCTAGGAGTACTATTGAAATCAAGTTAACAAGCCATTACCTTAACCTAAAGGAAGCCACTTCATGAAGGTTTTAGGTTTAGAACATGATCATCATTCAGAAGAGGTCTAGGGTAAAAATCATGTCAACTCTTGAAGGGTTTAAGAGGAGTAAATGACAGCTACAACCATATCAATGGCAATTATATCTCCAAGATTACAAAGGGTCAATGAGAGAAATGTTTAAGGTGAAGTTTCATGATTTCAAGAAAGTTTCATGAGTACTAGGGATGATTAGGATCAAATTTTCTAAGCAATGACACAGTTAAATTCAGCCTTATAGGGTGACCTACATCTGGCAAAGAAGGCTACAATCAAATAGGTGAATGGTACTTGAATGTACATTAAGAGTTCTAAAATTTTTAATAAAGGTAGTGTGATCATCATGATTAGATAAATAATAAATAAGACATTATGATTTGTCCACACTCTCAAATCACCTCTATACCTTGTCACAGTTCGTATAAAGACAAATCATCAAGAGGGATACCATCATGTTTTTAGGATTGAAGAAAGATAAAGGCTATCTAATAGTTCATGTTGAGTTTATTCATCATGAATGAGTCATTGAAGTAACCACAAGCATGAATTCATAATTAAATACACCATGATGGTTCTAAATATTACCCTATAGTCATATCCTCTTAAACACACACCTATAGCTATGGAAGCATAGTCATATGTTCAACTTGGCAATTAGTATGTAAAAAAAGTGTTTTAAAGTGGTTTCATGACTCAAATCCATACTCAAGAAAACACTGAGGTTTTAGGATCATAAATATAAAATAGATGCTACTCAAGGACATGGTCTTACAATCATGTATCAAAGCTTGCACCTAAATCCATAAGAGCATATAAGGATTTTAGTACAATATAGTCATCTTCTAAAAATAAAAGAAGATGAAAAACTCAGTGATCTCTAAGCAAACAACATGATAAAGATAATACTTCATGTGAAAAAAGATGAAATATGAGTCTAGAAGATCATGATAAAGGGTGATCTAAGGAAGAGTAGATTCTTTGACCTCTATCAAACCCTACAATCATGAGAATATGGTCATCCTTTAAGACTAAATCATGTGATTTAATGGTTAGTGATCTATATAGGTCATATATAATGAAAATACTATGTAAAGGTAGTGATGATGATAAAATTAAGAGGTCATGAAGCTCCAAGTACTTCCTACAATCAAAGCACATTTGAGTTTACTCAATAAAGTCCACCTACAACCAAGAGTAACAACACCCTCACAATCATTTACTAGCAAGCCTAACTCAAGGTACCTATAGGTTATGAGGTTTTTTCATGTGATATTTTATATGAAAATAAATTACTAATAGACATTCCCAACATATTTATCAGGCTATTAATAAACATTTCCAAGCTCATAAGGGCATGGTACATGCCTGTTGTATGGAAGGTGACTATGTAGAGGCCTAAAATATTATATTAAGGAGACATGAAGGTTGAAGAAGCTAGTAAAATAGTATGAAATAACTGAAAGGGGACTTACATGAGATTTTAAAAACATATTCATTGTGTTCAGGGTAAGCTAAGGTGAAAATAATAAAAACACAGTCAAGTATGCACTCAATCAATGCATAAGAGGCATTTTTGAGAGAGTTTTAAGGTTTTTTGGAATCTATATGTGGAATAAAGACTTTAAATTTGGTACACATGGAAATAATGACTTGGGGAAGATTTTATATCATTATCAAGACCAGTTCAAAAGTGTAAGTTCTCATTTTTTGACACAATTCCCTATTAGTCTCAAAACAATCACAATGGAGCTAGAGGAGGTTATTATGGTTTTCAATGTGAAATAGAGGTTTATAGGTTCATTAAAATGTTTTAAACTAATTTTAATATGCTAATAAATCTTAATAATACATTTAAAAAGTGTTAAAACTCTAAATTATATGCAAACCATGCCCTTGAGGGCTAAATCAAGCAAGCAAGCCTATAGCTCAAAAAAGTATTTTTTGACCTATCAAGTAAGATGAAAAATATAGAATGATTTGATGATATGGTAAAGGTACCATTATTATTATTTAAATTATGTAGAATAAATGGAGGATTTATATTCATCCATGGGGAAACCTTTGAATTTTTCAATTCTAGACAACCTTTCACGCCACCTAAATAGATTCTTGTATCTTTCACCACATGAGGAATTTGACCAAATTATCTTGGAATGATTTGAGGAATAATATAAAATTATAATTAATTAAAAATTATCATTTTTTTATGGTTTTTGGTTCATTAACAATTGCTAAGAGTGTAATAATGTCTAGAATGCTCGTAAACCCTATAGACAAATTTCCTTCATGTGATATCTTTTCATACATTTTGCATGGGAACCCAATATTCTCAAGGAAGTTTAAGGAGTAAATATAATACACATTCATGTAAATAAGTCTATATTTAGATGACTATACCTTCTGAATCATCATGAATAAGATTCAACTCTAAAACCCTCCCAGACCCTCATAGTGACCAGTTTTGAGAAAAAAATGATTATAATGCCATCAAAACCTCATGGATCAACCTAAAACATATTAAAAGATAAATTAAACTCATAAAGGGTCCAAAAATTCTAATTTATTATACAAAATTATATGAATAAAGTCATAAATTAGGTTTTTGGATAAAAAGGCACAAATAATGAGGTATAAGGAAGTTTACATAAAAAAATCTATGGATGTTGAATCTTGAGACTTGTTATTAATCCTAAAATCATCAGTTTGTTATAAATATTTTTGGAAGTGCACCTACTTTCTCCTTCAAAACAACCAATCTATAAGAAAATGAGGTAGAATTGACCTAGTCAACCATGGTGACCAAGTGACAAAAGTTTCTTCATCAAGAACACCTATCTCATAGTGTGAGGACTTGTTACAATTATAATATTCATTTAATTTTCATGTTTCATTGTTTTATTGTAGGTTATAATGGAGTTCAAGCACAAATCATAGGCTACTAGGCCTAATTGGCCTAGTATGCCTATTTGAACAAGCAACCAAAAGGGAATTTCATGTTGGATGGCTATCAAAGAGTATACTAATTTTCCATGCCAATTATCTTATCTTATTCCATTCTCAACTAAATATTCAAGTTATATTTCATTAAATAGTAGTTCAAGTAGAGTTAACTAGTCCTTAAGAACCAATCATCACTCTAGTAGACTAGTTGACTATATTCATGCATCTTTCATGTTTTTCATGCAAAAGAGGATTTTAAATAAACATAAACTCATTTATAATGGAGTCAAAAACTAAATATTGGCATATATTTAATAAAATTTTGATTTAAAATTCAAATATGGGCCCACCCTTCCTTCTCAATGCAAAATAGAAGATCATGCAAAGACTTCAACATGAAGATAATTCTTGGAAACGATTGTTGATAATTATAAAAGAATTTTGTCTTGAGTTAACTACAATTGGCTTATACTCTTCCCTATATGCCTAATTGGCTATATATTTTCAATTTATATATATATTTTACATTTTAAGCTATTTTTTAGGATCCTTCAGGTAGGTATAAGAAAACTATATAGAAATTGTAACTTACACCAGAAATCAATAAAGAGAGTTTGTTTGAAGATCAACTCATGGTTGTAGTGTGTAGTTTTTATTTTTTATTTTCATATAAGTGTGATATATATATCTCCTTTTTCATGTCCTTTACTCACCTACTAATATTATTTCATCCTTTATAGGTGACTTGAAGAGTTAGAACAAAAATTGTGTTGAGGATTGTTAGTATGAAGTGTTTTTAGAGACCTCCATTCATACACCTTCAATCTACAAACCTTCTTGAAAACCTTCATTTGAAATACTTATGTTTAATACTAGAATAAGAAATTTTTGTTGACAAATTTTTCAATCTTGACCCATATGTATGCCTTATTTTTAAAGTTAACAGAGGATCAATCACTATTCAGGTGTATCTCCATCATAGATAGATTTCATTGTCAATTTTTTTCTCACTCTTTTCATACCAAAATCAAATAGGTTTAGTAACTGATCCTAAATTCATATTCAGAGGATCAAAACTATAGGTTTGATCTAAATAAAAGTATCCCATAGCCTTATAACATTCCAATGTTGGTCCAGATATGAGTAGTCAAATTTCAACTGGATGCTATCTAGGTTAATAATTATGGCATGCCCAATTCATAAAAATTTAAGAATATATATGCATATTTAATAATATTAGAAATTTTTAGGGTGTAATTTTCATATTTACATACATTTCATGCCACAAATAGTGGTCACAAGATCCTATGCAAAAGGGAAAGAGACAAATTTCACTAAGTTATCTTTCTAATTAGCAAAGAAGAAGAAATCCTCTTAGTTAAATCTAAATCATACACCTCTTTATTCTCATATTTTTTCTCAAACTCTTCCTATTATTCACCTAAACACTATTTTAAATCTCATACCCTAGATGACAATTCCCAAAAGACAAGTCTTTATGTCTTTCAATGGTGGTAGCCCCTTAAGCATCAATTAATAAGATGATATTCTAACTTCTACCCTAAAGTCTCTTCCATATTTTACAAGAGAAAATATAGTTACTCTTATTGAACATATTATAGATATATATAACCTTCGTTTAGTCTACTATGTGACTTAGGAAAATGTAGCAATGAGGTTGTTAGCACCTTCACTCAAAGGTAAAACACTTCAAGGGTACAAAGGATCGACACCTACATCAATCAATCACGAGGATGAATTTGGAAAAATTTTGTGCAAGAACTTTGAGGAAAAAATTGATCATATATCATTGGTGGATAAGATTACAACATTTAAGAGGTTTCCTCATGAATTCATGGTGGATTTCAATTATAATTTTTATAAAACCTATGTAGACACCACAAATATGTCTGCACCTTGGTTCTCCCCCCTTGTCCACCTCAAACCCATATCCTAACCCTTGGCCTTAGTCCCCTCCACTCATTTGATTAAAATAACTTAAATATTTCAATTAAGTGGCCCCCTTTCCACCTCACCCTTGCCACCTTGGATCCTCCCTTGGATCCCTCCACCTTCCTCTTAGCCTTTATTATGCCAAATCTTCTCATTATCTTCCTCCCACGCCCATTTAAGCATCCTCATGACTGTTCTTCCCACAATCCCTCGCCCAGCGGCGTGCAAGAATGGGCAGAGGCTATTTTTAGTCTCTGTCCCCATTCTGCCATTGCTAACATCGGTGACCCTTCGGCCGACGTCGGCGATACTGCCAATGTTGGCAGCCTTCAAGACTCCTTTCTGCATCCATTCCAGCCCCCGGCCCCTTGAGCTTGCAAACTGAATTCTCTTGGCATTTTGGCATTTGTTTCTTCTCCCTCTGGACCTCGTGCAACAGCAGCAACAGGTGCAGGGATTCTTGAGTAGAGATTTCCTCTTGCAAAGTCTTCTATGGTCTCAATAATAGCTCTCCCACTCTTCATTCAGCAAGCTAAAAAGGTAAGCACACTCTGTTATTTCATTTCATTTCTTTTCTTTAGTGTTTAGTTGTTGGTATCTGCTATCTCCCACTCCCTCTATCCTACCCCCTGAGAGGCTGAAAAGCCTTCTCAAGTCCTATCCTCTGTCCATCTCCCTTTCACCTGTCATCCTTTCAGTACAATCCCAGACAACTCCCTCATCCTTTCTGCCCAACAAAGACCCTGTACAGGGCACCTAATCAGAACCAGACCATTCCCCAGTCCATTCAAAGTCATCCCTGAACTCTGTCTCGACCCTGTTCACAAACCAGACCTGTCCACAGTCTAGAAACTCGACTAGACCCGACTACAGGCCACTTCCCCGACCAACGTCGATTACTGCCCCGACCGACGTCGGTAGGATAACCAAAGTCGGCAGACAAGGAAACCGATGCCGGCAACATTCCCAACCTCGATGACTGTCATCAGCCTGACAACTCCTTTCAGGTAATCATTGATCTTTTCTTTCATTTCTAATTTGTTTATCACTCCTATATTCTGGCATTTTGTATTTCCTTAGTCTTTTATCTGTCTGTTATTAGTGGGTTGACCTCCCTTGAGGAAGTTTTCACACTTCCGAGAACAAGCTTTCGCTTGGCAACCCGCTGCCTATCCATCTAACATTTTCTTGTCCAAGTTTCTTTTCTTTTGCAGTGTCATTCCTCCACAGCCAAAGAGGGGTGCCCACAAACGTCTGGATTACGGTGCGTAATCTTTATCCAGGTACTTCTAGCCTTGTGCCTTTCTTTAGTTTCTTTATTCATCTTTTGAATGTAGAAAGTGAATTAGCGATAGAAACATTCTGGCACGCCCGATGGGACCTTAGGTTCTTCCTCAGGTTCCTCTTCCTTTCATTCATTTAGGTGCATTTAGGCTCCTTCCTTCTTGTCTCTTTTTTCTATTCCAAATGACACTATAAGCAGGACTAAAATGAATCTTTCTTCCTTGCATTTCTAGACTAGTCTAAACATCATACTCTCAAACCCTTTCTCAAACTTGTCTTCATCCAAACTTCATATTTTCGACTTGGGCTTAAAAACATACTGCATTGCATTTCTGCTTGTGTTTGCATTAGTCTTCACCTAGTAATTAGTAAAACGCATATTGAATAAATCGTAGACACTTGATGTTACACTACCAAACCACATGCACTAAAACAAACATAAAACTTACTTGAGACAAGGCCCGACTGAGATTTCATCCCCCAGCGGATACCTTACCCATCCCGGTGACCCTACTTGGATTTCATCACCAAGGGGGAAGCCCACTCCATTCTCTGGCGGAGGATAAACTATAGGCGAGGTATATCTTGGCTAAGCGAGACCAGCTAACCACTGGAATCGTGAAGTGAGGGGAGCTTGCTCCTTAGCACCAGGCCACGTACCAGACCTAACACAGATTTTTGAGCACCTAAAACAAGACCCAAAACCAGCTCTAGCTTGCCTCTTCTAGGACCCTTCTTACAGCCAATCTCCCCAAACATTCATCTAAGACATAAGCCACAAGATTTTAAAGTTAATTCCTAGGATTTATCGCTTAGGCTTGTCTGTCTCTCTCAGTTCTTCTCTTCTCATCTATTTGTTTGAGTGAGTGAGGACGCTTTCTTCATTGTTTTTCCAAGAATCTTAAAATCTTTTGGTTCTCTAGAAAACACAGTCACCGGCATCAGTTCTGCCACCGACGTCGGCTTTCCTCTCTTACCAACATCAGTTATCTGACCGATGTCAGCCATATTTCTTACCGACATCGGTTTCTCAACCGACATCGGTCTCTATCCTTTTTCCTTTTTTTTTCAAAACCAGCAGCCTAAAACCTGTCCCTTCTCTGTCAAAAACTCCATCCTGGTTTTCTGAAACAGAAAAACATAGTTTCTGAAACCTGAACCTTCTTTGCCTTGCATGGTTTTGACTCGTAGCCAAGCCAAGGCTCTTGTCAACCATGCTAGCCGTCAACCACTTCCGTCTACCCATCTGTGACCAAGCCTACAATGGAGTTTAACTCGAAGACCGAAAGAACTCCTATTCATCCAACCCCGCCACAGACTCCTATTGTCCAAGAAGGGGACCAAGATTTTGAATGATTCTTGGACCTCAACGTTAAGGCCTTGCAACACTATCTCGCGCATAGCCGAATGCGAGACTCCTTGGGCAATCCAATCTATGGAATGCCAACCTCTCTTGCCGCGACTACGGCTGTATCGATGGCATCCATAGTTCAACCCTTGGACACTCAAGCCATCATTTCAACCACTGACCAGACTTTGACCAATCCTCTAGGTGTGGCCTCTCCCTCTATCTTTGGGCCCACTTTCACCAGGGTCTCGGCCCCCTATCAACATCAACCTGCTCAACCACTATCCACTCCTTTTTAAAACCTTGTCATCTCTATTCCGCCTACCCTGGCCCCTATCAACACTAGGGCGGCTTCTTATCCCTTGGCCCCCATTACCATAATCCAACCCCTCGTGACAACATCGGGCCTAGCTATGCCTTCTACCCAACCACCTTTAGCCTCTTCATCTATCCCTATGACTAGTTATCCCTACGTTGCACCTTTACAGGGGCAACCAACTACATCATATGCCTCCCCTAGCCTCTTTCAAGCACCCTACAACTTAGGGGGCGTGCCACCCGTCAATCTGTCGGCAGATATCATCAAAATGCTGATGGACAAGATGACTAGTCTAGAGACCTCTGTTTCTGGCTCATGTAATGCTCTCTCATATGAGCAGATCTACAACGAGCCCATTCATCTTTCTGTCCCAATCAGACCATGTCGTAGCCAGTGGGAGCTTTTGAAGTTTTCTCGCTTTCAAAGCAAGGAAGACCCATAGCAACACTTGCAGGCATTCAGACATGCCTATTACCTCATTGCCCATGATGATGCGTTGCTCTTACACATGTTTTCTATGTCTCTCTCGGGTGCTGCGCTCGACTGGTACAGCTCCCTTCCCAGCCATTCCCTCTTCTCATTCACACAATTGGCCCAGCTCTTCCTCGATCACTTTTCCATCAACATCAATAAGAAGGTCTCGATCATGAACCTCTATTCTATCCAGTAATTCGAGGACGAGTCCATAGCCAACTTCGTTGCTCAATGGAGAGGCCTCATCAATCAACTCTCCTTTTCCTTACCCCAGGCCGAGCTTATTGAACTCTTCTCCCAAGCCTGTGCCAGACATATTTCTTCCACCCTGAGGGTTCAAACCTTCCTCACCTTCGACGAAGCCTTCACGATGGCCCGCAAACTTGAGTTACGTGCCATAGAGGAGAATAAAGTCAAGTTGTGAAGCAAGAATCCCAGCTCTAAGACCAATGACTCTTCTTCTGCTAAGCCATCATCATCCAATTCTAAATCCAAGGCTTCAGCTAATGCCGTGGTTGTTAGACCTTCATCTTCTTCAACCAATCAGCCTGAGCCATCCACATCTCAGAGCGCCACTCACCAATTCTAGCAGAGATACGTACAACGACGGTATACTCCTCTCGGAGAATCATACGCGTCTATGCTAGAAAAGCTTGTTAAGCAGGGGGTCCTCAATCTCCCTCAAGCCTGACCTCCTCCACAATTTGATCCCTCACACGCCATCCCTACGTGGTATAGGGAACAAGACTTCTGCAACTTCCACCGTGTTAAGGGACATGACACAAAAAACTACAAAACCTTTAAGAACATAATCCAAGACATGCTTGAAAAGGGGGACCTCATCTTAGATAATCCCAATGCGCCCCCTAATCAGGCCATTGACATCTTCAAACAGCCATTCCCTAATCAACCACTAACTCAAAACAATGTTCGGACCTTAATTGACGACAATCATGAACACAACATTCAAACAGTCAATACGGTCTCGCCTTTCATCCCCAATCAACCTCAAGAGGTTAGTCCATCAATCAGTCCATCACATGTGGATGAACCTCTTTCCCCAGCTAGTTCTCCATCGACCTCTCTCATCTTGGAGGACACCTCGGCTTTACCAGCACCACCGGTTTCGCCATCCTCATTTCTCCTGCCTATGGAGGACCCGACCCTTCCTACTCCTCAACCGCAAGTGGAGGGCACTATCATCCCTGCCCTTTACCCGCTTGAGGAGCCTCGCTTTTCAAATTCTTCTCCACCCAGGGAAGAACCTGTATCCCCTTCGTCTCCATCTAAATCTGTCTTGTCTTCACCATACCATACATCTAAGACTGCTACACCCATCTCGTCTTCAACCCCGCAACCATCAACATCTTCTTCTCAGCCATTTTCCTGGTTAGTGGAGAAAATCGAACTTCTCCCTCCGAGGAAAGTGACGCCTCAGGTGTTGTGGGAGCGTCTCAAAGCCCTTCAACATACCCGTGCCCTCTCATCACATGCTGCTAATCTTCCCAAGGCAGAATCTCTTCAGACTCTTGACAAAGACCAAACTCTCAAACCTCAACCAAACTAGTCAAAATCGAAACCTGCATCTCTCTCGTCTAAGCCCATCAAGTCACTTGGCGTTCGTCCTATCTCCACCCTCACTCACCCGCAAGTAAAGGTGGACCTAGACCAGACCTTGACCAGTAGTAGTCTTCTGACCAAGTCAAAGAAGACTGCTAGACCGCTGAAGTGAATGCCTCCTACCCCGTCACCATTGCCATCCATTTTGGGCCCCCATCCTTCGACCCTGGCTAGAAACCTTCCCACTCCAGCCTCCAATCAAAACTCATTGCCTCCTTTGCTTCCTCTGCCTACCTCTAGCCATCCCTCTCCCAAAAAGGTGGTACCAATCACCAAGAAAGTGCCACCTTCGCCTGTCACTGCACCATCAACCCATAAGGTGGTACGGAAACCTCTTCCAACTTCGCCTAAGCAAAAGTCACCGATCTCGCACATATCAAATAGCACGGACCCTCTAGTGGGCTCATACTCGTTGATATTGCACCAACTTCTGTAGACTTCCAACATAACCCTTCCACCCATCAAGCCTTTCCAGCCTCTCAGGTCCAAGCCCTCCTGGTTCGACGACACGAAAATTTTCTTATATCATCGTACACTAGGACACGATACCGAGACTTGATGTGCCCTCAAGATCGTCATCCGCCGCTATATGGAGAAGGACACTCTTCTCCTTGAGGACACTCTTGACTAGACCTCGACCTCTTCAACCATGTCAACATCTCACCAGCAAGACATGACCCCTTCTTCACCTCCTATTTTTGAAATCAATGCTATCCGTATAACCACTAGTTTGCAAAAGGACAAGGCGAAAGAAAAAGCTGCCATTCCTTGGACCTATCCCTTCATCAAGCCACCTCTTGCACCCAAGCCTAAAATTTTTATCCTTGGCACGTCCCAGCCCTCTTCGTCTTCTTCTTCTGGGCCAATTCACGACTCCATGCTGAAGCAGCTTCACCAGACGCCTATAAATATGTCTCTTTATGACCTTGTCCAAACCTCACCTTAGCACCATCAAGCCCTCATCCAAGCCTTGTAGGCAGCGAAGGTCCAACTGGAGGACCCCCAACCACTCGCTACCCTCGTCCATTCTTTATCTCCTGTCACCTCCATCACATTCAGTGATTCTAAGATTCCCACATCTAACACGAAAGATCAAGACGCCGCCCTCTTCATCACTACCTATGTTGATCGGACACGCATTAAATGCGTTATGATCGATGGTGGTGCTAGCATCAACATAATCTCTACCCATGCCTTTGATCAGTTGGCTCTTCCCAAGAATTGTCTCTAAAACTGACGCGATCTTATGCTCTTTCAATGACACCACCGCCACGACCATTGGCACAGTCATCCTTCACATTCGCGTTGGTCCACGCACAGTCTCAGAGCTCTTTTATATCATTGAAGGAGAGTTTCAATATAACATCCTACTGGGCTGACCTTGGATTCGTGCCATGGCCTGTGTCCCCTCCACCCTGCACCGTTGTGTGAAGTTTGAGCATGACGGGCAAGTTCACACCATTCCTACTGACCCTTCACCCTTCAAGACTTGCAACACAACTTACCGTCCCAATGATGTCCTCATTCCCATCAAGCCGTCAACTCTGGCACTGCCTCCATCTGCAGAAGCTTTGACCAGTTCGCAATCGGCGGTCGCCCTCACCCCTCCTCTTCAAACGCTGACCAAAGACCCCATGGAAGACATCTTCCAACGACTATCACTTGGGGAATATCACTTGTTAACCATAGACATGTTCCAAACTCTGCAAGAGTATGGATGCCTTCATCTCAGTCCCAATTATGACCATTGAATCAGGATGGTCGTGCCTTATGGTCCTCCTCACCTCCAAACCAACTTTGTCTATGGGGGGCTCAATCAAGCTCCTACCAATGACAATTCCCTCTCTTCACCCCAACCTTTCACATCAGATTTCTCATTTCTTGGCAACCCCGCCTTTGCACACACTTACCTTTACAGGTGTGCATGGAAGGGTTTTGGTTTTGGACGTTATGAGCAGGGCTCCCATCAGCCCATCGAGCCACTCAATGATGACGATGCCAAGAAACGGTATGGCCGGGGATATCATGACCCCACTCAGGCTCCTTTTGACCTTTGTCCCGAGCCAACAATTGACCAATCTCCTCCAAACTCACCCATCTCTCCTTCATCACCTACAGAGTCGGTGGTTTCCATCCCTCCTAGTTTTTTTTTTTCCATAAACACCATCCGCCTGGAACCCCTGACCTATCAGCTCAATGGGGTGTCCAGGTCTCTCCCTCTCATCTTTCTTAACATGATAGAGGATGAGTCGGCAACCATTCACACTATCCACTGCGTTGACGATGATGCCATCCTTTCTTATATGGGTGCCGATGACTCTTTCATCCAGCGTTCCCTCCCTTCTGAGACCCAGGTTATGTTAAATGAATCAACCATTGACATCAACCTCCCTTCTTCTGATGTTCCTCACGTCTTAAAGATTGGCCAATCTTTAGACACTCAAGAGCAGCTTGACTATACCCAGTTCCTTTTTGACCATAGCAAGGCCTTTGCCTGGACTTACAGCTACATGCCTGGCATCGACCCCACCATTGCTACCCATAACATTGTCACCAAACCAGAGGCTAAGCATGTTAGGCAAAAGCTTCGAAAGATGCATCCCCGCGTTGCGCTCCTTGTCAAAGAGGAGCTTCAGCGCCTTCTCTCTGTCTCCTTCATCCAGCCCATCAATTATCCACAGTGGGTCTCTAACATCTTCCCAGTTATTAAAGCAACTGGGGGGATTCGGATCTGCACGGACTATCGCGACCTTAACCTAGCCTATCCCAAAGATGACTTTCCTCTTCCTAACATTGACCAGCTTGTTGATCTCACGGTCGGCCATGAGATGCTATCTCTCATGGACAGTTTTTCAGGATACAATCAAATCTTGATCGCATTGGAAGATCAGCACAAGACTACCTTTATCACCCCATGGGGGACTTTCTACTATCGAGTCATGCCTTTCAGCTTGAAAAACACTGGTGCCACATATCAGCGTGCCATGACCTACATTTTCCATGATCTCCTCCACAAAATCATGGAGGACTATGTGGACGACCTTCTCGGCAAGTCCAAACTTCACCGCGACCACTTGACCATTCTCAAAATCATCTTTTCTCACCTTCTTCAATACAATGTCTGCCTTAACCCCAAGAAATGTGTCTTTGGGGTCCTCTCAAGTAGGCTTCTCGGCTTCATCATTTCCTTCCTTGGCATCGAGATAGATCCCGCCAAGATCTGCGCTATCCTTGAAATGCCACCCCTGACCAATCTCAAGTAGCTTCACAGTCTACAAGGAAAGCTCCAGTCCATCCACCATTTCATCTCACAGCTTTCAGACCGCTGCCAACCTTTTCATCATCTCCTTAAGAAGGACATCTCCTTTAAATGGGATGAGGACTATCAAGAGGCTTTTGAAGCCCTCAAAAGCTATCTGGTCTCTCCACCAGTCCTCATTCCACCTAAAGACGACCAACCCTTATACCTTTATATCTCTGCCACCAACCATTCGTTAGGTGCCATGATCGCGCACCGAGACGAGCATCATCATGAGCAAGCGGTTTACTACATCATCCGAACACTAGTCGACTATGAAACTCGATATACTCATACCGAGAAACTCTATTTAGCATTAGTCTTTTTCACTACCAAGCTTCGCCACTATCTCCTCAACCACAAAACCTTTGTCGTCACTCACACCGACCCTCTCAAGTATATGCACTCCAAGCCATATCAGAATCAACATATGGCTCAGTGGCTCATGCTGCTCGCTGAGTTTGACCTCGAATTCATCTAGCAAAAATCTATCAAGGGGCAAACCATCGCTGACCAACTGGTAGATGCCCCTCTTCCCGACAACCAACCTTCACAGTGTGAGTTTCCTGACGAATCTATCACCACACTTTCCACCGATGACACCGTCTACCAAATGACCATGTTCTTTGATGGCTCCAAATGTCAACTCGGTGGGGGTGAGGGGGTCGTCCTCATCCCACTCGAAGGGGAGCCCATGCCTCTATCTTTCAAGCTTGACTTTGATTGTACCAATAATATGGCCGAATACGAGGCCTTAATTTTGGGACTTCAGACTGCCCTTTCCCTCCACATCAAGTCTATCAACATCTTCAGTGACTCGCAGCTCATCGTCAATCAAGTTAACGGTTCATACCTCTGTAAAAATGAAGTTTTACAGAGGTATAAAAATCGTGCTGACCTTCTTTTGGCATCTTTTGACCATTATCTCTTGCAGACTGTTCCACACTCTACGAACAAGTTTGCTGACACCATGGCTTCTCTTGCTTCGCATATCCCGTCTTCATCATCGTCATCTAGAATTTTTATCACGGTGCATCATGTACCCTTGCCTTCATACATCTCCCCTCACATAGACCATATCAACACTATCAATTCTAGCCCACAAGATGATTGGTATAAGCAACTAGTGGACTACTTGTCTCTTTCTGTCACTCCTCCTAACCTCTCTAGCAATGCGCAGCGAGCCTTCATCAAGCGCACAACTCGCTATACCATGCTAGGGGGTCTTCTTTATAAGCGAGGCTTCGATGGCCTCCTTCGCTATCTCACCTCCACTGAAGCTTCTCGAGCCATAAAACAAGTCCATGACGGGATTTGTGGCAGACACTTTAGTGAAAACTCGGTTGCCAAGCGCATCCTTCACCTGGGTTATTATTGGCCCACCCTTCATCAAGAATGTAGCGAATATGTTCGATGTTGCGTCAAGTGTCAGCAACACTCTAACTTGCTTCAACTCCCCAGCCATGCCTTACAAGTCGCTCAGGATTTATGGCCTTTCTCTCAGTGGGGCTTAGATCTCATCGGTGAGATTAACCCTCACTCGTCTCTTCGTCATCAGTCCATCTCACTGCCACTGAGTATTTCACCAAGTGGGTGGAAGCCATTCCTCTTGTCTCCACAAAAGCTGACAAAATTGTCGACTTTATCAGCAGCCACATCATCTATCGTTTTAGTGTCCCTCACAAAATCATCACCGACAACGGCAAGTCCTTCAAAAACAAGACTGTCCAAAAACTATGCGACTCATTTGGCATCAAACTCAGCTTTTCTTCGCCTTACTACCCACAAGCAAATGGGCAGGCTGAGGCTTCCAACAAAATTTTGACTAAAATTCTCATGAAGGTGGTCAACGACACAGGAAGGGATTGGCACATTCATATTCCCTTCGCTTTGTGGGCCTACCACACTAGCATCTGAACCTCTACAGGTGATACTCCTTTCTCCCTCGTGTACGGAATGGAGGCTGTCTTACTTCTCAAAGTACAGATCCCATCTCTCTACATCTCCCTACATGACATTCTTTCCAACGATGACTTTCATCAAGATCGCTTAGCTCAACTTGAGTTACTCGACGAGCACCGTCTTGCTGCCCTCAATCATCTCCATGTCTACCAAAGTCGCATAAAGCGAGCCTACGACAAAAATCTGTGAGAACAAGATTTCAACATTGGAGACCTCGTCCTCAAAGAGAATCAGCACGTGACCAATATGGAGCAAAGTAAATGAGGCAAATTCACCCCCAATTGGCTTGGACCTTTTATCATCACGCACAAGTATGGGTTAGGGACTTATTGTCTGTCCTCCCTCGACGGATGGCCAAAACCTGAGCCTCTTAATGCGTTGCATCTTCGACCATTCTTCTGTTAGTCGAGTACTCATCTACTTGACACGTAACTTGAGCTCGTCCCTTGAGCAATCCTTGTCCTCTTAATCCTCATTCCTTTCAACCCTATTCCCCTTTAACAAGTCCTCTACAACCCTTTTATGATGCATGGATGCTTTGTCCTAATAAAAGGGGCATCCTTAAACTTCTACAGCCTTGTCCATGACTCAAAAAATAAATAAATAAATAAAATAAAAATAAAAATAAAAATCAAGATGTCAAAACATAATCCAAGGTCACAAAATCAAAAAGACAGACTGCTCCCTTGAAGGACAGCTGTACTATCATTGCTGTAGCTAATAGACTGATCCCTTGAAGGACAGCTATTCAAACATTATATAAAGCAAAAATATAGACCACTCCCTCGAAGGATGGCTATGACTAAATCTTGCTACAAATAGCAACCTTTCTTAGAAGCTTCCTGCATTGATTAGCTTCGCAACATGACCATAAATCAAATGACATCTCTATGTAGACTTCCTGCATCGATCAGTCTGCACCTCAAAAAAAAAAAAATGAGTCATGGACTTGGCTTGTAGTTGTCTCAGGGTCTCCTATAAAAAGGGGCAAGGTTATTCCTTCTCTTAAACTGGGTTACCCTATCCTCCTCCTATTACCTGCTCAAGGGACTTCAAGCTCACTTAAATGTCAAAGTGATTCGATTACCGGTCTAACACAACACTGGTCAACGACGTAATGCATGAACGGGGATTTTGTTCTAATAACCCATATCTATGCTCCCTTTCTGGTCCTTGTCAATGAAAGAGTGATTCGCCTTTCACCTTTTCTCTACACTCATCATTTCGACACTTGACCACATCCAATCATCGACCAATCTTCTCAATTTGTCCAAACTACATTGGTCTGAGGCCCTATAAACAGGGCTATGTAGGTAGCACTCAGATAACACATCCTCTGAGGTTAGCTCAACCACCCCCATTTGTTCGTCTCCCTCATCATTTCGACACTTGACCACATCCAATCATTGACCAATCTTCTCAATTTGTCCAAACTACATTGGTCTGAGGCCCTATAAACAGGGCTATGTACGCAGCACTCAGATAACACATCCTCTGAGGTTAGCTCGACCACCCCCATTTGTTCGTCTTTTTGATGGACAAATCTTCTCTTCTACGACCTTGACCTTGACCACAACCAACTCAACCACTTTGACCAAGACCAATCTTTTTCTTTGACCATTCCCCCCTCTTAGGGAGAACTACATTGGCCTGAGGCCCTTCACACAAGGGCTATGTAGGCAGCACTCAGATCACATGATGTTTTCTGAGGTTAGCTCGGCCACATCCTTTCATCCATCCATCCCCTTGACCAATGACCATTGGAGATCATGCGTATCTCCTTCAACCTTCGACTACTTCCAAGCCAATGTTGCCTTGGTTGTTTTTGCGTGTGTGTTACCTCACAGCTAGTTAGCAGAATTGTCTGCAGACTATTTTTGACCCTTCGCAAGTATAGGATCGCAAGCCAGTTGATCCCTACTACTTGTGGCATTTTCATGTTTCTGGGAGCACTTCCTGAGCTTGGGATACCTGGAACACGATGACCATTTAGAGCTTCAGCTTAGATTGAGTAACCCGATCAGTAGACGACTAAATGCTGGGGCCCAGTTACTTCAATTTTGGCACTCCTTGACCCTTGACATGCGACAATTTGACCTGACCATCCCGTGAAGTGACATACGTGCAATCACGACTATTGCAGTGTTTTCCCTCACACTCTCCTATCCATCTCTTTGTCAAATCAACACTCGATCTCCAGTTCCCTTCTCTCGACTATCGCTTTGAGGGGGGAACACCTCATTCTTTTCTTGGGGCAACCAACTCCTGTTTTTGTCTTGCAGTTCGTCAAGAACAACCAACAAGGAAAAAAGGGGCAAATGTAGACACCACAAATGTGTCTGCACCTTGGTCCTCCCCCCTTGTCCACCTCAAACCCATATCCTAACCCTTGGCCTTAGTCCCCTCCACTCATTTGATTAAAATAACTTAAATATTTCAATTAAGTGGCCCCCTTTCCACCTCACCCTTGCCACCTTGGATCCTCCCTTGGATCCCTCCACCTTCCTCTTAGCCTTTATTATGCCAAATCTTCTCATTATCTTCCTCCCACGCCCATTTAAGCATCCTCATGACCGTTCTTCCCACAATCCCTCGCCCGGTGGCGTGCAAGAATGGGTAGAGGTTATTTTTAGTCTCTGTCCCCATTCTGCCACTACCGACGTCGGTGACCCTTCGGCCGACGTCGGCGATACTGCCAGCGTCGACAGCCTTCAAGACTCCTTTCTACATCCATTCTAGCCCCTGGCCCCTTGAGCTCGCAAACTGAATTCTCTTGGCATTTTGGCATTCGTTTCTTCTCCCTCTGGACCTCGTGTAACAACAGCAACAGGTGCAGGGATTCTTGAGCAGAGATTTCCTCTTGCAAAGTCTTTTGTGGTCTCAACAACAGCTCTCCCACTCTTCATTCAGCAAGCTAAAAAGGTAAGCACACTCTGTTATTTCATTTCATTTCTTTTCTTTAGTGTTCAGTTGTTGGTATCTGTTGTCTCCCACTCCCTCTGTCCTACCCCCTGAGAGGCTGAAAAGCCTTCTCAGGTCCTATCCTCTGTCCATCTCCCTTTCACCTGTCATCCTTTCAGTACAATCCCAGACAACTCCCTCATCCTTTCTGCCCAACAAAGACCCTGTACAGGGCACCTAATCAGAACCAGACCATTCCCCAGTCCATTCAAAGTCATCCCTGAACTCTGTCTTGACCCTGTTCACAAACCAGACCTATCCACAGTCCAGAAACCTGACCAGACCCGACTACAGGCCACTTCCCCGACCGATGCCGGTTACTACCCCGACCGACGTCGGTAGGATAACCGAAGTCAGTAGACAAGGAAACCGATGCCGGCAACATTCCCGACCTCGGCGACTGTCATCAGCCCAACAACTCCTTTCAGGTAATCATTGATCTTTTCTTTCATTTCTAATTTGTTTATCACTCCTATATTCTAGCATTCTGTATTTCCTTAGTCTTTTATCTATCTGTTAGCAGTGGGTTGACCACCCTTGAGGAAGTTTTCACACTTTCGGGAACAAGCTTTTGCTTGGCAACCCGCTGCCTATCCATCTAACATTTTCTTGTCCAAGTTTCTTTTCTTTTGCAGTGTCATTCCTCCACAGCCAAAGAGGGGTGCCCACAAACGTCTGGATTACAGTGCGCAATCTTTATCCAGGTACTTCTAGCCTTGTTCCTTTCTTTAGTTTCTTTATTCATCTTTTGAATGTAGAAAGCGAATTAGCGATAGAAACAACCTAGAATAGAATTTTTGCAGTTATCAAGCCTACTCCAAACTATGCATTTTTGTACTATTTGAAGGATCTTAATTTATATGTGGCTATGATGATCTAATCCATGAGAGGAAATAAAATCAGGTAAGTTGGTTTCAAGGCCACCTATGCCTTTATTTCTAGAGATTCATCCTTTTGCTCATATTACTACTCTAGTTCTAGATTTAGCAAGTCTTTATCAAATAGAGGGTAATCAAATTGAAAGATTAGGGTAGATAGAGATTTTTCTCAAAGCTCATAATAATAAGTTGGTTGTAATGAAAATGTATCAAGCTCCACCTTACAAGCCATACCAAAATCCCAATCAAAATTATCAATATAATAGGCCACCCTATCAGTCCAATCAACAAGGACAAGTTGAGAATTTTTAATCAAGGAAATATAATCCTAATTCTCCAAGTAGTTCTAGAGATATTGTGCCAAATCACAATAATTATGCTTAGGAGGGGAAATAGAATAATTAGTGGAATCAAATAAATAACATGGTAATGAAGCCAACTAGTGAGTCATTAATAGTATTATATGCAATAGAGTTTAGCTCCTCTTCCACATGACAACCACCCACCTTCCCAGAATAAGGAAGCTTCTCTACCACATGGAGACATTCCTTACTTCACTCAAGTAGAAGCACCAAATCAACAATGATAATTTAGTAGTAAAGCACCTACTGAAACATCATTTGTTAACTTTTAGGAAGGTGAGAATTCTTTTGATCACATGGATATAAATTAAGGACAAAATATGTCAAATATTAATAATTCTATTGTAGCCCACACTAGATACAAGAAAATGGAAATTGGTGATGGTTCATGTCCTCAAAAGGCAAATCCTTTTCCTTCTTAGCCAACACAAAGGACCACCACTCATGACGTGCCTCAAAAAACATCAAATTAGCAAGCATAAGATCTAAAGGGGTAGAATTTTAAGGGGCCTTACATTCCTCAGTTCACACAACATTTAGGAGGAATTTCTACTCATAAATTTTTTCCTAGGATAACCACTTTTCCACTCAGTATTGTGGATCAAATAAAGAAAGCTTTTGTATTAATTTCTATGTAGGTTACATTGATAATCCTAGGTTAAAAAGAATTTCTAAGGAATTTTCAAAGCTTAATATCATAAATAGATAAACTAAAAATGAAAGAGTAAGTGTTTTTCTAAAAAATTCAAATCAAGTTGTTGATCCGCAAGCTCCAAAGGTGACTAAGCCTCCTTCCTTTTATCTTTATATAGTCATAGGATATTGTCTAGTTCATAATTATATGATTGGTAGTGGGGCTAGTACCTCTATCATCCCCAAGTCAATAGATGACAAACTAGGACTTTAGTATGAACCTCATAATAATAGCATCTTAAAATTATATGTGAATCTTATAAATACTATAGGTGTTTTGAGAGATCTTAAAGTCATACTTATTGCTTGTCCAAAATTCACCATTATATAAGATGTTGTTGATTCACCTCCTTATTTTTCACTATGCCTATCCATAAATTTCACTGCTAAGATAGGAGGTTACATTTCTTCGTATTGGTTATACATGGTTTTTATAACTATTTTGAAGCCAAAGTCACTATAATATTTGAGACTATTTACAAACTCCACCTAGAACTTTATATGTTAAATATGTCAAATGTGAATTTTAGTATTTCAGAAGAAGATGAAAATACTAGTGATAAAAAACTTCTAAGTAATTTGAAGGCATACAGGATATACTCTTGGATGATTAAGATAATGATCACCATGGATATAACCCCTATAAAAGTATTGAATAAGCAAGTTATGGTGTTTAGTGTATGCATGAAGAAGGAGACTCATTTCCTAGTCTCATTAGCTCAATATAGGATCAAGGAGTGTAAAATCTATACTTTGATGGATCCATATCAAAGAATGGAAGTGGGGCTAGTGTAATGTTGGTTTCAACTCAAAATCAACGGTATTATTCTTTTATTATATTTTAATTCATTTTTACATCAAATACTATAGAGTATGAAGCTCTTATTCATGGCCTATAGTGGGCTAGAAAGAGGGGTATTAAGTTTTTACAGGTGAAAGGTGTAGACACATAAAAGTGGACACCAATGGCTTCATACTCAAATTTAGATCAATTCTTACCAACCATTGAACAACTATCTTAATAATTTCCAAACTTCTTGAATTTGGCTTCATCACATGCAATCAAATCAATTTTGCATAAAAATTAGATAAAAAAAGTAAATGCCCAAATCAAATAAGTCAAAACATGGAAAATGATCAAATGCCTAAAAATAATTAATCACATGTAAATCCTAATTTATTCATCCTTGAGAAATTAAATGAATTATCAAAAAGGAAAATTCCAAATCAAAGAATATCTTAGGAAGTAATCATTACCTTTTGTGAGTTGTCCAAAATCCAAAATATCTCAAATCACACCTATCCCATGCTATTGAGATTTGGACACCTTTTAACTCTAATAGAGTTAATTAAAAAAACCTACGTTAGGATTTAAGTCATTCCAATTTGATTTTAAAACTTATAAATACAAGCATTTTCCTCTCCATTTAAAGAGCTTGGATAGAGTAATGTTATAATGTAGGATTTACGGCATGAAGTAAATATATAGTGTTATAATGCCAAAATTGAGCCAAGCCAATATATTTCTAAGCCATATCAAATTTAAAGCATAAGACAAACATAGTGACAAGAGGAAATGGAGATATGCAAGACCCATTGAAGAAGACTTATTGAGCACAATTGAGCAAGCCAAATGAAGAAAACCTCTTTGAGCATTCAAGGAATTGGTAAGGAATTATTTGAGTTCTTTCCATTTTTATTTTTGCTTTGTTCATTTGTGTATGTTCACCATGATCCTCCCTTTTATCTAGGCAAGATAATGTTATGCATGTTAGTGTGTTTATTTTCATTTTGTTTTCATTTTTATTATGAAGCTAACATATGATTTAAACACCCTTCTTCTATTCCTTGATCACAATGGCATGCTTGGTAGGACTATGAGCACCCCACTTACCAAGGAGATGAAGATGCAAGTCAAAAATTGAGAAATAAATCCCTGAATTTCTTTAAAATTGCATTTATAACCTTATTTTGGTCATATTTTATTTTCTTTATATTTCTTAGATCTACATAGAGACCAGCGATGGTCAAGTGCAATTAGTGTCAGTTGACCTAAATTGATCATGGTTTTGATCAACTAACCTTGATCCTATATAAAACATCTATGGTTTGATTTCAAGGAAAAAAAAACATAAATATTTCATTTTGATTCTTTCTATCATTCATATTCATGATTTCTAGGTTTCAAAGGCATTTAAATCCATTCACTAAACTTTGCCTTATAGGTTTACTTGATCTTTATTCTAACCATTGCCTAACTTAACATGTTTATCTTTTTTGGTTTTGCCTTTAGTTCCATAGGTGATCGAAAATGGTCTTAATCAACTGACATCAATTATTACAATCAGCACTAAGTATCTTATAAATTGAATAGCGATGGTTGCCTAAACTAGCACTAGTCATCTCTAATTGGCCACAACCACTATGTTTAAAAAAAATAAAACCTAATCATAAATAATTTGTCCATCCAATAAAGTGCTTCAAATTAGGATGTTATTATCTAATAATTATAGCTCATGGACATGATTTGGAAAACTAATATGGTTGTTTAGACTAATCAAACATTTATTTGGGATTTTTGAAAAAATTAGTCAAATCTTGTGCATTTTAATTTGGGTCCCAAAATGAACATGTTAGATCTTGAACATTTATACATTGGTGTTTAAAATTAATTGGGATGGCTAAGTCTTATAAACATTTCATTATTGGTGCTTAAAAAGAATGGCTAAGTCTTGAACACTTACTTTTAGTGTTTTAAAATGAACTTAGGCTAAGTCTCACACATTTGGACTTTTAGGATTAAAAAGAACATAGATGATTTTTTCTTTACTTGGTTTTTTTTTCAATTATTTCAATATTTCATACTTAATACAAGGGGCCAAGTAAATAACATCATCACATTTCAATTTGGCACCTAAAATCAAACTTCACTCAAAATTATTTGTAAACTATTTGATTGATTATTTGTTTTGTAAAAAATAATAGTGCATGTATGCTCTCCCCTATCCACTATAGGGAAATTGTGGGATAAAAATCACCTTTTCATTGCATTTAGTGCATAGTCCAAGGTGTAGAAAGAAATTTTTCTAGGATCTCCCTAAACCTAAATGGTATTACATGATCTAAAATCAACCCTAGAGTCTTTCTACTTAGTCTTTATTTTTATTTATTTTGGCTTGTGAAGGGGATGTCATTACCTCTCATGGGTTCTATTGACACAGTGGATTACACCCAGGGTAGGAGGCTAAGCTCCTACCTTCCACACGTCAAAATGGAAACCCCCTCTCACCTATGGGACTGGTGAAGCTGGAGGGGAGAGTCTCTAGGTAAGGGCTAGCTCCCTTTGATGCATCTGAGTTGTTCCAATAAGTGCTAATATAGGTATATAGATATATAATGGGGGGGTGAAAAGGGAGAAGGGTTATAGGAAAACAAAACTACTCTAAAAGAGGTGATGCACCAAATGATTCGACCTACTCACACTCACACTTGAAGCCAAACAAACACATATGTACACTTCAAACTAGCAGAAGGACCAGGCTATAAGAAGCTTAACAAGGAGGCTTTAATGGAACACAAAAAATAGAGACTCACCATAGGTGCTATGGAAGGGATACACTATATAGTAGATTCTTATTGTCTCTGCGCTTTCAGGTACAGCTCTTCTTATCACCTGCAGGAATGGCACCTTATAGACACTAGGTGTGTTGGTGTTAAACTTGTGGAAGCATTAAGAAGTAATGACTAGACACAGAACTAACACTCAGACACACATAGAGATATCTAACCAGAATATAGATAAAAATGTGTTTATTGATTTCAGCTAAAAATTTGCCAGTGCTTCACCTTACAAATGTGAAAGATCCTTTTCCAAATGACAAGTCTACAATATATAGAGGAAGGAAGGAGGCCTTTTGGCACCCTTTTTACAAATGACCCATGTGCGCTCCAATCATTGGGAAGAGCAAGCCACTTAAACATCATATGAGAAATTATGAGCCGCACCATTTGTCTACTTGCAAGACCACTCCTTCAAGGCGATTATGTGGCTTGTCTAATCATTAATGTGAAATGAAGAAAAATGGGTCACACCATCAGTTGTTTGTGCCTCCTAATGGTTAATTCATAGACACTGTATCACTTGCTAGAGTAACTTCTTGAATCGGTGCCTCCCTTTGCCACTGGGACTATCTACCTTTTCCTACACTTGGTGCTTTCCTCTCTTTGTTCTCTAGGCTCTTTGTCTTCTTTTTGCTTTGTCTCCTTTTGGCTCCTTCAACCCTCGAGGCTATCTTCGGGTGGGTTGCTGCATTCTTTGGGCTATTTTGTGGTTGGCGCTTAGGTAATTTAAAAGAAAATGGCTATTTCACCATCTTAAATTTGATGTCTGTGTACCCATCATCATTTGAAAAATAATAACTAATCTATCTTCTTAAATTTGATAGCTTCCAAGACGTCACCGTCATTGGCAAATTCCTTCAGGCCTTTTCCTTTGACTCATCCTTTGTTTTGGACCCTCCCAAAGGGGAAGTGTCCCTTTGGCTCTAGAGAGATGCTCTTCATTTGGATGGTTGAGAGCCCCCCACAAGGGCACGTACCCTTCAACAGCCTTTTGTCTCTTCATCCTTTTTTGTGGGCCTTTTCTACAGGCTTTTTCCTGTGGATAAAAAGTCTGCGAGAATTGGCCACTTTGACTTCCTCGGGTCCTTTTTTCATGCTAGTGGCCTTGCTTTGAATTCTTTCAAAATTTGTGTTCAAAGGAATTCCTTGGGGCAAAAAGTCCAAAGTATTTAATGCCTTAAGACTTTCTATGCATTTCTTGAAATCCTTCAGCTACCTTTGAAGTGTCCCCTGCCCTCCATAATGGCTTTTGAACCCAAAACTACCCTCTGCAAGGGCACTTGTCTTTTGGTTTTAAGATGCTCCCTTGAACCAAGCTATTGAACCAATTGATTGAACCAAAAATGGTTCAATGATTCAACGATTCAATGGTTCAACACTGCATGACACTCATTCATTGAACCAAGCCTTCAAACCTACCACTTGAACTAAATGCTTGAACCTAGAAAGGTTCAATGATTCAATGGTTTAATGGTTCAATGCTTCACACCATTTGTTAAACTTTACTAATTAAAACCAAGCCCCTTTGAACCTTCCATGATGAACCAAGGTGTTGAACCAAGTGATGAACCAAGGCCGATGAACTTGAGCTTTGAACCAAAGCATTGAATTCTACCATTGAACCAAAGTGTTGAACTTGAGTGATGAACTTGCTGATTGAACCAAGGTGTTGAACCAGAGCATTGAACCAAGGTGTTGAACTAGTTCAATGGTTCAACGATTCAATGGTTCAAAGGTGCTAACTCTTGGAAAGATTACGTCATTGAACCACTCTTACAACCTTAAGGAAAAGTGTCTTTGAACCATTTTAGCTCTCTTTCCTTATGAATTTCTTTAAACAAGAGTTTGTAGAAGCTTTGTAAAACCTTGCACTCTGAACTGGTTCTTCATCTGCCAAAATATTACACCTACAGAGTTCATAGAAAATCTCATTACTGAGTCCATAAAAACCCAAGCCCTACAAAGTCCATAGAAATAGACCTGTAGAGTCCATAAAAAATCAAGCCCTATAGATTCCATAGAAATAGACCTACAGACTTCATAGAAAATTCTTGGACTTGTGCAAAATCAAAAAAGAATTGGCCTAAAATAGCAGAGGAAGAAGGGGACTGATTTTTGGCCTGTTAGACCAAAAAATGGTCAACAAGTTCTCTATGGACTAATTAACATGTGGATTCATCTCTTGATAGTGTTTCAACCATGCTCCATGTTAGGGTATATAAAGAGGGGAATGTATAAAACTAGAGTTATAATAGGGGATACCACTGAGAAGTCCAATGATGGTATCATCATGCAAAATAATAGACCCTTACATGATAAGTTTATCAATATGAACTTAATTTATATGATGATTCTCTTATTTTCATCACACATGGGATCAATCTAGATGGTCATAACTTGTAAGTTTTATTCAACCCTACTTTATCACACCTTGATAGGATTTAGGATGATATACTTAATTATATTTCTTTCATTTATTATTTTATTTCTTGGTGTGTTAGATATAAAAAAAATTGTTTAAACCAGGTCATTAATGAGTCTTGTATCCAACATTAATCCATTATTTAAGGAGGTATTATTCCATCTGCTTGACACCTTGATTTAACTTTGAAAACTTTAGTATCAGTTGCATTAAATATGGTACTTGATTAAGACTAGTAATGTTATGCTACTTGAATCATTTCAAGTATTGTGGCTTAGAAGTCTTTGAAACATAATATTGTCATATATTTTGGGAGTAATAACATTGCTACACTACCTAAATTATTTCAAAAGACTTATCTTGTCTTGTGTCTCAATTATAATTATTTAAAACTAATGATTTAAGCCTTGTTGGGTCTTTGTGTAGCACAACCATGTTGTTTAAATTTACATAGCTTGTTATTCCAAACATTGATTGATTTTTGTTTATGCCTCGACACATAGGGGATGATACAAATATATTTCTCTTTTGGGTTGCATAATTTAGGTTAATTTATTACTGAAGTTAGGAACTTTATTGTTTATGCCTTTGTTTGATAGAATCAATCCATCTTCAAAGTGCCTTTTGTTTATTATTTTATACTAATTTGACCATGTTTATTTCTAGAATAAAGTTCCTAATCTTTTCCAAACTATTCCAAGTTTGATATATTAACCATCATATCTTTGTATTATGTTTATATTTTGATGACACATTTGGCCAAAAGTCCTAGCATAGCCTATTTAATCCTAGATTTTAACTCCATATTTGGATAAAAGACCTAGTAACATTTCCCTTTCCTATTTTAGACCTATTTAAAACATCTTTGGACATTAGAGTTTGGCATCTTGTTTTTAAGACATTTTACTTGAACTTGTTTGTGCAAAACATTTAGTGTTAGACACTTAGCATTGTAATGTTTTTACCAAGTCTTTACATAAAAATTTTGGAGATACAACTCCACCCTAGACCAAGTTAGATAGAGTTTGAGCCACTTTTTATTTTCAGTCATAAATTTTCAAGGTTTTTATAACTCTAATCGCATATTATTGCAAAACATTTGTCATAGACTTGACCATGTCTCACTATACATGTAGTGGATCCATGTATAATATAAGCTATTGAAATGTTAGCATGCAAGAGGATTTGATAAAAACCCTTATGGAGATGATGATGTTTGGTATATGGATTCTTATCCACCATACAATAATCAAATAGGGGAATAGAGTTAATATCCTTTGGACAATTATTTGGTTAACACTCCTCCATACATAGATCAAGACTAAGAATAGATGACCCAATATTTGGATAGCATACCTATGGTTAAAGACAAAATCCAATAGAAACCTTATTACATAACCATGAAATTATCCTATGATCTTAACAGAGTTGCAAAGGTAGGGCATGACAATTTTCCAAGTCCAATAAGAGGGCTTTGTACCATGTCTTATAATCAGAATAATGAACATGCCTCTTCTAACAACCCTCATGTTATGGTGCCAATTCCATATCAATATTCATGTATGTTTATCACAAAAATAGGCCTCATGGAGGACCATTTCATTTAAATGTAGACATCATACCAGACCTGTCAAAACCTCATGCATAATTTTAGCAATATGGCCATGTCAAATACACCTCTTATTCAGTAACTACCTTTGATAGGAGTCTTATTTGAGTTGATTGGTCAATAAAATCAAGGTTTTAACCCAATTATGTAAATCACTTTAGTGAGAAACATTTTCAATACTCTAATCATCAAGGAAGTATCTTTTACTTCTACATAAAATAGTGAGCAAAATGTAGTGGATAATACACCAATAACATCCAATTTTAACCAAAGTGGTGTTAGCACATAAACACATAGTCAACAAAAAAAATTGACTTTAAGTAACACTATGAGTGGTCCAAAAACTTAGGGAGTCAGATTTTATACATCCCAATCTTAGCCAACTACCTTTAATCCTCATCTATCTACTTCTTCTAGCACCCAACAATAAGGATTACGTAGTCAACCACTAATCAGTGGCATGTCACAATAGAATGTGATGAATCCTACTCCACCCAAATAGGTGATGAGTAATATTCCACAATAATAGGCACCATCAAACATTCCCATGTAGTATAGGCCAAACATATTTCCACCTCAATAGGGGTTAAGAATGTTCCACCTTATCAGGTAACAACAAATATACCTCTTCAATCGTAGACTAACATGCTGATCTAAAACCAAATGATGTCTAACCAACAATATGTAAATATTAGTTAGCAATAAATATTGAATATCTAACATGCATCCACTTCCTAATAGGGATTTGTGCAACAAATAGGTTCCAATGTTCCTCAAGTAACTTTTGGACAATAATTGCCTCTCATGTAGAATATGCCATAAGTTTAGCGATAAGGTCTTGGATCATAAATCCCTCTCAATCAACTAGGTATGATGAGTCAAAAAAATGTCTCTATTCAACCTCATCAGGCATAGTATGACAATATTCCTCCATCCCAACCATTGTATCAAGCCTACATTCCCAATCCCAACCAAAATATCACACAACCACAAGTGAAATTTCAATAATTACACCCAAATCCATGTATGCATATTCCTAGTTAATTTCCTAGCCAATATAACATTCCCTAGAAAATTCTTCCATCATACCTTAGTTGAAGTAATCCACTTATGACTGTAAAATGTCCACCTCAATAGGCCAATCATCCCAATGGTTTCTTTGCACAAGAATTACAACAAATGAAGGATGCAATTGCCCTCATGTAATAAGGGAAATAGACCAAAAAATTTAAGTTAGATGATGTGTGTTCTTACCATTTCAACATGAATTACTTATATATACCATTTTCTCAAGGGTATGAGCCACCAAATTTTTATAAATACAAGGGAAAAGGTGACCCCAAGGCCCATTTGACATAAAAAATTGTTGCATGCCAAACAGTGGCCTATAGTGACATTTATCTATTATTTTTGTTTCCACAAAGCCTAGACGGTCAAGCATTGGAATGGTTCCTAAATTTACCCAAGATTTCAATACCTAATTTTGATGATCTCTTAGACAATTTTACACAACACTTCTCTTACAATCTCAATCAAGAGACTTCAATAGTAGATTTAACACAAGAAAAACAAAAAGTTGGTGAAATATTTGCAAGATATATACAATGATGGAGATCCCTTACAATCCAATTTACCCATAATATACCACATAAGAAATTATCCAGTGTGCTTACCAAAAATCTACATAGCAAGATATCTTACAATTTGGAGTTGCAATGTGCACACACATTCAAAGTATCATTAACAAAGGATTGTTGATTGAAATATCCCTCATTAATAAAGGGATCATTAAACTATCCTCATCAAATCAAAGCTCAAATCAAAATCAAAATAATGGCCAAAATTAATATCCCATCCAAGTGCAAGCATTACAACTGGTATAAGCCAATACCAAGGATAGACCCAAACAATTGAACCACAATAAGAATATTATAGTTAACAAAGTAACATAGTCACAACATGTATAAATAGTGCAAACATCATCTACTCATCCTATTCCACCTTTCTAAATAACTCCTAACTAGAAACATTTTCAATAGTTGTGATATATGTAGTAAGCATATCAACCTAGACCAATACAACAAATGCGATAAATGCCTATGCCTTGGCAAAACCCTCCTCCTCAAAGGAGAAACATGCCTACTAATCATTCCTTTACTAGAATTGGAGAGCCCATTGAATCATTATTTCAAAAACTCATAGCAACTAACTTGATAAAATGGCCTAATCAAAAAAAGCAAATTTATGAGGGCACTGACATGCTAGATTAGTACAAGACAAATAATTATGTGATTTTCATAGGGTAAACTTCCACAATTTTTAGCAATGTGTGCAACTTAGACATGTAATTTATAACATTTTGGAAAATAAAGAGATCACATTGGATTGTGGAGCTTTACCTCTAATCAGAGCCTTAACATTTATCAAAATCCTTTTCCCGAACATAATAATCAATAACAACAACAATAACAATGGCCATTATAACATCAAAAATAATAGTATCAATAATCAAGGCTAAACTAAAAGAACCAATAGACTAAAAAAAATAGTAGAAGAACCAACAACATCAAAATAATGGACAAAAACAAGGTTAAAAGATTACAAACAATTAACAGACCTACCATGTGATTGCACATGACTAAAACTCAGTTGTAGGCCATATTGTAAGAGGTCATGCTAACACTATTTCCATTAATCCAAGACTATGTACCAATCAAAAAATACCATTACTAATCATACCAAATCAACCAAACCATTCTTGAAATCCTTCCTTGACCTAGGACCACACATAGATGAACCAACAAGTAGGGATTCCCCTATTAGGACCTTATATTGATAACTCATCATTATCTTATGACCATGCATAAGTGCATCGATAATTGAGACTTATCCTATCTGGTCCTCATCCACCATTTATTAGCAACAGTGTTTTTATACCTAATCCCAATTTTGTAATCACAACTTGATGGTCAAATATTATGATACCAAACCCACAATCATCTACCACTTCACCCATAATCCAACCAATCATTATATCTTAGAACAAACCATTTACCACTATTTAAGAAAAGATGTTTGACATTGTGGAATAATTACAAAGGATTCTATCATAAATCTCTATTTTAGATTTGTTACACACATCAACCATCCACAAAAACATCTTGATGGAGTTCCTTGGTCAATCCACAGTTCCAAACAACATATCTATTGACAAATTTCAAGATTTGGTTGGACACCTAGCTCCATCCCAATAAGTAACCTTCAACCAAAGTGATATGTCATCCCTTGGCCTACTACAAAATAATCCATCATACATTGAAGTTTACATAATAAGACACAAAATGAAATGCATCCTCATAGACAATGGATCAAGTTTGAAAATAATGTCTCTAAAGCTCATGAAGGATTTTGGGTACATGATAGTAGATCTTCAAGAAGAAACAGTCACCATCAAAGCCTATGAAAATAAAGAATGAGAATCATAAATCACCATTAGCTTGCTAGTTATCATTGGTCCCTTAACCCATGATACACTTTTCCATGTGTAAAATCTCGATTTGTCATACAATAAGTTTTTGGGTAGACCTTGCTTACATGATATTCATATAGTCCCATCAACATTGCACCAATGTATCAATTTCTCCTATTCAGGTATGGAGGTTAGTATTATAGGATATTTTCATCCATATGATCATTATAAACATCTAGAGGCTGATTTTAAGAGATATAATTATAGTTTATGCATGAATCCAGTCACCAAATAAGATAAAGGGAAAGCAATACTTATTGATTTACTAAAGTCCAACTGCAATGACCTTGATAGCCTTGATTAACATTCCCATATGCCACTTCCTAAAATGTTCCATCATTACACCATCTTGGCTAATGGCCTAGGAGAGTATTTAACCCATGACAGCTTTCACATTGCAAAGCTTCCACAGAACCCCAAGTCCTTTGGAAGACCAAAAGCTAAAGCACTAAAGAAATGGAAAAAAAATGGAAAAGGAATCTACATAATCTAGCACTTTTCACTTTCATATCATCTTCTAGCCAAGTAAAATACCCTCTCAAACATGATGAATCATGGTTTCACAATAAAAAATTAGTTGATTATTACAAGAATTCAAAGTATCCCATTCTGAATCAAATCATAGAGAATCAAGAATACAAAGGAAGAGGTCTTAGGCTAAATCAATAGGGAACACCTAAGCTAATTTTTATGACTAAGTACAAAGGAACGTATGGACTTGGATTTAAACCACTTGGAGGTAGTCCATGTATCTTATTTGAGTTCTATTGCCAAGGACTAGTGAAGATGATGTTGGAAGTAAAGCAGAGTCTGATCATAGCCAATTTGATGACCTAGCCCATACCAATTTATTTTACAATAATGACATCTAACCCTTCAACCATTCATTCATCATAATCCATTACCATTATATTATTCTTAATTGATAGACTGGGGCCAACAAAAATCTAATGTGTGGGTTGACAAGTTCCAAAATGGTGAGGCATTTTGTGATTTTCTAGGCCTTAGGGATAATGTTCCATTGGGAGACCACAAAAAAGGGTTATCAATCAAATTATATCCTTAAGCCTATTTTGGAGTGTGGTTAAACACCCTTATCCAAAAATAATTGAATAAAACATTTAGGTCCTCAAGTGGAAACCTCTTTGAGGCACTTTTGGACTAGGGAAAAAGTAAAGATAAAGGCTAGTCTAGTGGTGAAAACATGTTTCATGCACCATTAGATGGGTATTTTCAACCTTCTTCAACTATATACTAGGAGACCACCAATGATGAACTTGTTTACAGGTCCAAGTTTAGCCTTGAATAAGGATAATCTTTTGATCAAATCATTTAGTATGACAATGATGATAAACTTACTTATGGGTTTGAATTTAGTCTTAAAGAACAACGAACTTTTAACTACATTATTCATGAGTTTCTAATAGCATTTGTTACATGGCCATCCCGCTCACTAGGGGATTATAATTCATCATGTCTAGGAAAACTTCAAGAACCAATCATAATAAAGGACTCTAACATAGCCAAATAGTTTAAACCTTTACCCAATTTTCATGAAAATGGTTCAACCCTTTTAGTAGAAGACACAATAGAGGTAAACATAGGGTCTGTAAATGACCTAAAGTGGATTAAATTAGGCACATCCCTCACTAAGGAGGAGTGTGAATTCTTTATATTCCTTTTGACGGAATTTTTAGATATATTTGCATGGGCCTATTATGACATACCTAGTTTAGACCCCACCTTGGTTGTTCACCACATTGTGGTACATCTTGATGCCAAACCAATGAAATAAAGGTTATGAAAAATGCATCCTCACATTATTTTACTATTCAATAAAGAGTTAGAGAAACTCTTGAAAGCAAGATGTATTAGGTTAATCAACTATTCTAAATGGATTTATAATGTTTTACCAGTTAGTAAAAATCTAGAAAGAATCAGAATCTACTCTGATTTTAGGGACATTAACAAAGCTTGACCTAAGGATGACTTTCCATTGCCAAACATTGACATGATAGTTGAATCTACAATGGGTTATGAGATGATTTCACTAATGGATGGATTCTCAGGATACAATCAGATTTGAATAGCACTAGAAGACCAACACAAAATAATGTTCCCCAATCTATGGGGAACATTCTATTATCAGGTTATGCAATTTGGTCTTAAGAACGTAGAGACCACTTATCAAAGAGCCATGATAGTCAATTTTCATGATATGATACATGACATTATTGAAGACTTTGTCAATGACATACTAAGAAAATTAAAGACTAGGGTCGATCATCTAGTAGCATTGAGGAGGATATTTGAAAGATTATGTGAATACAAAGTTAGGCTCAACCCCAAGAAATGTGTTTTTGGATTTTCTTTAGGTAAATTTTTTGGCTTCATTGTGTCTCATAGGAGAATAGAATTTGATCCAATAAAAGTATAAGTCATAATAGAAATGTCACCACCAACTAGTTTGGAGTAGCTCCATAGTTTATAGAGAAAAGTTCAATCCATCAAATGTTTCATATCTCAATTGGCTAATAAATGTCATACTTTTACACATATTTTGAATAAAAGTGTAACATTTCTTTGGGATGACTATTGCTAGAAAGATTTTCAATAGATCAAGGACCATCTTACTAATCCACCAATTTTATGACATCCCATTCAAGGAAAACCATTCCTTTTGTACCTATTAGTGATAGACAAAGCCCTGAGGGAACTTCTATCTTAACATGATGATAATGGAAAAGATTATGTCATGTACTATGTAAGACGTACACTAGTAGCATATGAACATAATTATACACCTATTGAAAAATCTTGTCGAGCCATGGCCTTCACAACTCAAAAACTATGACATTACATGTTGAATAATAATACCATGGTCATTTCAAAATTAGATCTACTCAAATATCTACTATCCAAAATAGTGCTAAAAGGCTGCATGGCCAAATGGATCATGTTTTTCAATGAGTTTGAGATAAAATATGTGCACTAGAAATCCATCAAGGGACAAGTTCTTATAGATCAACTTAGTAAATTACCCTTTAAAGATATAAAGCCAATCACATTGTAATTTCCTAATGAATCCATTATGACCACCATTGACACACCTCTTGAGGAGCATTACTAGAAGCTATATGTTGATGGTCCATACAAAACACATGGATCAAAGGCAAGCCTTTTCTTTAGAACACCAAAAGGGTATCTAATCCCCAAGTCATTTAGAATTAGCTCTCTTTTTACTAATAACATGGCTAAATATGAAGCAATCATTTTAAGGCTTTGATAGCTAGTACAATGGAACATATCTCATCTCAAAGTTTATGGTGATTCACAGTTAATCATCAATTAGGTTATATACCACTTTTAGGCCTAAGATGATAAGACGATTCCTTATAAAGCCATGGTCGACACTCTCAATAAATAGATTATTGAAATATAGTTTGAACATATACCAAGGTAAATTAATAGAATAGTAGATTCCATGGTTACTATTAGATCTTTGATTTGACATGTAGATTTGGAAAAAGACTACCAATTTCTCATTGAAAATCTACTAGTCCCAGCTTATGAACCTTCAACTATCATAATGATCTATGATATTTTTGGTCCCATCTCTACTTGGTATCTAAACCTATACACTTACTACATGATCATAGTATTCCACATAACTTATCATAAAAATAATCCAAGGCATTCATCCACAATGCCCAACATTGTACCTTACTCAAACCAACCCTATATCGCTACAACTTTTTATGGAAGTTTGATTCATTATTTACCTTTGGTAGAATCTATACTAGTGTTATGGGAAGTTTGTGAAGAGGTATGTGAAACCCACACTAATATATCCATCCTATTCAAAAAATTCTTACATACTAAGTATTATTAGCCAATGATGGATACAAATGAAGCTGCATATGTGAAAAGATGAGATAAATGTCAATTACATGCCAATTTGATACATTCCCCAACCAAGACTTTGAAAATAATGTTGACACCATGGAAATTTTCTATATGTATTCTCAATCTCATTAAGAAGATAAACCCCACCTCATCTAATGACCATAAACATATCCTTACTACTAGAGTATATTTCACTAAGTGGGTTGAAGATATACTCTTCACTTATGTGAATAGAAAGCAAATTTCAAACTTCATCTTTAACCATCTCATTTTCTACTATGGTATTCATTATAACATTATATTTGATAATGGTAGATCATTCAAGAATAAGGATGTCTAATCTCTATGTGATAAGTACAAAATTACTCAACATTTTTCCACATCATCTTACCCTCAAAGTAATGTCCAAGTAGAAGCATAAAATAAAACCATTTTCAACATCCTTATAAATATTTTCAATTATGTCAACTGAGATTGGTACTTTCAAATATTTTCAGCCCTTTAAGCATACCATACTAATCACCACACTCCCACAGGTACTACTCCATACTCAATTATTTATGGCACTAAGGCTATTCTTCCCATTGAGGTCAAGTTACCATCATTATGAATCTCTATAAAGCATGTCTTAGATGATGAATACTATCGAGTAGCTCACTTGCAAGAGCTAGAGTTACTTGATGAGAAATGCATATAAATAGTAAATAATCTACAAGCATATCAAAACCAACTTTGTGGCTACTACAATTGATGCATGAAACATATATAATTTGAGTTTGGAGATCTTATCCTCATAGAGAACCAACATAATACCACAATTGAGAAGAAGCATAAAGGTAAGTTAAAACCCAAATGGGTAAGTTATTTAATAATTATTGTAGAATATAACATATGAGTATATAGCTCACCACACTAGATAGTGATGAACTTGATGATCCTATGAACATTATACACCTCAATCGGTACTAAGCTTGAGTTACTTGGTGTATTATCTATGAGGACCATTTCAATTTATACCATATTATTAGTATTCTTCTTTGTACTACACCATCCCATCATCCTACCATCTTCTCACTTTGCCTATCACTTATCCATTCTACCATTTCATTCTATCAACTTAACATGTTTTGATCACTCCCCACATATCTCATTTGAACTTGGTTCATCCATTGGTTTCATGCTTTCATCATGAAGAATCAGATCAATTTTATCAATTATTTCAAGAATTACAAATAAAGACAATATTTTGGAGTAATATGATATAAGTTTTGGTAGTTTCATCCTTTGTTTCTTATTTCGTTATAATCATGTTTGTTGATGTGAGCCTGATTAGATCCACATATAGGGGAAAATCAATGTCTCATCGATCTTGCTACTATTTATAACTACCTATGAGAAAATTAGTATCATTGATATGATCCATTGTCTCCTCATCATAGCTACTTATCAGAAAACTAGAGGCAATATTTTTTTATTGTGCCTTGAAATACAAACTTGTCATTCCTATGTTGTACTCTACCATTATGTCAACTATGTCTATTTTATTTGAATTGGCTACTCCACTAGTTTGATTCCTCTACTGTAAAGTGAAACTACTATGACTTGAGGCTATTTTGGGACTATGGGGGCCATGCTCAATACTTGTTTAGGTCAACTCAATCCCCCTTTTCCACCACACTCTCTCCATTTTGTGAGCATCCTAGGTTTAAATGCTTTCACCATTTTATGAGAAACATTTAAAGTTAGTCACACTCTTGGAAAATTATGAGATTGAACTATTGAGTATCTCATCATTCTTGATTGAGTTGAGATACTCCAAAATTCCAAAAAAAATTGAAATCACATTAAAAAAAACCAAAAACATTAACCACTTCTTTGCCTTAAGGATTTTGTGAACCCATAATAAGTCACAAGAAATCACTTATCACTTAGTTTCCCCATCCGTTTTGGCCTTTTATCCCATCATCTCACCATTTTGTGAGTTCATTCTTATTCTTCTATCACATCCATCATATTTATTTTCTATCATCATTTTATTTTATCCCATTTCCTAGGAGAACTACATTTGATCTAAATTTTTCTTGGATCATCACGTCCATGGAAATATGTAGGGAGCATCCACTTGCCTAGTACATATGGAGATAACTTGGCCACCCCCTTCTTTTTCATCTATTCCCTATTTTATTTATTTGTTAAGTTATCACCTATTTTCTAGGGGCAATGTTCATCATGGTGTTTGTGTCACATTATTTGTACTAACATTAGGACTAACTTATATTTGTTTCTTTGTTTGCTTATTTTTTGTTTGTTTATTTATGAGCCTATTTATTTAATTTTAGTACTATTGCCTTGATTCAGGTTTATGTGTGTTCATTAGGTGATTCCTTACACACTTATTCTTTAATCCATCCATATTCATACATCAACATTGTCATCAGGGTTTTTATCATTGGTACATTATTTTCCCAGGAGTATTGGATCATGGGAGTCATTGTTTATTCATATTTTGTTCAAGTCCTCATGGTATTCTATCATGATGCTTACCATTATGGGCTACATCAAAAATAAGCTTTGAAAAGTTTACCCAACAATGCAACATTGATATCTCTTCAGCATTGACACCATCAACAATCCCAATCATATCACAAATAGATTAATTAAATAATGAAATAATTACAACCTTTGTTAGTTTATATGAGCATCTCCATACTAGCAGGTTATCCCAATTCATCTTTATCCTATGAATCAAGTTGTCATCATCATGTTTTCAATCATCATCCATTAATATTGTTTGCCATAATCAGGGTGCAATGCTTATAACCACCTTTGGGAAAAAAATTATATACCATCCCACCTGCATTCTCAATGATTCTAACTGTCTTTGGGTAGATCATTGTGTTATCACTAATTTTAGGCTTAATGATTATAACCACCTTTAGGAAAATCATTCACTTTATTCTACCCACTTAGGGCATATTTTTATCCTATTTGTCTACCCTAATTGGGGTAGCTCATATTCTCAATGATTATAACTAACTTTAGGTAAATGATGTGTTATCATACCATGTTTTCCACTATCAGGGTACAATGCTTATAACCACCTTTGGGCAAACCATTATACACCATTTCACTTGCATTCTCAATGATTATACCTAGCTTTGGGCACATCATTATGTTATCATATTTTTAGTCCACTTGTTTCCTCCTTTTAAGGGACCATTTTATAACCCTTTTACGAACCACTCCCTTGAGGGGGTAGTCTATAGCTCATCTATTATCATTGAATTTGTAAGAACAAAGAATATTTTTATTCTTTGAGAAGACATTACTATGCTTATAGCTTGTAATGCCTTCCCAAATAGGGGAAAACTATAGACACCTAAAAGTGGCCACTAATGGATTCATACCCATCATTAGATAAATTATTAACAACAATTGAACATTTAGCCTAAAAAATTATAAACATCTCAGATTTGGCTTCATCACATGTAATTAAATATATTTGGCCAAAAAATCAATTAAATAGAGCAAATGCACAAATTAATTAAATCAAAACTTGAAAAATGATCAAATACCTAAAAATAATTAATCGCATGCAAATCCTAATAAAATCCTAATTGAATTTATCTTTAAGTAATTCTATGAATTATAAAAAATGAAAATTCCAAATCAAAGAATATCCTAAGAAGTAATCATGACCTTTTGTGATTTGTCCAAAATCCAAAATATCTCAAAGCACACATATCCCATGCTAATCATGAGGATTGGACACCTTTTAGATCTACTAGGGTTGATTAATCAAATGTAGGTTAATATTTAACTCATTACAAGTTGATTTTAAAACCTATAAATATAAGCATTTGCCTCTCCATTTAGAGAGCTTGGATAGAGTAATGTTATAATGTAGGATTTAGGGCATAAAGAAAATACACATTGTTATATTGCCAAATTGAGCCAAGCCAAGACATTTTCAATCCATATTAAATACAAACATGGTTCTAAGAGGATATGGAGATAGCCAATCCCCATTGATGAATACTTTTTGAGCATAATCTGAGCAAGCCAAATGAAGAAATGGTACTCGAGATACTTTAAGAAAGGTAATAGATGTTATTTTTCATGGTCTTTTGAGAGAAATGGTTTTATTTTATATTTATGACATTATTTTATTTTAAAAGGAGGCTAATGATCATATAATATACTTGAAAATGGTTTTTTATAGATGAAGATAATTTGGAGTTTCTTTGAATCCAAATAAGTGCATCTTTGTAGTGCATGAGGGAAGACTTCTTGAACATGTAGTGTCCAAAGCTAGAATTTACATTTATCTAGAGATAATATAATAAATCCTTGTTATATTATTGCTTAAACATAATAAATTATTATATATCTTCTTGGGAAATATCAATTTCATCAGAAGGTTCATTCTTGGTTCTGCAAAACTGGTAAGGCCACTCACTCAAATGATGAAGAAACATCAAGAGTTCACTTGGAGTAAAGAGAGTAAAAGAATATTTGAAGCTATAAAAGAGTATATTATCCAAGATCCTACATTTTCTCTATCCTAATTTTATTAAGGATTTATTTATGTATGTTTTTCTACATGTAGTACAAATTCAGCCATGCTTATGTAACATAATAGTGAAGGTTTAGAGCAACCCATTACTTTTTTCAATCAAGATTTAGAAGAATATGAACAGAGGTATTATTCTTTTGAAAAATATGTACTTGTTATAATATTTTTGAAAAAATTTAAGCATTTTCTTCAAATAATAATATGTTTCTAATGGTAGCTCATCCTGGTGTGAAGGATTTCATCCCTAACATAGACTTAAGTGAAAAGAGAGTTGGATGGTCACTAAGTGCATAAAATATGACATTTAAATGAAGGTAAAAAATATGGTATGAGGTAGAGGAATATTTTAACATCTTGAAATAGATTTAAAAGAACAAAAATAAGTGATTTTGATAGTTAAGGACACTCAACATGAAGTTGAAACTATCCTTCCATCCAGTTAGACACAAGACATTGCTAGACTCATCAAAATAGGAGTGTGTCTTATGGGATTAAATGAATCAAAGAGGAGACACTTCAAGATGAAATTAAAACCATACATTCTGATTTATGGAGTCATATTCAAAAATTACATTGGAGGTATGCTTTTAAGGTGTGTTGAAACTAGTCAAATTGACAAACTGTTAGAGCAATTTCATGATAGTCCTTCAAGAGGCCACTTTGTAGAAAATATTTAAAAAAAAATCATTAGAGTTCGTTATTTTTTTCCTAATTATTTCAAGGATGAATATACATGGGTTATAAAATTTGCAAAGTGTGCAATGTTTATAGGAAAATAGAGACTAGTTTTTATGCCAATAAAGTCTATTCAAGCTGAGCATCCTTTCATGTAATGGGGTTTAGACTTAAGCAGCATGATTCATAATCCATAAAGTTTAGGTCATAAGTGGGCTCTAACAGCCACAAATTATTTTACCATGTGGGTGTAGATAGTTACACTAAGGGAGGCAAATGAGAACTCAATTCTTGAGTTATATTATAGTCTAGTCACCCATTTTGGAGTCTCTTCAACTATTATATCAGATAATGTTTTAGAATTAAATAGTACAAAGGTATGTGAATGGGCTCATAAGAATATTATTGACTTGACATCTTCATCAAATTATTATCTACAAGTTAATGGACTAATAGAGTCTACTAATAAGAACCTGATTTGGATCATCAAGAGAACAATGAAAGATAATCAAATATCATGGCATACAGAGTTGAGGAATACCTTATGGGAAGAAAGAATAACTCCTGAGAATTCCATTGGTCATTCACCTTATCTTTTACTTTATGGAAGAGAATCAAGGCTACCGATCTCATTGTAACTTCCAACTTTGGATCTTGCATACCAACTAAAGCGCATGGAAAGTGATGCAATGGAGGTAAGGATGAATGAAATGAGAGAATTAGAGAAAATAAGAGATGATGCCATGCATACCATGTCATCAAACTAATAGCAATTATATAAATCCTACAAAAAAAGAGATTCATCAAATACATTTTAGTAAGGAGACATAGTATTCAAATGAGATGAAGAACATGCTAAACCAAGTAAGCACTCTAAATTTGATAGCATTTGGAGTGGCCCATATGTTATCACTGATTGTAAGGAAATCAAAACTTTCTAATTATCCAAATTTAGTGGAGAGGAACTTCATATTCCTATGAATGGGGTGTTACTCAAGTACTACTATTAGGATAGTCAACCATTTATACATAGTCATAGTTTTATTCCTCAAAGTGCACAAGTGTATATGTTTTGTTGGTTTTTTTTTTTTTTTGATTTAATAGTTAGTTGTTGTTCCCAATTTGTGTTTAAGGATATTTATTTTTTTGTGTTAGTGTCTAAAATATTTCATAGTTTTTGAGTATGGTCCAATTCTAATATAGTCCAAAGATTCTAAATTTTCTTGATCATCAGGCTATTCAACCCCTATGAGTTGCCATAAATGTTGGTAATCTAGCCTGTCAAGGCCAAATACCAACCCCTATAAGCTAAAACTTTCTAAGATCCTATCAATGTTCTCTACAAGGTGGTCAAACAGGTGTATTTTAGCCTAAAAAGCTAGTTTTTATCTTTAAAATGTCAAAATTAGAGTTAAAATGTCATTAAAATATATAATATGCCTTAAATTATATTCAAATACATGAATTTTACCTTATTCCAAAGTTTCAAAAGCTAAAAAGGTGTTTAAATGCAATTTGAAATTAAAAAAGAGTTATTTTCTACCTCCCACGTGCCAAATTTGGCCCTATAAAGCATGAAAAATGTTTTTTTATGTGTATTCATGATAAAAAACTTGTGTACTTCTCTTTAATTCATTTAAGTGGTGGTGGAGGTCTCAAGTTATCCTTAAAATCCAAAGAGAAGCTATTTTCATTCATTTTGTAAAGAGAAGTACAGACTTGCATGTAATTTAGTACATATGAAGCTTGAAATATGAGGAGGAATATGTTATAGAGGTACTTGAATAATTTCAAGAAAATTAAATGTAGTACAGTCCCAAAACTAGTCATCTATAGATAATTAGCTAGTTTGCACATAAAGACTACCTTGTGTATTTGATGATGGTATGGTTACGAGAGAGAACGTACAGGTCTAAATTTTTTAGAAAATAAATTATACTCAAAGGGATTACTAACGGATTAAATGGCTATAAAATTGGTCTCTTTTCTATCATAAATCTTTCATTTGAAGTCAGGCTAAATTATATAGTTTTGCATCCATGAGGGCAACCGGTTTTCTTCAATTTCTCTTCACCAAGGCAACATTTCAAGAAAATTAAAGCTTTTGGAGACTCTTTGGAACTTAATCCACCTTTTTATGGCTTTATTAAATCATTTTGAACATATATTAAGGTTAATAAAATACCACAAATATAAGGAGTACAATTTATAGTTTGACATGCTTCTAAAGATAAATTATATGATCTAGATGAGAGAGAAAGTTTTCAAGATTCCTTATTTTTCTCCATGACATGGTTTTCATTCATGTTATCATGTTTAAAAATAGTTTTTCTTAATATTTTTTCAAATGATTCATGTTTTATCCCATTTTTGTGCTCTCAAATTATCTCAAAAGGCCACTTTAGCATACTTTAACTCAAATTTGCATATTTTGAGGTTTTTACAGCAACCTATGTTTCATTCTCACCTCCTTACCCTCCTCCAATAGCCTTCAAAGTGATATGTATGGTTAAGGATAGGTATAGGTTTGCATATGATACTTTAATTTTCCCTTGTCATGCTCACAAGTGCTCTTTTTGACCTCCATCTCACTTACCCCCATATCACTATCATAACACTATCTTCTCACTATGATTTGTGCTTTTTTCACCCTCTACTCATGTTTTTACATCATGTTTCATCCTCACCACCCTTCCACCCATATCCATTCCATGTTTCATTGCTATAAAGAGTCAAATATTGAATAGAGACCACCATAAGCATGAGAAGGAGATATATTCACCTACAAAACATCATATACAATCATAGAAGAGACATACAGAAGGCCACCATAGTTAAATATTGGTCAGAAAGTAAAAAGAGGAGAAAGCATGATAGAGAACTTATTGAAGGTCTATAAAGATCAATTAATCCATGGTCATGAGAAATCAAGAGGTAAAATACTATCCTAGATGAGAAGTAGGGTATGTATACATTGAGATTTGGCACAATTCATGAGTCTCCACCTACAAGAAGGTAGGGAACACAATCATGCTTTCCATGACGTGCATAGAAAAAGAATGATAGGGAGAATTTCCTTGTTATGGTCTATACAAATGAGCTCATCAAGTATATAATGGATTTTTCAAGGATGAAATCATGTTGAGCCTTCCTTAAGGTCTATATGTAGTCTCAGACTATACAAAAGGTACTCTACAACAATATGGTAAGTATATACTCTTTTTTAGGTTGATCTCATGGTATGAAAGTATGAATGAGTTTTAAAAGTAGTGGTATGGTCATTTTTCATGTTATAATCTTATTAATGATGGGAAATCATCATTAAGCATTAAAGAGGCATAAAAATACATCTACAACCACCAAACATAAGAATTGAAGGTCAAGAAGGTGAATGGTGTTTCAAATATATATCAAGGGTATTTGATATTTAAATATAGGTGATTAAGTTTATAGATATATTTTGGTAAGTGAAATAATCAATATATTTTTTTACCTAGTCTGAACACCCTCAATCATTGTTCATTATCCCTACAAAACCCTATAGGCATCACAAGGACAATCAAGCAAAAGGTTATTCGAATGGTTTGATCATAAGTGGTAATGACATAGTGGCCTAAGTGTTTCAATAAAACAATGGTGATTCGAATCATCATAACTCATAAATGAGATTGTGGTTGCATCTTAGTGAGGTGTGAGTGATAGTCATACATCTTGAGATAAAATTTACAGCCCTAGGAGTACTATTGCAATCAAGTTGACAAGCCATGGGCTTAAAGGACCTAAGGGAAGCCACTTAATGAAGGTTTTGGGTTTAGAACATGATCATTATTTAAAAGAGAGTTATGTTAAAAATCTTTTCAAGTATTCAAGGGTTTAAGAGGAGGAGTAAAGGACACCTATAGCCCTAAAAACACCTACAACTATATTCAATGGCAACTATATCTCCAAGATTATAAAGGGTTAATGAGAGTAGAGTCTTAAGGTGAAGTTTAATGATTTAATAAAGTGTTATGAGTACTAGTGATGAGTAGGATCAAAGTTTCTAAGCAATGACACAGTTAAATTTAGCCTTATAGGATGACCTATAGCTAGCAAAGAAGGCTACAGTCAAATAGGTGAATGGTATTTGATTGTACATTAAGATTTTTGAAAATTTTTAGGAAGGTGGTGAGATCATCATGATGAGAGAAATAATCAAGGATACATTATGATTTGCTCACACTATCCAAGCACCTTTACAATTTGTCACAGTCTATACAAGGACAAATCATCAAGAGGAATATAGTCATGTTTCCATGATTGAAGAAAGATAATGGATATCTAATAGTTCATGTTGATTTTATTCATCATGAATGGGTGATTTAAGTAACAAAACATTAATTCATAAGCAAAGAGATCATGATGGTTCTAGATACTACCCGACAATCATATCCTCTCAAACACACACCTACAGATATGGAAACACAGTCATATGTTCAAGTTGGCAATTAGTATGTTAAAAAAGTATTTTAAGAAGGTTTAATGATTAAAATACATATTTAAGGGAGAAATTATAATCATTACTTTTGGAATCTTATGAACAATCACTAAGATCGTAAGCATGGTAATCATTAAAATGCCTCACTATAATGGTAAGCATGTCCAAAATGCTTGTAAACCCTAAAGGTAAATTTCAAAACTCAATCAATGCATAAAATGCTTACGATAATCATTAAAATTTGATACACATGGTAATCATTACTTTTGGAATCTTATATATCATTCTTAAGATCATTTCACAAGTGGAAGTGCTCACTATTTTGACACAGTACCCTATTAGTCTCAAAACAATCACAATGGAGCTAGAGAAGGTTCTTATGGTTTTCAAGGTGAAAAATAGGTTTATAGGTTCATTAAAGTGTTTTAAAATAATTTAATTATGTTAATACATATTTATAAGACCTTTAAATAGTTTCCAAACTCCAAATTATTATGCAAACCATGCCCTTGAGGACTAAATCAAGCAAGCAGACATATAGCTCAAAAAAGCATTTTTTGACCTATAAAATAATATGACACATATAGAGTGATTTTATTACATGTTACAGGTCCCATTATTATTATTTCAATAAGGGAGAAGAAATAGAGGAGTCATATTCATCCATGGAGAGAAATTTGAATTCTACAGTTCTAAACTTCCTTTCAAGCCACCTAAGCAAATGCTTGTATCTTTCACCACATGAGGAGTTTGAAAAAATGATCTAATAATGATTTATGACTCATATAAAATTATAATTCATTAAAAATTTATTTTGCTTGAGGTTTTGTGATTTATGAACAATCACTAAGATCGTAAGCATGTCCAAAATGCTTGTAAACCCTATAGGTAAATTTCCTTCACATGATATATTTTCATACATTTCACATGGGAACCCAATATTATAAAATAAGTTTAGGGAGTTTTTATACTACATATTTAGGTAAATAATTTTGGATTTGGAGGATTTTACATTGTGAATCATCATTAAGAAGATTCATCTCCAAAATCCTCCCAAATCCTCATAATGACCAATTTTGAGAAAACTTTATTTTATTTCCATCAAAACCTCATGGATAAACCTAAAAACTCATAAAAAAATAAATTGAAATTAGAGAGGGGTTTTAAAAATTCTAATTTTTTGTATGTAATTGTAGGGATCAAGGTAGAAATTAGGTGTTTTAGAGAAAAAACATGAAAAATGAGGTACAAGGTAGTTTACATGAATTAAAATCCATGTATGTTTAATCCTAAGACTTTTTATTCATCCTAAAATCATCAATTGGTCATATATATACCTATAATTACCCCTAAAAACTCTTTTAAAATAGCTAGTCTACAGGAAAATGAGGCAGAATTGACCTAGTTAACCATGGTGATGGAGTGGTAAAAGTTTATTAATTAAGAACACCTATCTCATGGTGTGAGGAGTTGTTACATATCTAATATTCATTTAATTTTCATATTTCATGTTTTATTATAGGTTATAATGGAGTTTAAGTGCAATAAGTAGGCCATTGGGATTAATTGGCCTAGTAGGCCTATTTGAACAAGCAATCAAAAGAGAATTTGGCATTGGATGGATATCAAATAGTTTATATTGAGTTTACACACAGCTTATATACTATTATTCCATCCTCAAATAAATTTTCAAGTGTAATTTCATACAAGAGGAGTTCAAGTAGAGTTAACTAGTCCTTAAGAACCAATCATCACTTTAATTGACTAGTTGACTATTTTCATGCACCTTTCATGGTTGTCATAGAAAAGAGGAATTTAAATAAAATTAAAATCAGTTATATTAGATTAAAAACCAAATATTGGAATATATTTCATGTAAATGAGATTGACAATTCAAATATGGGCTCACCCTTCCTTCCCAACACAAAGGAGAAGATCATGCAAATACTTCAATATGAAGACAATTCTTGGAAACTAATTGTAAAAGGAATTTGTATTGAGTTAACTCCAATTGATTTAACCTTATTCCATATATTCCACATTTTTTATATCTTTTAAATTTCTATATATATGTAGTATTTTAATCCATTTTTCAAGATCCCTTAGGCTAGTATAAAAAATCTATATAAAAATTGTAACTTGCACCATAATTTATTAAAGAGAGTTTATTTTTAGATCAATTCATGATTATATAATTTAATTATGATTTTTTATTTTCATATAATAAGTGTGATAGATATCTCATTTTTTAGGTCCTTTCCTCACCTACTACTGTGATTTCATCATTTACAGGTCACTTGAAGAGTTAGAATAGAAATTGTGTTGAAGATTATTAGTATCTAGAGTCTTTAGAGACATCCATTCACATACCTTAAATATTAAAACTTTGTTATATTTATGTTTAGGACTAGTATAATTTAAAAAAAATCATTCTTGATCCATATGTATGCCTAAGTTTCAAAGTTTACATAGGATTAATCACTATTCAGGTGCATCACCATCATATATAAATTTCATTTTCAGTTTCTTTCTCACTCTTTTCATCCTAACATCAAATAGGTTTAGGAATTGATCTTAAATTCATATGTAGAGGATCTATCCTCACAACAAGAGGTATGATCTAAATATAGGTATCCCACAACCTTAGATCATTCCAATGTTAGTCTAGATTTGAGGAGTCTAATTTCAACTGGGTACTATTTAGGTTACTAATAGTTTTCATAGACATATTGATAAAATTGGGCTCTAACCTAATTACTATGGAAGAAATAATTTGCAAATCAATCTTCCTTTCCAAGAGTATGCATGTTACTATGCATATATTCATTATCTTAGTTTTAGTTACTTAGGTTCCCTAAGAAGTCAGTCTCCTGGTTAGATCCTTGTATGGGTTTAGATAGGCATTATGGATGACAATGGTGTCTCAATAAAAGTGATTAGGTGTTTTTTTAGTTTAGGCTAGTTATAGAGAAGGTGATTTTGTATACTAATTTTGTTTAAAAATCAAAACTAAGAATGGTCAAGAGAAAATGATTTAGATGCGACTCAGATTTAGATTTGAGAGGATAACAAGAATAGAATGACCAAATACAACCAAAGCCAAAACCCTATAAGGTTTTAATCTAGAAAAGAGACCAAGGAGATGAAGTAACTAAATTCCCTTCAAACTAGCAGGGTGATGATTAAATGGGTGCTAGGTATGAAGAGGTAGTGGTAATGTTATTATGGGTGATAGACCAAAACCTAACAAGGTTGTGTATGTTGATAAGGTTTAGTCAATAAGTGGTGATCAAGATAGAAAGTGATGGGTGACCATTAAGGTCTGATTTCAAGACAAATTTTATATCTAATAGTATGAATAATGATATTGAATGGATGGTTATTCTAAAATTGGATTTATCCTAGGAGTCTCTAGGTGTTTTTTGATAAAAATGGGATAGGCTGACTCAATTCATAAATAACATGGGCTTTAGCATAACACATAAACAACAGGCTCAATCACAATCCCTAATTTAGTTGACTGAATGGGTGTGTAACCCATTGTATACAACATCTAATAGATTTTTAGGTGAGGCTATAGGCTCGTGACCCATTATGAAATCAACCAAACTCTCTTAACCCCATCTACACTTGATGGCCACTTCAGAGCTAATCTTGACTCCAATAATAGGGTACTTGTTATGGTTGATAGGTTTTATGCCAGCTTTACACAAGGGTGTATAATGGAGTCCCTAAGATATGATAATGTACATGGTGTCTAAATACATATAAGGTGTTATGTAATGCCTAGTTTAGAGAATTAGCTCTCCTTCTTCATGGATGACCTAAATGGGGTCAACTATTTAGCCTAATGATAGTTGCCCTAGATATTTATACTCCCATCAGAACATGTAGTTTGGTTGAATGTGTAGTGATGAAATCCATGACACCAACCCCTAATTACTAAACCCATTTATGGGGATGAATTCCATGTCACATGTTAGCCTTTAGTTAATGGGTTAACACACAAACAGGTATGATTAATTTACCCAATTAATTACATATGTGAGGAAAATGAAAAGTGAATAAATAAGCCACACAAAACAAGATATATACAATAAAAAAGATGCAATTTAGGCACTCCTCCTATAAGCACATGAGTTAGAATATCAAATTTAGTGATTTTGCCTTGAACGGTCCTACAATAAATGAGTTAGTAGTATGATTTTAAGCAAAACCATAGTTTTCTTGTAAAACCATAAAAACACAGTCAATGCAATTCAATATTACTTTGGGAAACTACAATATCATGACTTTTATACAAAATCACTAGCTGTGAGTCATGGTATTATGGACAAGTAGTTGATCATGATGATTAATTTTATAGTCCATATAAAAATGTAGAAAGTTAGGTAGAATTATGACTTTTATGACAAAAACACAAATTAGAAATTGGTGATATTGAAAGAAGTAAAAAACTCTATAATTCTAAATTTTAGAATAATATAGATATTTAGGAAATATTAATAGACTATTGTTGTAGACTTATTTACAACTATTTGTATCAAAAAAATATTTTAAATACACAAATACAAAATTTTTGACTTTTTGTAAATTAGTGCAAGATGAACAAAAATTACACAAAGCTAATAAATCAAAAGGATTCTTATTTGTCCAAATAATGTTCAGACCAATGTTATTCAGCTAAAATAGTTACCTAACAATATAAAAAATCATAATATTACATATTTTTAGGCAATATCATTGATTTAAATATAAAATCACAGATTCAAAAGTAGCGATATTTTAGAAAATTAAAAAAGGGATAAAGATGAATAGTTTTTTATTTCTCTTCCAGAAGTATCTATTCTCCTTTACTTCTTGTTAGACAAAATTCCACACATAAACCATCAAAAAGTTTGGTTAGAACAATACCCTTAAATTACTTAGATGAGGTGTAATTTTGCATGAAGGGGGTTTGTAAGGCTAGTTGATTTCCTACAGACAAAAAGAAATCAATCAAAAAACATTTAGATTAGATATTAGAACATTATTTTAACAAAATTTAAATAAAACACAATATCATGATTATCGATGGCAATATGAATAATTTTAGGATGGAATCACAATTCTTGAAGTGGTGGTATTATGCCTTGGCAACGAGGTGATAAAAGTCAAACCAGTCCTACTTTCTTGCACACAAAGAATGAAAACCCCACTCTTGTAATAGATAAATGGGTGATTTAAATGCATAGAGACTAAGAGAAATAAACAGAAACTAGTTATTTTTATTTTAACCCAAAAACCTACAAAACTATAACTAAAAGGATTATATCATAGATTTTAGCACAATATCATTATTCATGAATTAGAAGTATTGCTTAAGAGTAAAAAAATACCAATAAGATAAACCATTAGTGTTTAAATTAACATTTAAGTCAATATCACTTAAATATGGACAAGACCACTACTGCAATATCATTATTTACAAGTCAATATCATTGATTGCCTATAAATGATGTTTTGACCAATTTTGGAGATTATTCTTCATCTAGTCAAGCTTTTAAGTCAAAAAATAACTTATAACAAGCATAAGAGGTTAGATTAAAGGGGTATATCCCACCATGGTCACCAATGTGTGATCATATTTTGAATTATTCACAAAATTACTATATTTAATAATAAAAACCCAAGAACACAAACAACATCAAAGGAGGGGATAAAGGAACAATCTGATTATTAAAATGACATTCTTACCATCATTTTGTCCCTTAGATGTCCTATCCAAGATCTCCAAGCTGATTATGAATGAAAAATTATTGGATTGTGGATTGCTTGACTCGAGCTTTGAAATGGATTCAATGGCTTCTTTAAATTGTTTGATGGCTTGACAAGAGTATAGGGATGTTTGAATAATGGGTTTTTATGAGAGTATAATGGAGGCTTATGGATTTCTAAATTAGCTTGCTCATAGCTAAAACATGGTTTATATAAGATGGTGGAGGATAATTTAGGTAATTTTAAATTAATTTAGAAGCCTTTAGTTTAGAGACTTCTAGAACTTTGGAAGAACTCCCCTAGTTATATAGGTTTCTTGATTAGTTTAGGGATAATGGAGGTTTAGGTGGGATTTAATGAGATTTAAGGTTCTTAGGGGTGTTAGAGAGGCTAGGGTGGTAAGGTAGCTATGGGGTAGGTGAATAAAAGGGAATTTTAAATTATCAAGTGGGCTAGTGGGTAGATTAATAGCTAATTAGGATAGTTAATGGGATAATGGGGTAATTAATTGGTTGCAAGGGTATGGTAAGATTCATAGGTTGTCAAGAAATTTTTGTAGGAACTACAATATTAGTTAATTGACTAGGTCTATGGTTATGAGTTAAATTAGAAGGTTTAATAGTATTATTAGGGAGAGCATATTTAGGTGCATACACCATGTGCTAGCCTCATTCTTCATTCATCCACCATTCTTGTATTTTTATTTCAATGGTTATGTAGTGCAAACCATGTGAAAACCTCATTGGCATTCATCATTCACTTACATTTCTTCATGTTTCCACTCTATTAATTTTATTCACAATCTCTATTCTATTCAACAAAGTTTTTAAAATAATTGGATAAATCAAAGAGTGTTTTTTATAAAATTATAACTATCTCACTAAAGGTTTTGTTATTGCACATGTCTAATTCAGATAATTGTTTCATGGGTGGAAAGATTACTACAAGATCTTTCTAAAAAGTAGTAAAGGAGATATTGTGATTTGAAATAGACTCTATGAACCTAATTTTTTAAATATATTTAATGTGTGACCTTAAAAAAACATTATTAAAATCAAATATTTTATTCTGAGTGAGAAAACTAGTATACATCCATGATTACCTTTGGCATCATATAATTTGCATTCAAGTGTTAGATAATATATATTCTAAATATTTATATTTATTTTGTTCATGTATTTTTTTTCACCCATGTCCACACTAAGTAGGAATGTTTAATGCATACATGTGTTGTATTATGATGTTTTACAATCATTTAATGATTGTGGCACATAGTTATGTGTTATAATGTGAACATATTTTTAGGAATTTGTTAGATACTTAGGTATATGCAAACCTTATAGAGGGTGCACTATTGTAATAATTTAGTTAGACTCTTAATAATCCCTCATCGGTGGCGTGTGTTATCATAAGGATTATTAAAGCCTATATTTATGTAATGATTATCCATGCTTATATAAATTAAATTGATGATGATCTATTGAACCCTTTTTATCATTCACTCTCCAATCATAGATGAAATATACAAGGGAATGTTCATATTTTCATGACAAAGTATCTCTATCACACCTAAGTGCATTCTAACTTAAACCAAGTTGAAAAATAAAGGAGATAACATGTGGTTGGCTAATACTATAAAATGGGTGGATGAGGTTGCTATTGTCACTCAATTTTGCACCCTTAGAGAGGCATTTCAAGATTTCTCCAAATTTATTAGAATATGGGATTACCTCTAGGCCTATGCATTGTCTATAGTAGAGGTAAAACTTTAGATTGAAGGGGAATCTCCTTTGGTTTGTCTATTAAAGCTCATCACCTAAACTACAAGCTCATTTGGATGAACAAGGAGAGAGAAAACATAAATTAAACCCATCCTAATGATTTTATTCACCAATGATAACTTGACCACTACCAACCAATTGTAATGACACTTCAAGCAAAAGCCTAATTTTCACATACACTAATCAAAATTTGCCTATTGCATTAGTATTTCTCATGGAGGTTTGTGAAGAAAACTTAAGATAAGAGGACTAAACACAAGGTCATAACATGACACTAGTGAATTTACAACTCACTAAAATCATGATAACTCCATTAGGACACTTTAAGAAACCTACAATAGACTTTCAAAGATGAATATGAATACAAACAAGGACAACATGCTAAGGAAGAGAATTTATCACTTATCAAGATCAACTAGTCGGCAAGCACATTGAAAAAACTCATGGATAAGGTAAACCAAATCATTCCTTATTTCTTAAAGGCTTAAAATGAGAACAGATTCACCATATGTAGGTGGAGGATACAAACTTAGCCAAAGGTGGCTCAATATATAGAGAAAGTGAGATAGAAGAGAAGAAGGGCATATGAGAGAGAAGGTAAACAAGTGTAATGTGAGTTAAAATAATAAGGTTAGTTATGTAAATACTTAAATAGGTTTTATATTCCATGTTTATCTCCTTTGAAGATGCTCTAAGCCTCCAAGTGGTGTTGGAGTTGAATTGCTTATTTGACACCTTGACTAGCTTCTTGAAACTTCTCTTCTTCTGTTGAAGGACAAGTGGCCTTATTTATGGTAAAATAAATTTATCCTACCTCTTCAATATGATATTGACACATATAAATTGAACCCAATAGGTTCTCTTTGACAATCATCACTTTCTTATGCAAGGTGTCTATAGGGCTCTTCATCTCCTTACTCCTATTTTGCACACAAGTGTCAAAACTTTGTTTCAATTACTTTAACTCATCAAAACTTCATGGATTCCCTATTAAAACTATATTAGACCTAAAACAATCCATTTTTAGGCCTCAAACTATCCCCAACAAGTTTTTGTCTACCAAAAGCCCCAAATTAGCCTTCTTACTTGTAATCCTAAAATGATGTAAACTTTTTTATGTGGAATAAATTACATAATAGGGTGAGAATATAAAAGAATATTAAAATATATAGTATGTTATTATATCTCCATTCTCAATTTCATGCTCTGAGAGTGAGTGGAGATACCTATTTTGCCCTTTCTCTCTCCTAATTAGGCCTCAATTAGGCCTCCCTACCAAGAGAGTGAAAAATGATTCTATAATATACCACACATTCCAAACCCAAAATAAGTGTTTTAATAACTTATAAAACATCCTCACCCTCCTCCATACCAAATTTGATGTTTTGACTCATTGTACAGTCCTACAAAATAGCAAAAATAAGTGTTTTTATTCTTATTCCATACATTTTCGTACACTATTGTACCAACCAATTGCATTGGGTTATTATTATGGGAGTCTTGAACATTTTATTTATGGTTTTGAATATTTTATGATCTATTTTTAGGAATAAATATTCATTTCTATCTCATTGGGTCCTTATGGCTCTCCTAGGCAGCCTAAAAGTGACTTGGGTTCTTAAGAATGATTCATAAAGTTGGACATATGAATCCTCTAAAAAATTGAATAAAATGGAATTTAATTAGTGTATTAAACTTTTAATAGGATCCCAAGTTCACATGAATCATGTGGGATCTAAATCAACTAAAGTAAACTGACCTCTTAGGTTGAAAACAAGCATTAAGGGGGGTCTGAGCAAGATTGCAATCTATAGGAGCTTTTATTGAGTTTGGTTTGATCTAAAATGACATAAATAGGTTATTAATATCTCCCTTAGCCTATACAAATTTCCATACTACCATATTTAAATATCAAATTTTGCTACATTTCAATGGTTTAGGCTTGGGATTTATAGGCCAAACTACCTAAGAGACCCCCATGGACTATATGTGCCTTGTTTCTCTCTTTGTTAGGGTTTGAGTTCTTTTGTAATGCATTTAAAAGTATTTAAACACCCCTTAAATATATAAAAGGTCTCAACCTACTCTAAGAAACTCCATTTCATCTCCTTAGCTATTTTCCCACTAGGACTATGTATGTGACTTTAAGAATGTGTAGGGTTTAAACATGGTCTACTAAGATTGTTTTATTATTTCTTGAGTTGAGTTATTCATGAGGTGATATCACACTATTTATATAACCTTCACCTACCCTATTCTCTCTCATATCTCTTTTGAGTCCTTTAAGCTTTTCCAAATAAGAAATTATTCTTGGATATGCAGGCCTATGTCATCCTTGGTCTAAATAGGTAGAGTTATAGGTTTTCATTATTTTTCTTATTTTAAGTGGTTTATAGGGTTATTTATGGCTCTAAAATCACAATTTTCACATATTCCAATATCCACATAGTCCTACCTCTTAAAAAATCAACCTTATTAGCCTAGATAGGCAAATTGGTGTTATCAGGGACTGTGTGGATGTAGTTATCTTAACCCTTATTTCCTCTCTTTATCTATCCCCTATTTAGGTACCCAATTACCTCAATGAATTTATTTCCTTTAGTCTCATATAAGCCTCACACAAATATACTATTTATTGTTTTGGAGAGGCCTTGAGTCTCTTATGCAGTCTTATAGATGGTAACTGCTTGTACATACTTATTTGATATGGTTTGTAATCTAAGTATTATAGGATATTTATTTGAAAAATTAGACCCCAAAATTAAAGTTATGTTATTGAGATAACTAAATTACTTATCCTAACTCTTTGAAACTTTTTGCTTCTATCATTAGTACTATCTCAAGACCAAATCAACATAAGTGGCTATAAGAGTGTATTTGAGAGTTCTGAGTGTGTGAAATTTTTTCTTGGTTTCCAAAGTCAATAACTAAAACTCTAAAAGGCTCTGATATATTTAATTTTTGTATCTCAAAACCCTTTCAATGTCTTGAAGACTCCTACTCTATCACCTTATTGTCTAAAGCCAATTTTCTCATCTAGTTAATTGTAGGTGTCATTAGGGAACTCTGATTATGTATTGGCTTGAGTGACTTTGTTATCCTTTTTTCAATTCTAATGAATCTATAATTTTATTATGGTGTATTAATACTCTTTTTAGTGTCTTTAATATCCTTTATCTATCCATAATCTCACTATTTAGGACAACATTCTTAACAAGTTGTAGGTGACTGCTTGAGAAAGATAACTATGAAGTATGAGTTTTTTGGCCTTTTTCATTTATATTATGACATATAAAGTGACCAAACCTTAAAAATAATTCTTCCTCACTAAATTAAAAGTTCATTATCCACTCAAAACATCTTAAAACCTCTTATATACACTATTAATACATACAGTCTATAGGTAACTATTTTAGGCTAGTTAACTTGTATGGTTGGAAAGTTGAAATTTTGAGATAGGCCATTAAATATACAATGTCCAAACTCATTAATAAATTTATTTCACACTGATTAACAATTTTAATATACTTATCTAAGACCATATTGAAACTTTTGTATCCACTACCTTTACTGCATAGTATTATAGATGTACATTTGGTGTCTTAGCTAGTCATTTAGCCACTATTTGGTCTTAAACTACTTGGGAGATATCTCAATTGATCCATTACATTTCATATTAAATATAAAAAAATGTTTCATTCTCTATGAAAACTTCATCCAATATTGTCAATATGAAGTTTACCTAAATTTGTAGACCAATAGGCTATAAGTGACTATTCTGCAACTCTTGAGTTTTGAAGCCTTGAGAAAGTGCAACATGAATATTAAGGACTGAAATACCATTGTTTCATTTAAATCAACATGATATATCAGGAAAAAAACTCTAAATATCTTTGGAAAACATATTTTTAATCACTCAAATCACCTTGTATGTAGAAACACATAGAACACAATCCAAGGTGGTGAATGAAGAACTGACCATTTGGAACTTGTACATAACATATGATTGATTAGAAAGACATAAATGTATTTTTTTGACAATATAGGACCATGGAGAAACATTAAGATAAATTTTACCACTTGAATATCTCTTGAAACATATAAAGCTAATAGTCACTTGCAAATTACTCATAAGAGAGACTTTTCATGCCAAAATGACATCCACACGTGATACCATGATTAATGAAGGTGTGTGATTAATATAAAAACATATTATAACTCAATTCAACTAGTTTCATGTATCCATAAAATCATTTTTTATACTGGAGTCACTTTAAACTTAGCTGGTGGGTTTTTAAGTCTTTAAAAAGTAGTCTAAACTCTTAGCGATCGTTTACAAATTTGAGAGAACCAATCCAAAAAACAATTCCATAAATTAAAATCCCATAAGTTTCTTAAAAAATTTCCAAAATTTCATCCCCCAAATCTACGTTTATGGCCTATCCATCTAATTAGATTTGGCCTTCACTATTTTGTGAATGAAGTGATGGGAGAGAGAAGAAGATTTATGCAAATATGAGAGTTAAAAATTCATTCAAATATTTTTCCTAACCTATAGAAGAAGAAAGGACATTCTAAATTTTTTTTCACTTGCACATAACTTCCACAAATCCATACAACTTCTCTAACTCTTCAAAGTGGCATTAAATTACAAGACTCTGGCCTATTTATGACATGCTAATAGGTTTGGTAGTTGAGTAAATACTCCCAAATTCTTTTAATGTGTATGGTGTGAATTTTTATCTTTAGGTACTTTGACATATATCAATATTAGCCAAAAGTCACATTTATATGCATTTTTAACACCTTCAAGCTAGCAATGGACATTAAAGATTACAAAACACCATGAAATGTTAAGACAAAGTGTTTAAGACATAATATTATATTAATCAACACCTAATCACCTATGACATAGCTTGACAATGAATTATTTCCTCATGACATGCCTAAACCACTATAAGACCATAACATGAAATTACATTAACTTCTCCAAATTAACCTTAACCATGATAACAAGGTTAAATGAAGAATATAGGGACCATATGGAGTATGAAAATTACACATGACAAGAACATGACATGTTTGAATTTGGATGGGGTGGCCAAATTTGACTTGGGGTAAAATTTGGTCAACATTATTGGTGATTCATAGGGGTAGCATGCATGTAATGCTAATAGGACCTATTTCCTTACATGTCCATTAGGAAATGAAGTCTCTTGTACTTAGTTTTAGACCTAAAAAAACTTTGAACATGACTCAACAAACTAATTGTACCTTCACAACACATAAACTAAATCAAAAAAGACATAAATCAAGGAACAATACACATACACATGTACTATCAAACACTTAGGAAACATAAAGACAATTTAAGAAAACTTAGGCTATATAAAAACTAAATTGAAATAAATTTTCTCCTAGATTAATGGGGAAACTTGTAGCATTCTTTTCTCCATGATATGAAATAAGGCATGAATCAAGTTGTCTATTGATGTATTCAACTCCTTCATGTTTATTAATATTTTTGGCATGAATCAATGATAGCTACAGACATGCCACCTATGAATGTGAATTCAACTTATGGCTTAATCATCCCATGAGCTTCCTCAACTACAACCTTGTCCAATGATTCTTCATCCAAGCATGATTTTTTTACCTTCATAGTATCTTTAATGACACTAGAATTCTCACCAACTACTATAAGATCATCAATCTCTTCAAAGAGATTTGCATAGTCAATCCAATCTCCATCATTGTCCTCCATGAAGACATCTTGTTTTATCTCCTTGTGCATATGACCTTCAACCTTGCAAAGGTCTTCAAGCTCTTAGAGAAGTTAAATATGTTGTTGCCAATCATCTTTGCCTTATTTTTCCTTAAGAACCATAACCTCTTCAGACTCATCTTCTTGATCATTGATCACTTCATCAAACTCAAATTGATTACTTGAAGAGTCTTTGAATTCAATGTTGGCTATAACTTGGACAAGTTTAGATGGCATAAGATCTTCTTTTTGGAACACACCCTCAGGAGGTAAAGCATCTTCAAGATTATCTTTAACTTGACTAAAAGGAGGTGTAGGCTTTTGAAGGCCTTAACACTCATTGAATATGTCCTTGTATTTCTTCCATAAGTCATCTTTATCTATGGGGTCAACATTAACATCAACTTCATCTTCTATTGTTTTTTCAAATTCAATCCTTTTATCATGCTCACAAGACTCTTCCAACTCGTCTAATGTCATGTTTCCATAAATCACCTTCTCTTCTATATAGTGATCAAGATCTTTTTGAGCAACTACAACATCATCAAGGTCATATTTTTATTCACTCAATAATATTGACTCATGCTTGTCTTCACTAGGGGGTACCTATAATGAACTCTTCATCATAAACACTTGAGTCATACTCTTGATCAGTTTTAACATTGGCTTTATCTTCTTCACTTATCTCCTATAGGATGGTTTATCCTTTAATAAGGGTGTGGTAGGAGGGTAATGGACAAGTTTATAGGTTGGATAGGGAGTATGAGGTGTGGTGGATGGCTAATGAATGGGTTTTGGAATGGGGGTTTCTGTAATAGACTATTGGGGAGATGACATGTTGGTTTGAGCAATGGAAGAGGTGTCTTCTTCAAAAATATTTTCATTTTTTCCATATCCTTCTTGAATATATTTAATATATATAATTTTAATCTCAACCTCTTAATTTTCCCACCTCTTTAATCTATCTACTGACCATTAGATACAATTTCTTTCTAGGTACAGTTGCTTACTTATATCATATTGGGTTTCTTCTTCCACTAACCTCCATATATTCATCAAATTTTAAACTAAATATTTGAACCACTCTATGAGATGAATATGAATCACATAAAGATCTTCATCCCATGTTCTCATCTCTTCTTAATTATCTAGCATATTTGGCATGAGAGTCAATAAAAATTTGGCATGAGATTGGATTGAAGTAAGAGGAGGGGAGGAGTAGGGGTTTTGGTGAGCTCATAATTGTTAAGTTAGTTTCCTAACTTGAGCTTTTAAGACCTTATATATTTCTTCTAAATCAATGGCATCATCTGATTTATCATTAAAACATTGATAGTAATCATGTTGTGGTTCATATGCATCATGATATGTTGGTAGGTGTCATATTAGGGTTGATAGGAAGGCACTTATAGATACACTTCTTAATAGCCTTCCTCATAGGATTCTTCATAGGTTTTTTCAAAAATATCATGGTCATATGAAGGGGAAGTAAGATGACCATAGGACTGTAATGACTCATAGGGTTGATAAAAATCTCGATAGGGTTTTTGAGACATATAATTGGGGTCATGACAAGGCTAATAGGGATGTGCATAATAGAAGCTTTCATAATATCCATCCATGTCAACCTCATTAGTCAAATTAAAACACAATATATTAACAAATTATTTTAATAATAAGTACTTGGGCTAATAAAACTAGTTGATTACATTTAGAGTCATTATTAGTGTTTATTAAACACTTCCCAAAGCTGATACGTAGAAGAATACACCAAAAATTCTTCTACTCTTTTGGACCTTAATCCCATCGAGCATGCCAAAAAAATTGTCACTCAATTTTTCACCCTTGGAGAGGTATTTTAAGCCTTTTTAAAATTGAATGGAACATGAGATTACCTCTAAGCCTATGGGTTGTCTATAGTAGAGGTAAACCTCTAGATTGAAGTGATAACTCCCTTGGTTTATATTTTGAAGATCATCATATAAATTACTAGCTCATTTGGATGAAAAGGGAGAGATAAAACATAAAGTAAACCTTTCATAATTAGGTGATGCACTAATTATAACCTAAACACTACCAACTAATTACAATGACACTTTACACAAAAGCCTAATCTACACATACACTTGTCTAAATCTGCCTATTACATTATCATTTCTCATGGAAGTTTGTGAAGAAAACATAATATATGAGGATAAAACACAAGGTCATGACATGACACTAGTGAAGAGACAACTCACTAAACTCATGATAACTCTATTAGGACACCTCAAGAGACCTGCAACAAACTTTAAAAGTTGAATATGAATGTAAATAAGGACAACATGCTAAGAAAGAGAATATATCACTTAGCAAGATCAACTAGTCAAAAGGGAAATTCAAACAACTCATGGAGAAGGTAAACCAAATCATTCATTTTTGCTTAAATTTTAAAAATGAGTAGGGATTTGCCATACATAGGTGGAGGATACAAATTTTGCCAAACATGGCTCAATATATAAAGTGAGAGAGAAGAGAAGAAGGGCATAAGAGAGAGAATGTAGACAAGTGTCATGTGAGTTAAAATAATAAGGTGAGTTATGGAACTACCTCAATAGGTCTTAAAAGCCATTTTTAGATCCTTTGAAGATGCTTCGACCCTCCAAGTGTCATGAGTGTTGAGTTACTTATTTGATACCTTAACTAGCTTCTTGAAACTTATCTTCTTATTAAAATGTTGAAGGATAAGTGGCCTTATTCATGGTTATATTATTTTATCCTACCTCTTTACACTAGTCTTAACGCCTCTCAATTGACCCCGATAGGTTCTCTTTGACACACCACCTATTTCTCGTGCAAGGTGTCTAGAGGGTTCTTCATCTCCTTAGGCCTATTTTACACACAAATGTTGAAAATTGGTTTCAATTAATTTATATCATAAAAAATTCATGTATATCATATACACACCATACTATACCTAAAAAAATCCATTTTGAGGCCTGAAACTAGCCCCAATAAGTCATTGTCTACCAAAAACCCCAAATTGGCCTTCTTGCTTGTAGCCCTAAAATGATGCAAACCTCCTTATGTGGAAAAATTTATAAAATATGGTGAGAATATGAAAGAATATTAAATTACCCAATATGTGATTATAGATACATGCTCAATTTCATGTTTTGAGAGTGAGTGGAGATACCTATTTTTGCCCTTTCTCTCTCCTAAATAGGCCTCCCGACCAAGAGAGAAAAAATTGTTATACACTCTCCTCACACATTAAAAATCCTAAATAATTATATGACTCACTTAAAAAACATCTTACCCTTCCTTCATTTCAAATTTTAAGTTTTGAATCATTGTACGAACCTATAAAATAGTAAAATTTAGTGTTTTTAGCCCTATTCTGTATAGTTCTATAAAAAAATTATACCAACCAATTACATGGGTGATTATTAAGAGAGTATTAAACATGTTTTGGGTGGTTTATAATCTTATCTAATCCATTTTGAGGTATATATCTTCATTTCTCTCTCATCGAGTCCTTATGGCTCTCTTAGGTAGCCTAAAAGTGACTTGGGTTCTTAAGGATGATTTATAAAGCTAGATATATGAATCCTTCAAAAAATTCCACAAAATATAAATTCATTAGGGTATTAAAATTTTCCTAGTATCCAAAGGTTTCATGTATCATGCATGATCCATATCAAGTAAATCAAATTGACCTCTTGGGTTGAAAATAAGCATTCTAGGGAGTCTGAGCAAGATTGCAGTCTGTAGGAGCTTTTCCTTGTTAGGAATTAAAAAAATTAACCAAATTTAATATGACCATAAATTAGATCTAAATTTTGCACTAGCATGCATCATGAAAACATTCCTAAAATCATAGCTATTATGAAATCATAAATAGAGAGAATAAGATAACAATCACACATAACACAGATCTATTGTGGTTCACTCAATATGGTCTACACCCACTAAGAAAGTCCTCAAATAAAACTGCAAACAAAAAACAAGATTATAATGAACTCTCATAGAGATATAATATATCTTGTATAAAATGTTACACAAAAGAAATGTTGCACTTTCACCTGCACCTGCATAATATTGTATCTCACAAGCTACAATACTACACCCTATAAATAAACCCTTGTATTTTGTAAAATGTCTACACTTTAAATCTATCTCTCAAAAGGCACACCCTTGCAAACAAGTACATCAACCTGTAAAGGTCACATCACACCTATATATATAGAAAATGAATTAAAATCCACTTAACAAGGGGAATTGTGCAATGCTTATCCAAGATACTCATTATCCACCATGTGACAACTCTCCTCCACCTAAGCAAGCTCATGCATAAGCCCACCTAAGGAGGAACTAACCATGTTTATCTCTCCTCTTCCAAAAAACACATTTTTCAAAGACATGTGATCATAACCAACTCCTTGAAACAAGTAAGTCATTCCCTTTTCCAATAAACAACTAACTCCCTAAGATCAAGGAAGTCAACATAGAAAATAAGCATCTAACACCTAACTCCATAAAACATGGAATACATATAAATTAGAAATACAAGGAATATTCCACTCACAAGTGGAGCAAGGTTCCACAAAAGGTGGAGTGGGGAAAAATGTTGTCCCCATATTTGTGGAGCTCTCTAGGTCCCCAAAATGCTCCACACTCAAAAATCTCAACTTGGTGACCGTTTCTCCTAAATAGAATCTATCACTAATCTATAACCACTAAGGCCAACCAAATTTAAACATAGTCTCAATTTATCCAATGTGACCATCTTGGTCATCATATTTGTAGAATTATGTCTAATATGTATCTTCTCTAATTTCACTAATTTTTCCTCCAAAGATGTCCTAATGAAGTGATAATGTAACTGAATGTCTTTCATCCTCAAGTAGAAAGTGAACTTCTTTGCCAAATGAATATCACTATGAATATCACTTTTTAGTCTCCCAACTTCCTTCTCATGCCCCAAATCTCAAAACAATTCCTATAACCAAATCATCTCCTTGCTAACCTTTATGGCAACAACATACACTACCTCTATGGTTGACAAAGCCACAACCTTTTGTATCTTGTAAATCCAACTAACCATTGTATCTCTAATAGTAAATATATATCTTATCTTACTTTTCTTGCTATCAATATCCCCTACCATATTTGAGTCCACATAACCATGCAAAGTGGTATCTGATCCACCATAACATAATGAAACATTAATGGTTCCTCTCAAATACTAAAGAATCTATTTCATTTCTTGTTAATGCTCATAACTAGGATCACTCATATACATACTCACAACTCCCACTGCTTGGGAAATATTTGGCCTAGTAAAAACCACGGCATACATCAAACTACCAATTACTGATGAGTAAGGTACCTTAGACATCTTAAACTTTTTAACCTCTATCTTGGGACACTGTTGCCTTGATAATATAAAGTGGATTGCCAAAGGAGTACCAATAGATTTAGCATTCAACATGCTAAACCTTTCCAAGACTTTCTTCACATACTCTAACTAGGATAAGATCAGATTCCTCTCCTTCCTATCATGAGTAATACTCATACCAAGGATTTGCTTTGTAGTACCCAAATCCTTCATATAACATGAGTCACTGAGTTGTTTCTTGAGCATATGAATATGTTGTATGTTCTTTCCTGAAACTAGCATGTCATCCACATACAAACAAAATATATTAAAGGAACCATCATCAAAATGTTTAATGTACATGCAATGGTCAGAATTACACCTTTGATATTCTTTCCAACATAAAGTAATCAAAATTCTTATACCATTACCATGGAGCTTATTTTAGGACATACAAGCTCTTCTTTAGTCTACACACGTAGGTATCCTTCCCTTTGACCTCCATATCCCTGTGGCTACTTCATATACAACTCTTTATCTAAATCACCATGAAGAAATGTAGTTTTCACATCTAACTATTCTAAATGCAAATCCTCAACTGCAACTAAACCAAGAATAGTCCTATTATAATTCATTTTTAAAACATGAGAGAAAATCTTATAAAAAACAATACTTATTTTTTGTGCAAACCCCTTGACCACCATCTTGGCCTTATACCTTTTTCTCCCTTCATCCTCTCCTTTTATTCTAAAGATCCACTTATTTTTCAATGCACTCTTACCCTTTGGTAGCCTTACCAAATCCCACATATGGTTCTCAATGAGAAATATATGCTTCTCATCCATGGCTTGTTCCCACTTCATCCTAGCATCTACCTGCATTGCTTCTTCATGACACTCTAGTTCTCCATTGCCAATGAGTAATAAATAATTCAAAGAAGGAGAAAAATGTTCACGTACTCTTCTTACTCTAGAAGACCTTCTTACCATAGGAGTTTGGGCTCCTTGTGTAGAAGATTCTTGAACTAATTCATTGGATACTTTACCATCTAAAATTTCATCCAATACTATGTACTTTTTCTTTCATTATTCCTATTCCTACAACTAATTCTTATACATGACTTTTTCATTAAAGGTTACATCTCTAGACCAAAATATTTTCCTATCTTTAATGCTCCATAAATGGAAACTGAATTCATCCTCACCATAACCATAAAATGTGCATTTCTATGATTTAGCCTCTAACTTGGTCCTATCCTCTTTATTGATAAGATCAAAAGACTCACATCTAAAGACTCTAAGAAAAGAATAATAAACATTCTTACCAAACCAAGATTTTTTAGGAATGCCTCTATCCAAAGGCATAAAAGGTCCTATGTTAATTAGATATATTACCATGCTAACTACTTCTACCCAAAACTATAAAGGCAACCCTACATGTAACCTTATGCTCCTAACATGTTCCATTACTTTTATGTTCATCCTTTCAGATACCCCATTCTATTGTGGATTTCCTAGAACCATCCTTTGCCTATAGATTCTATTTTTAGAATAATAATCAAAGAAATCATTATTACAATACTCACCTCCATTATCTAATCTGAGACATTTCAATTTGAGACATGTTTCATTCTCAACCAAGGCTTTCTACTTATAAAAATTGTCAAATACATAAAATTTATTTTTAATACAATAAACCCAAACTTTAATAGTTACATCATCAATAAAAGTGGCATATTAATTGGAACTACCAATAGAAGATACCTAAGTTGGTCCCCATACATCTAAATGTACCAACTCTAACTTATGCTCTTTCTTTGTGGGTCTAACCTTTAGGAACTTAACTTGCTTCTATTTCCAATACACATAATTCTCATAGAATTCTAGCTCTATGTCTTTTAATCTAGGAAACTTGTCTTTTAAGATATCCATTCCCTTATGGCTCATATGACCAAGTCTGTAGTGACATATAATTACATTTCCATCTGTACATTTCCATCTGTAGCAACTAAATCACAAGAATCAAAACTACTAGTCAAATATAAAGTACCAATTTTCTTGCCTCTTTCAACAATAAGAGCACCTTTGTTAACTTTCCAAGAATTTGTAGTAAACATTATGAAAAATCTCTCACTACCCAACTACCCCACTAAAACCAAATTATGTCTCAACATAGGCATATGTCTAACATCCTTAAGTAGCCATGTGTTCCCATTATGCATTTTTACCTGAACACATCCTTTCCATCATCACCAAAATAAACATGTCCTAAATTTTCTTTAACATAATTAGTAAAATAATGCCTATGTGGGGTGGCATGACAAGAAGCCCCTAAATCTAATACCTATGACTCAAAATAATTATCCATAAAAAGAATTAAGTCATCCTAATATGTTTACCTGATGTCACATTTACCTCATTCATTTCCTCCTTTTTAGAATTCTTATCCCAAAGTGACCAACAATCCTTCTTTGAGTCTTCACTCTTCTCACAATGCTAGCATATCATCTTGGATCTAGATATGGATTTAGATCTACCTTTTGACTTTCCATAGTTGTCATTGCTCATGTCATTTTTCCTCCTTCTAGTATTAATAGACAAATAATTACCTCAATATGATTCACCAATGATTTTACTTCACATTTCCTCACTAAGAATCACACCTATAACATCCTCAAAATTCAAGCTTCACTTGGCAAGGATGGCATTAATCACAACCATAACCAAACTATCCCAACTATCAGGAAAAGAACACAAAAACAACAAAGCTCTAACTTAATAATCAAACTTAATTCCAATAGAAGTGAGCATACTTATAACCATATTAAAATCATTAAGATGATTATCAATAGAACCATTCTTAGATTTTTTCATGATAAACCATCTTTTCATAAGAAAAAATTTATTAGAAGTAAAGGGTTTCTCATACAAATTCCTAAGTTTATCCATGAGATCCTTTGTAGTTTTCTCATCAAAAATGTTAAATGCAATATAAGATACAAGGCATAACCATATGGCTCCCAATGCCTTCCTATCAAGCAATGACCAATCTGCATCACTCATACTTACATGTTGTTCTATTTTCCCATCCAAGGAGAGATGAAGCATTTTCTAATACAAGTAATCTTCCATACACATTTTATATAAACCATTATTACCATCAAACTTCTCAACCCTGAATCTGATCTCTTCTCCCATAGATCCCATTCAAGTTAATAACCTTTCATATGATTTACCACTTCAACAAAACACAACCAATGCTCTAATACTAGTTATTAAGAATTGAAAATTTTAAACTAGATTTAATATGACCATAAATAAGATCTAAATTATGCATTGGCATGCATCACAAAATCATTCCTCAAATTGTATTTATTATGAAAGCATAAATAGAGAGAATAAGATAACAGTCACATATAACACGGATCTACCATGGTTCACCCAATATGGTCTACATCCACCAAGAACATCCTTAAATATAACTATAATAAAAAAACAAGATTATAATGAACTTTCACAAAGATATAATATCTCTTGTATAAAATGCTACACAAAATGAATGTTGTACTTTCACCTGCACTTGCACAATATTGTATCTCAAAAGCTGCTATACCACACCCTATAAATAAACACCTATATTTTGTAAAATATCAATACTTTAACTCTATCTCTCAAAACACACACCCTTGCAAATAAACACATCAACCTCTAAAGTTCACATCACACCCTATATATATATATATATATATATATATATATATATATATATATATATATATATATATATATATATATAATGATTGAAAATCCACCAAACAATGAGAATTATGTAATGCTTATCCAAGATAAGCATTATCCACCATGTGACAACTCTCCTCCACCTAAGCAAGCTCATCCATAAGCCCACCTAAGGGTGAACTTGCCTTGTTTATTTCTCTTCTTCCAAACAAAATATTTTCCAAAGACATGTGATTATAACCAACTCCTTGAAACAAGGAAATCATTCCCTTTTCTAATAAACAACTAACTCCCTAAGATCAAATAAGTCAACATAGAAAATAGGCATCTAAAAACTAAATCTATAAAACATGAAATACATAGAAATTAGAAATTCAAGGAATGTTCCACTCACATGTGGAACAAGGTTACATAAAATGTGGAGTGGGTAAAAATGTGCTCCCCACTTTTGTGGAGCTCTCTAAGCCCCCAAAATATACCCCCATGGTCATGTGATAGCCCTAAAGGGCTCCACACTCAACATTATTAAGTTTGGTTTGATCTCCAATGATCTAAATAAGTCCATGATATCTCCTCTGACCTCTAACAATGTCCATCTTACCACCTTTCATCATCAAACTCTACTACATCTCAATGGTTTACGCTTAGGGTTTATAGGCCAAACTGCCTAAGAGACCCCAATGGATTATGTGTGCCTTATTTCTCTATTTATTCAGGTCTAAGTTATTTTTGAATGATTGTATAAGTATTTTAACATCCTCTCAATTTATAAAAGCTCTCAACCTACTCCTAAAAACTCCATTTCATCTCCTTAGTTGTCTTCTCAATAGGATTGTGTATGTGACTTTAGGACTATACAAGATTAAAATAGGGTCTGATAAGATTATTTCATAATTTTTTGAGATTAATTATTCATGAGGTGATATCACACTATTTCAATCACCTTTACCTACCCTATTATCCTTCATATCTCTCTGGAGTTCTTTAAGCTTTTCCAAATAAGCAACTATTCTTGGATATGTAGGCATGTGTCATATGTTACTCTTAATAGGTAGAGTTTATGGTTTTCATTATTTTTCATCTTTTAGGTGGGTCAGATCATGATGTATGTATTTTTCATAACCATTTTCCCATCCCCCAATATCCATAGAGTCCTACCTCCAAAAAATAGCCTTATTAGCCTAGACAAGTAGATTCTTGTTATCAAGGACTATGTAAATGTAATTATCTTAACCCTTATTTTCTCTCTTTCTATGTCCCCTATTTAAATCCCCAATGAAATTAATTATTTGAGTTACCTAAGTATCATCTAAGCTTCAAATACTCACACAATATACTATTTCTTGTTTTGGAGAGGCCTTGAATCTCTTAGGTAGACCTACAGATGGTAACTACCTGTACACACTCATTTGATATGGTCTACAATGAGTATTCTAAGAGCTTTATTTTCAACATTGGAAATTAAAATACTAGTTATTTTATTTATATGACTAAATTCCTTATCCCAATGCTTTTAAACTTTGTCTTTCTATCATCTTTACTGTCTCAAGACCAAATCAACATAAGTGACTACAGGATTGTAATTGAGAATTTTGAACATGTGAAATATTTTATTGGTTTAAAAATTCAATACCTAAAAATCTAAGTTTATTATTTATTTAATTTTGATATCTCAAAACCCTTTCAATGTCTTGAATACTCCAACTCTATCACCTTACTATCCAAAGCCAATTTTGTCACCTAACTGACTGTAGGTTTCATTAGGGAGCTCTGACTGTGTATTAGCTTAGGTGAAATTACATTATCCTTATTTGAATTTTAATGACTATACCATGCTATAATTGTGTCTTAATACTCTTTTTAGTGTTATGACTATCCTTTGTCTATAAACAATCTCACTATTTAGGGCAACTTTCTTAATAGGCTATATGTGACTGCTTGAAAGAGATGACTATGAACTCTGAGTCTTTTGGCCTTCTTCATTTCTAACATGACATATATGATGACCAAACCATATAATAAGGTCTTCCTCACTAAATTATAGTTTAATTATCCCCATAAAACATCTTTAAACCTCTTATATCCACTGCAACACATATAGTTTGTAGGTGACTATCTTAGTTTAGTTAGCTTGTATGTTTGGAAATGACCTTTTAAGATAAGTCATGACACTTAAAATGTCCAAACTCATCAATAAAGTGTTTCTCACTAATTACAAACTTAAATATACTTCTCTAAGATCATACTAAAACTTTTGTATCCATTTCCTTTACTATATAGTCTTGTAGATGTACATTTGGTGTCTTAACTAGTCATTTAGCAACCATTTGACCTCAAACTGCTTACCAGATGCCTCAATTGATCCAAAAAATTTAATATTTAATATAACACAATGATTCATGATATATTAAACCTTCATCCAACAATTTCAACATGAATTTTACCTAAATTTGTAGACCTATAGGCTGCAAGTGACTATTTTGCACCTCTTGAGTTTCAAAGCCTTTAGAAAGAGCAACATGACCACTAAGGACTCAACTACCATTTTATCCTTTGCATAAACATGATATATTATTAAAAAAAACTCTAAATATATTTGGAAAACATCTTCCTAATCACTCAAATCACCCTATATGTAAAAACACATAGAACACAGTCTAAGGTGGTGAATGAAGAATTGACCATTTGGAACTTGTACAAAATATTTGATTGATTATAAATAAATTAATGGATTATGGGGAGAATATAGTACCATGGAGGAACATTCAGATACATTTGAACACATGATTAACTCCTAGAACATAGAAAACTAATATTCACTTACAAATTGCTCACAAGAGAAACTTTTCATGATAAAAAGATAACCACACATTTTACCATGACTAATTAAGCTATCTGAGGCATATATAAACATATTATAACTCCCTCCAAAAACTTTTATGTAGCCATTAATCCACATTTTACACTGGAGTCACTTTAAACTTAGCATATAGGATTTTAAGTCTTCAAAAAGCAATCTGAGCTCTTAGTGATTGTTCATAAATATAAGGGAACCAACTAAAAAAAAATTGCATAAATTATAATCCCATAGTGTTCCCAAAATTTCATCCCCCAAAATCTTCCTATATGACCTATACCATTTACTTGAAATTGGCCTTCACTAGCATGTGAATGAAGCAATAGGAGAGAAGAATATTTCTAAAAATATGAGAGTTAAAAATTCATTCCAAGTTTTTTCATAACTTATATAATATGAAGGGACATTCTAAAGTTATTTTCACTTGTACATGACTTCCACAAATCCATACAACTTCTCTAACTCTACAAAGTGGCATTGAATTTTCTTCTCTAACTCTACAAAGTGGCATTGAATTTTAAGAATCTAGCCTTTTTATAATGTGTTGATAGGTGTGCAATTTGATTAACTGATCCAATATTATTTTAATGTGTATGATATGAATTTATCTCTTTGGGGACTTTGACATATATCAATGTTAGCCAAAAATCACATTTATATGCATTTTTAACACCTTCAAGCTAGAAAATAGACCTTAGAGTTTATAAAACACCATGAAATGTTAGGAAAAAGTGGTTAAGACATAATATTATAGTAATAAACCCCTAATCACGTATGACACAACTTTACCATTACTTATTTCCTCATGACATGCCTAAACCACTATATGACCACAACATGAAATTACCTTAATTTCTCCAAACTAACCTTAACCATGATAACAAGGTTAAATGAATAATATATAGACCATATAGAGAATGAAAATAAAAAATTACAATACCATGACAAGTTTGAATTTAGAGGGGGTGGCCAAATTTGACTTGGGGTCAAATTTGGTCAATAGTTGCCAAAGAGTTAAAATTATAAATATGGAGGTGCACAATGGTAATTCATAAGTTGTTATATTAAGAGACATTAAAATGACTTTATAATCAATTAAATTTGATTATAGTTATTTAATAGGGCTTAGCTTCCAAATAAATAATATAACTTTTGTACATAATTGGTAAAAAATGGGTGCAATATAGCTTCTTGTGGTATATTATTGAAGAAGTAAACCTAGCCAAAATTTAGGTGCACCTTAATGGTGGTGTTTTCAAATGGGGTAAAATATTTATATTTTTATTGTGTCATGATATTTTTATACCTAATGGGTTACTATAGGAATCATTCATTTGCCTAGTTACTATGTATAAAATAACTCCCATGCATAGAGATACAAATAACATGCATACCTCATCCATGTGACTCTAACTTATAAAATGAATATGGAACAATGGTATGAGACATTGGAGACATTGATAGGTGATGAACAATGAACTCCCAAGGTGATCATCGAGGTTTAAAAATTATTTGGAGAATTTCATTTAATGATCTACCACATTCTCATGAAAATGAAGAAGGATAATTAAAATATGATTAGGTGGCTCAATTTTTCATAAAGGATCATGAAAAAATACATGGAAAGGGATTTAAACATAATAAAAATGATCTCATGTTCCAAGGTTGAGACAAATAAACTTAATGAATACAACATCATTACAAGGTTTTAATTTAAATATCTAGGAAAATATATAACCTCTGAAGATGATGACTCATAATATAAAAATGTCATGATACAATATATATATATATATATATATATATATATATATATATATAATCAAAAATGCATCATGTCCATAAATTTATCCTAGATCAGATGGGATAGAGCACACCTATACTTCCAATTGGGGGCATATAATTGTTAATCAGGAGCATGAACAATGTGAGGATCCACTAGACCCAATTAGGGGATCACTTGTCACAACACACCCTGTGAGATAGGGTTCCAAAGCCTATAGTCTAACACAATCACATGACAACCTTAAAAAAGTCCTATGATTTAATATTTCACTAATCTAATAAAAATAAAAGTAAATCTAATATAATGTGCACCAAAGCTTGTGGCACAAAGTGGGGGTTAGAAATAAAACAAATAAATAACTAAACTAAATATGTATAGAAGACATATACTCATGTCAATGTATATGGAATCTTAATACATAAAAGAGAAGAATACAAATTCTTTATCTATCTACCCTTACAAATGAGTAATATAATTAGTATTTCTTACCTTTGAAGATGAACCTATCTAGCCTCAATCTCCCCCTTGGCCAAGGTGATTCGTAAGATATTATCATCGTATGTAAGGATAACAAAGATAAATCAGCTCTAGGCTACAAAATCTACCCAAGCATCCAAAAAACTTATTCACAAGACTAGATTGGAGCTCCAAAGAAAGTATTGAACCCTAAATCTTTATTCCCCATGTAGAATGGTCAATAGGCAGACATTCATTAATAATTATTCACTTAATTCTTTACTCTTATCAAATGATAGGAATGACCTTGTATATATAGTAGAATCTAACCCTAAAATATTTTGGAATTATCAATTGTGCTATGTTGACCCAGTCAACCTAGCACATTTTCAAGGCTAACTCTCTAGGTCTATATTAGGTTAGCAAAGAGGCCAACAAACCAAAAGAGAAAAAATCTCTAAATTGTGCTAGGTCAACCTGGTCAACTTAACACCACTGATAGGTCAAAAGGGTGATAAGGCAAGAAATGAAGGATAAAACATAGAAAATGATAGAATAGGTAGAACTAAGAAGAATAATATTGGGTCTAATGGTTTTAGGAGGCTAAAGTATGGATGGAAAGTGGTAAAAGGAATGACAATCTTACAAAGTACCAATGGTCTACCCACCCCTTTCTCGGTGTACCCCATAAGGCATGCACTTAGAAAGATTGAGACTCAATAGGTTCCTACAAGATATGAAGTGTTAGTAATCAATAAAAGTTAAAATATTATAGGTAAAGCTCATCTAATGTCATGTAAGTGTAATATGGAATGGTGCTTTAGATGAAAACATGATAACACACAATGTTGATGCTAAATATGGTGTAGTAAGTAGTAAATAAGATAAATGAAAGAACTGTATTGAAAAACACATACCTTTAACTTACCTTAGTGTCATAGATAAAGAAGTAGATTGTAAGAAAATTGAAGGTGTCCAATGTAGAGTACACTAGGTGAACTTGTAGAAGTTAGTGGAAAAAATAGCCAAAGTTCAAAAAAATTGGAAGATAGACATGTGATATTAAAAAATAATCTCTACATCATCATGATTCAAACTCATTTTATAGTTTTCAAAATGGATGAGTAGAAACAAAGATAGAGACAAAACAAGGGATCTGCATGAAAATAAATGAAAGATAGAGTTGCTAAAAGGTGTTTTTAAATAGGAAAAAACAAAACTCATTTGGTCTTTTGAATTGTGAAAGAGAGAAAAGAGAGCTCTGAGACCAAACAAGGCTAGGATGGTGAGGGAATGGCATGCTAGATGAGTAGGACACCTATAAGTGGCAACAAGTGCACTACAAGAATGTAACTATGGATCTCAAATTAGTTTTTTAATTTTGTATTATATTTAAGTGATTTTGATAAAATTTGATTTTAAACATTTATATATGTCAAAATTAAATAAATTTAGATTCTAAGGGTAAAAAATAGGAAGATGGGAAATGGGTTTGAAGGGTTTACAAAGAAAGTGAGAAAAATACACATTTTTGGAAAAATGTACTAGGTCGACACATAGAATGCACTAGGTCGACCAGGTCGACCTAGTATGTTGAAACAGGGCAAAATCTATATGGTCAACCTAGTAGGTATGGGTTGACCTAGTGTAATCTATAGGATGAAAAGCTAGAATATAGTGAGAAACTAGTCTATAAAGGCCATAATGAAAATTCAATACCAAGGGAAGGAAGATAAGAGGGTTCACTTAGAATTGGAAGTCAACTATGACAAAAATAGGTAAATTTTTGGTCAAACTAGGTTGACCAAGGAACCAAAATAAGCATGAAAAAGCATGTAAAAAGTCAAAAGAGGGATAAAATGGCCCAAAATGACCAAAGGAGAGCAATAGGGACCAATCAATCTAGAAATACGATAAAATGAATAAGGTAATAGTAATTAGGATTATTTTTTAATTAAAAATGACGTGTAAAGAATGTATTATGAGTATATATGACATGGAAAAACTAATACATCCTTTGTTGTTTCTTGGTTGTAGAGATGGTCAAGATTTTGGAGGTTGGTGGATGTGTCTTAGTTTCCAAATTTTTTAGATGGATTGACAGATGGAGATCAAGCTAGACTAGTAGCCATAGGTCTAGGAGGTATATCTAAGATGTGTAGGTTCCCCCTCAATGTTGACCTATTAGTCATATTCCTAGGATGTTGGGAATGATTGACTAAAACATTCAAATGGAAGGTGGATGAGGATGTGATAGAGGTGGGTATCACACAAAAGGATGTCCATGCCATCTTCAAACTACCCATAGTAGAAGTACCATTAATCATAGGCATACTAATAAGTTTAGAGGATATGAGAGCTTAACCATGTAGGCTACAATCTTAGAGATGATATTGAGAGGATAGAGAGACAGTATGGATGATGTGTATATATCACATTTTAAACCTCTAAAAGGTAGTGATAGGCCTTATGACACAACAAGTGCTCTATCACAAATCAGGTGGCAAGGTACCACTATTCATGGTAGCCTTGAGAAAGATGATGCTAGAGGAGGGAGTATTATATGATCTAGGTTCTATCATCTAGGTTTAGCTCATTTATGATCTATTTGAGATGTTGATCAGAGGGTAAAAGACTATAAGATTGATCATACTACTGATAGGATGGATATATGAGAGATTTCTCATATATTAACCGGTTGGGTTGCCCCATGTAGTCAATGATAGGTTTCTTAAAGTATGGAGATGGTGGGAGGACTAGTTAGCATGCACCATGACCCATATGCCAATGTTATAGTTGATGAGATGTGAAAACATCATGTGACAGATGTATGCGCACATAACAGCTACATGGGTGAGTTGTCACATAGTCACAAAAACACTAGAGAGGAGAGAGGTTATTAGACACTAAATATGGTAGAGAGAGCCACATTTAATGGCATAGGTGCCAAGGTAGATGTGCCTACCTCATTTGGTGATGTTGATATTGATTCCCTACCAATGGGCTCAACATGTGAGGGAGCCATAAGGGAAGAGGGGACTTAGAACACTAATAGTGAGGCTAACACTGAGGCTATGTAAAAAGTGACCATAGATTGGTTGATCATGATGAGTGGTAGATGAGGAGAGAGAGATACTAGATGCACCACTACTAGCCCCATAATGAGATAAGTAGTAGTCACCAAAGACATGATGGTGATAGAGATAGGATAGAGTAGAGACTATAGACATCCTAGATTATCTCATAAATTAGCCAAAGGATATGATAGAGAGATCACTCATATAGAGGTTGAGATGGACATGATCCATGATAATAAGGTTTGAGCTAAGGAGACAACCTATCAAGGAGGTACTAGGAGGTTATGTAAATAAATAAACTATGCTAAGTGATCATACAGATGATGATATCATAGGAACTAAGAGATAGATAGGTGTGAATATGGTTGAATTACTTCTTAAGTTTTTATTTGGTAGTAGAGATATATAGATAGATAGATATATGAGATATGATAGTGATCTAATATCCATCTGGTGTGATTTTGTAGGCATACTTAAGGATGAGGAGAAAAGATGGAGGTCCCTAGTGAGGGGAGAAATCCATGACATCCTAGACAATAATTTTTAGCTATAATACCCCATGACACTAGAGGATCTGAGTGTACCATCTACCCTAGCTCAGGTGATCTAGTTTAGATTAGCTCTAAAGTTAGCAAGGTAGATACAGGTGCAGAGAGAGAGAGAGAGAGAGAGAGAGAGAGAGAGAGAGAGAGAGAGAGAGAGAGAGAGAGAGAGAGAGTATGCATCCACTAATAAAGATGGATGTATGTGAGAGATAGGCTTGGTAGGCCTTGATAGATAATATATCTATACATTTTGAGATAGTGACATAAATGATGTGGGCATAAACAATAATTCAAACTCAACTAACACATGCACATATAGTGACCCAAGCTGAGTTAGTGTAGGCACAGGTGTAAATAACATGCCTACAGGGATAGGTAGAGGGATTTAGATCTTGAAATACCTTGCTATAGTGTACCATTTGAAGGATTCATATTTATTCCTTAACAGGCAATGTGGTTAGGCCACAAGATAGATAGGATAGATCCCAACCCTAGTGTTAAGGCTTTATATAAGGTTATACATGTTGTATCAAACTCATGGTATATATATATGATGTATCATTTTGGCTTATTGGTGTTGGTTATGTATGTTGTCCTTATGATGGTTGTGTTTTTCGATGCTTTTGAATATCTTTCTTTCTAATACATGTAATTATCTTTTTTGTATATGTTATATGAGATATATGTGGTGTGGTTTCGTTTCTAGCATTATGGAGTACACATGCATGGTTAAAAATAAATAGGCAAAAAGGACTTGGAAAAAAAATATAGTTAATCAAATAAATTTACTACACATTAGTTCAAGTTGGTAAATGTGTAATAACAAAAAATGACTAAGTATAAAGATACAAAAAAATGGCAAACAAGATGGTAAAAGGGGATTTGTTTTTAAACCAATGTGAGAGTTTTTTGCACCAAATTAAAACAAGTAAAATCATACTAAATATCACATTGGGAAGTATGAAAATTAATGTAATAAAATGGAAGGTATGTAAAAGGGCACAAATGGTAATAAAAAAAAATTAAAATTAAGTCAATCAATTATACTATTTCACAATGGGAAGTACAAAAGAAAAACAAAATTTGCAAAAATTTGGTCTTAAATTTATCATACTAATTCAAGCTGAGAAGTATGATAAATTCAAGAAATTTTTGTAATCTTACATACACTCAAAAAATAAAAAAATAAAAGGAAAAATAAATAATTAAGTAAGCATAAAATGTACTAAATATCAACATGGGAAGTATTTCAATGACATGTAACCTCATAATCAATTGAATCTTATTTCATATTTGATACATATAATTTTGGATGGTGACTTGTTTATTGGAAAATTTTATGAGGAGGGTTAGGTTCTATCCATGATCTTACATTGTAACTCATAGAATAAAAACCCAAAGAGTTCCAAATCAATATTTTTAAGTAGAAAGATAATGAATGGTAAATCAAGGATGTGGGTGATATGATGGAAAAGATGGTAATTTGTGATGGATGTTGGGTCCTATCTATGGTCTTACAAAGAAAATCACAAATCAAATCCCATGGGGAGTGATCAGTAAGGAAAAAAATATTTCATAAGATGAAATATGAAGGAAACGGAATGAAAAAGGGAGTGTAATAATCAATACTTAGGTGTTTATGAGAATACCTTAGGAGGCAAGCAGCATACTAAGGACATGATAAGACACTAAGGGACTAGTGTTCATCTATGTATAAAGGAAACCCACTTGATATAGAAATAAATCTTTGTAGGCAAATAGGTGTGCTACAAATATCAAATCATGATGGTATATTGGCACAAGAAAAATAAAAATGGACCTACCTTCCCACAACGTGTTCTTAGCTCTTTAGGAACCCTTACAGAACTGCCAGTGTACTATGAAGATTGGGGACTTGCATGAAAAAGTAGGTAGCACTAAAATATTTTTTTATTCTTCTCTTTTAATATATTGGCCTACTATACCCTAAAGGACCTCAACTCTACTATGAGGCCAACTGTGGAGTTTGAGCTTCAACTAGAAGGAGATGTGATTTGAATCACATCTTTTAGTGTGAATAGACTTTTAAAAATATTCAATATTTTTTCCTTTAGATATCGTTTCCTTTTTTTTAAATGATTTGTATTTTAACTTTATTTTGAATGATTTTTAATATTCCTCCTCCATATAGATTTTTAATAACCAATCATGAGAGAAATAATGATACACATGAATGAGTTGTAGACTAAGGCTAAAGGAAGCTAAGTGACCCAAGACAAAAGACTGACTAGAACACTTAGGATTGACAATGAATTGAGTATGTGATATCAAGTATCAACCATGTATATGATTATTTGTCAAAAGGAAGAAAGTAAAAAGGAGATCCAAAGGAGGACCAGTGTAAAGAAATAGTAATGAGAAGGATTGCTTGTGAACTGACCACATGGTAATAGGAGATAGTAATCAAATGGAAGAGGGTAAATTTAACCAAGTCACCTTAACAAATTTATATTAAAAATAAAAATAAGAAGGCAAACAATCATGAAGATATAAGGGAAGATTTTTGAGAAAAAATATAAAGGAAAAGAAAGCAATGATAAGGAAAAGACAAGTATATGTGAAATGTAAAATGACAAGTATAAGCTAACTATAGTACAATAAGAAAGAGAAACATGATATAAGATAAGAAATAATTTGACATAGTGTAAAATGATATAATCAAAATAAAAATAATATTGGAGAACACATCCAATCAAAATATAAATTAGAAATTACCATGCATGTGCTCATAAATACTGGTAAATCTATCCAGACACATTATCCAATACATTGGATAAGTCTATATGAAGTTATAATTAAAATAATGCTAAGGTCTCATCAATATTCAATGAATATTAGGAAAATATTTCATTTTTTAATCTCCTCTACTAAAAAAGTAAGAATACTTTTAGGATCATGCTGAGGATGGAAGTTAGGCAAAGACTGATCAAGTGAATGCATGGAAACAAGATCTATAGGAGAAGAAGGAATCTTAAGCAGAGAAGTATCCATGGGTGGAGAAGGATCTAGAGGTGAAGGAAGGTCCACAAGTGAATTAATAATAGGTGGATTCATAGAAGGTGGTGAAGGGACCACAAGAGGTGATGGAACCAATAGAGGTGAGCCATGGAAGAATAAGGAGAATCCTTTTTTTAGGAATGACCTATGAGAAGAATGGTAAAAGGTATAAGGATGGCTATAAGGTGATCCTTAAGATGTTATTAAAGAATGTGGTAATGATCAGTGTGATTTGTGCCACATAGGTTGCCATAGACAATATACCTCAACATAATTAGGTAAATATTTAGGAAGTACCTTCAGGGGAGTATGGCTTTATCTGATGATAGAGAAGAAGGATGCAAGGTATCTAGGTATTGTTAAAACTTAAGACAATGGGTGGATGAGTGACCATTTATCCCATTGAATAAATTGATATGATTATGTGTGTTTTTAGGAGCACTCACAAAAGGAGGTGAAATAGGAGTGAAAGCATTTGAAAAGGACTCATTATCCCATTTAATGGGAAAAGGAACCATCTTAGGTAGTAAAATTAAACCATCATCAAGGGAGGGTGATAATGGGGAAGGAGTGGAACTAGGCTCAACAATAGGATCACTAAGATGAGAATCAAGAAGATGCTCAACAATAGTAGGAGAGGAAATAGGTTCAACTAGAGTGGAAAAAGGAATATGCTTAACTATAGCTAGAAATATTGAAGGAGGGGTAGGATTTGTAGAAGGTCTAAGGAGGACTAACCTAGGTGTGTCAAAGTGATAAGTTCTTGTCATAATAAGATCTAAGAGCATGGTCATAAGTGGATCCTCGGGAACTAGATGTATCGACTCCATCTCTACCCTATGATAAAGAGGAAAAATACAAGAATAAAGAACTATAAATGAAAGAGATTGATGAGATGAATGAAAATACTCAAGGAAAGAAGAATGTTAATGAATAATCTTGGCATCATGGGCTTAGACAAGGCTACCTAAAAGAGTATCATCTAAAGAATAGCCATCATCATAATTTGGAGTATGAATATCGATGTCATAGGTTAGAATGATCTTATAATTAGAGAAAGCTTAGTGAATAGAGTGCCTAGTCTTGGTTAAGACTATAGGAATGTCATCATAAGGAAGCTTTCAAGAATGAGGCTACAAGGAAGCAATAAGTTGAGAGATGAGATGAGGTGAGAGATTGAAATGTTTGATCTTTAAGTTTAAATAATTAGGCTCATCATCATCAGAGTTTGAAAGGTTGGGAGTAATGTTACCAATGAGCTGAGGATGCCCATTGTAACCTTTGGCTGAGTTGACAAGAAAGTTTAGATGCTATGACTCAAAAAATGGAATGCTAGGAAAAGGCTCAAGATTAGGAATCTTGAAGACACCAAGATCTTAGAATTTTTCTAAATTCCAAAGGTTAGTGTCTCCTTGAATCTTGTAAATTCATCTATTGTGAGAAAATTTTATGTATTGATAAGTATAATATGTGACAACTTGCATATGATGAGTCCACAGCCTACCAAAAAAGATGTTATACAAAAGAGGAAATTTGAAGATCATCACCATCACATGAATGGTGAAAAGTGGGATGGTAATGGGAAGCCACACACACCCTAAGGGAGGCATTTGCCTTCTATCATATCCTTGGCATGTGCTACATGTAGACTTGAGATTATATTTGAAATACCTAAGACTCTTAATGAAATAAAGAGAAGTGACATAGGTGTCAGAACCTCATTGATCACTACTTAATTAACTTGGATATCATCAATTGGATGCTAATACATAATGAAGGATCATCTGCATGAAGCAAAATCTCATCTAGAATCATAGATGTGATAGGAAATCATAAAGAAAGGGAAGTGTCTATAGTTTTAGCAATGTTAATAGACATCTCTTCACATTACTTTAAGATACTATCCTCATATCTAGATAAAGTATCCTCCCATCTTGCTATAGGAGGGTGAGGGATATTCATCTCGAATAAGAGTTGCATGAGGTATTTTCTATGATGTGGAGATATCCTCATAAGTTCAAGAAAAGGGATTTGGGATGGAAGATTAGTAAGTTATACAATAGGATCCCACTCATCATAACCCATAAGGATATTATTAGATATAAGTGCATAATGATTAACAAGATCTTTAGAAGGTGGATCCAAAGAGCATTGAAATTTATGTTGATAAGAATTAGAAGGTTGAGAAGAAGGTTGTAAATTATTTGGTGATGAAGAAGTAGTTATTTTAGATTGAGATTGAATTTTTTAAGAAGTGTTAGTAGAAATTGTATTGTTATTATCATTATAAGATGAAAGGAGGAAAGTATAAATAGTATGAGATGTGCCATCCAAGGGAGAATCATAAATCAGATCATCAAAATAAATAATATCTTCTTTCCCAACTCATTTAAATGAGTTGGAGAAAAATCTTGGATAACACAACATGTCTTAGGAGAAGGATGAGTGTAGATAAGTTGTGAATAAATTAACTCCACCACTCTTCACATATTAGTCATGCGAACCACATGCCCTTTGAAATTTGGATAAAAAAGACTTTCTATGTTATTGGTGGAAGAAGTGGACTTGTCTTGACTTTCTTGGATTGGTTGATGATTAAATAAGGAGTATTTATAGATATCTAAATGAGCATTTGATTGATTTAAGGCTTGATTTTTTTCATGTGATTTATAGTCTTTGAAAATAATCTCATAGGATTTTTGATGCTTATGGATAATGAAATCATGATCAAAATTTGGTCCAAGAAGAAAGTCCATGGCTAAATTGTGGAGATGTCTACAAGTCTCATGAGAGTGGCCCTAACTAGAATGAAACTAATAAAACTTATTAGGATCATACCATGATTTCATATGTTGAGTAGAGTCAAGATCTTGAGGAAGAAGCCTAGGTAAATGTTTAATCAATTCAGTTGAGGATAAAGGATTATGGACATTAATGTTATTTATTGAGAAATTAGGATTAGTGTATTATTGAGGAGCTAGTTTCAAATAAGGGGTGGGAATGATATCTTGAACATTGTGAATGGTGTCATATGAATTAGTAACACCATCATTGTTAATATTGAGGTTTTTAGTCTTTACTAATAGGTGCAGGCCCATGGAAAGTTGGGGTGGCTTGAATTGATGCATAAGGAAATCTTATCTTTTGGCTTGATCGATAGTTTCCTTCAAGGTACATAGAGAAATAATATGGACTTGATATTGTAATTTAGAAAATAAAGCATTTGTAAAAATATGAAAGAGATTATCATCCACCATATTATGTTTAAATTTATTTGAAAATGTTTTCCATTTTTTAATAAAGACTTGGGCAGTTTCATTTTCATTTTGTTTGTAATTGATGAAATGGGCCAAAGTGTTCTCTGAAAGATCACTAGCTTTAAATCATTACACTAAAACATTTACTAAGTCCTCCAAACTAGTGATAGATGTATTCTAGGTTGATTATACCAATCCAAGGCATCACCCATGAGGGTTTTGGTTAGGATGTTAGTAGTGGAAAAGGTATTTAAGTTGACCCAATCCTTGTAAATATTTCCAAACGTCTTGAGGTGAAGAGTAGGATTGGTTTATCCATTTTAATAAATTGTAGGTGTTATACCTCCAATGTAAATTTTATAAATTTAGGTGCTAAGAGGTTTATTTTATAAATTATTAATGATTATATTGACTAATGGAGGTTGAGGAATGAGATTACCTTGAGAATCTTGAAGAGGAGGAAGAGGAACACTTTGGTTATGTGTGCCCCAAGTCATTGGTTAAGGATTGGATTGGACATTAAGAAGGTGGTTTTGTATTCTCATCATTTGATTTGTATTATGAGCTTGAAATGTGTTCATTTGATTTAGAGTTTGCAACAATAGTTGATGATTTTGATTAGTGTTATTAGAAGAAGTGTTATTGGTGTTTGTGTTGGTGTTAGTAGCTTGGGTATCACTATTAACATTGATATGATCTTGAGAAGAGCTATAAGAATTTGAGGCACTAGTGGCAAAATTTTCTTGTGAAACAAAAGATGAACTAGTAAATGGGTGAGAGGAAGAATCTTTAGAAGCATGAGTGCCTTGGATAGCAAATGAAGAATTAATGTAAGGATTAAGGATAATGGATCTTATAAGAGGCTCGCTAAATGTAGAACCTACCATGTTAGTTGAGATACTAGGCATAGAGGTGGAAGAAGAGAAAGAAGAAGATGACATGAAATAAGGATTCAAGATTGAAGGAAGAGGTTGAGAAGAAGATAAATCAGTACCCCCAAATCTAATTGAGAAAGTGGGAGTAAGAAAATGAGGTTCTTCAACTTGATGGCTGATCCTGAGGTTATAGATGGTATAAAGATCCTTCCCTCTATGTTGAGGGAATTCCATGATAAAGAAAAGAATTTTAGGAGTATAATATAACTCACGTTGATCCTCTAATATAAGAGGAGGCTTTTATAACAATGGGGTATGAGGAGGGGTCCCATAGTTCATCATGGGGTTGCAATATGAACATTACTAGCATTCATGAAAGGAGCACTACTTTGTATATGGGAGACCATATTAGGATTGGTGAATTCCATCATTTTTATTGATTAAAATTTAGTTTTATTACCAAACATAAAGTCTATGATGAAATTAAAATAAGCAAGATGAGAAAGCAAAAGAATCATAAAGTGACTGAAAGAGTACTAGGTTGACCTGGTCGACTTAGTACAAAACAAGGACTGTAAAACTATAAAGGGTATATAGTATTGACCTAGTTTAGTGAATAGTGACTGGAAGAAAGAGGTAAAGATGTTATAAATAGTACTAGGTTGACTAGGTTGACCTAGCATAGTGTACAAGGGATAAAAAAGATACTAGGTCAATAGGGTCGACCTAGCATAACAAAGAGAGAAGAAAAGAAAGTTGATTAAAAGTTATGAATTGAAGCAAGATAATTACAAGTAATGTAAGAAAGCAGTAAGTATTGAAAGGGAAACAAATAGTCAATTAAATTGATATTGGCTAATCCATTTGATCCACATAAAGTAAAATCTTGCACTAATACTAGCTAATGCAAGATTTTGCACACATAATTGATCAAAGAGAAATCAAACAACTTGAAAATAAAGTTAGCTACTTTAAGAATGATTTTTAAATGTAAAGGGAGATTGGCTTTAAGCAAGGTACTAGATATCACTCTAAGGATAGTTTTAGGTAAGTTTAATGTGAAAGGGACTATCATGGTAATGATATAGGCTTGGTATTGGGGCTTACCCTGTCACTTCATACATTGCAACAATAAGGGTAATGGGTGCATAGCTAAAATATATCATTAACAATGCTTTATACTTGACTAGTGCATCAAGTAAGCTTCCTCTTTGGTAATGAAATCTAAGTAGGTTGGCCTAGGTAGTCAAATGTTTAAATGCTTGTCGATGTTTATGTGGTTTGGCCATGTGTGCGAAAGAATATAAATCATGAAACTAAGAGATTAATTGAAAATACCCTAATTAGACTATATGAGTTATTCTAAGCATGCAACCAACTAAAAAGAAAGATGTGATTAACATATATGGTTTATTCCAACTTTAAAACAAGGTATAGTTGAGAATTAATATGGATAATCATATAGAATAGGATCGATAAGGTCAAACCTATACTATGTAAGTAAAGTCTAAAATTAAACTATCTTGGTCAAGTCGACCTAGTTATTTTAAAAACATAGAACACAGAACTAGGTCCACAAGGTTGACCTAATCAACTATGTAAGGGTAATTTTAAAGACTTCAAACTGTCAAAGTAAAGTATAGAAATAAAAATATATAGAGAAATAGAAATTGACATGAATATTTTAGAGATGACAATTAAAATATTATTGATCAAGAACCTTGGAGAAAAATATCAAAAACCTACAAACTGGGTCAAGTTAGTTGATCAAGTAATACAAGAACATGCTAAAAAAGTGTTAAAAAGCATTAGGTTGACTTGGTTGACCTAGTAGGTTGAACAAGAAGTCTAAAAACCTAAAAAACTTGCCCTAGGTCAAGCTAGTTGATCCAATTGTCTAAATAGAATTTTGTAAGTTTTAGAAACCTGTACTGGGTCTATCTAGTTGAGCTAATAACTTGTTCCTACAAAACTACACACAGAGATAAATAACTGAGTTGATAGGGTGGATCCATCATAGTAAATATATGATAAAAATAATGATGAATAGAAATGAAATAAGTGAAATAAATCCTACAAGGGTTTGATTCATGTTAGGTTCACTAGAATGTATGCAATCAGAAATGCATCATGTCCATAAATTAATCCTGGATCAGATGAGATAGAGCACACCTAGATTTTTTATTATGGGTATACAATTGTTAAGTGGGATCATGACATATGTGAGGATTTTCTAGACCTAATTAGGGGATCACTTGTCATAACACACCATGTGAGATAGGTTTCCAAAGCATATAGTCTAATATAATCACATAACAACCTTAAAAGAGTCTTATGATTTAATATTTCACTAATCTAATAAAAAATAAATTTAATTTAATCTAGTGCACACCAAAGCTTGTGTCAAAAAGTGGGGGTTTGAAACAAAACAAATAAACAACTAAACTAAACATGTATAGAAGACATACTCACATCAGTGTATACAGAATCTTAATCGATGGAAGAGAAAAATACAAATGCTTTATCTATCTACCCTTACAAAGGAGGAATAAATTTAGGAATACTTACCTTTGAAGATGAACTTGCCAAGCCTCAATCTCCCCTTTGGCCAAGGTTATTTGTAAGATATTTTCATGGTATATAAGGATAACTAAGATAAATTAGATCTAGGATACACAACCTAGCCAAGCACCCAAAAGACTTATCCACAAGACAAGATCAGAGCTCCAAAGAAAGTATTGAACCCTAAATATTTATTTCCCAAGTAGAATGGTTAATAGCTAGATGTTCATTTAAACTTCTTTTCTCAATTATTTTCTATTATTAAATGGTAAAGAATGACCTTGTATATATAGTAGTATCTTACCCTAAAATATTTTTGAAATGTCAGATGTGCTAGGTCGACCTAGTTGACCTAGCACATTTTTTAGGCTAACTCTTTAAGTCTATGCTAGGTTTGCTAAGAGGCCAACAAAACAAAAGAGGGAAAAAGTCCCTAAACTATTTTAGGTTAACCTGGTTAACCTAGCATAATCAATAAGTTGACCTAGCATAATTGATTGGTCAAAAGGGTGCTAAGGCAAGAAATTAAAGATAAAACATAACAAATGATAGAAATAGGTATAACTATGAAAATGAGTTAATATTCAATGGTTTTAGGAGGCTAGAGTGTGGATGGAAAGGGGAAAAAGAAAAGATAATCTTATGAAGTATCGATGGTCTACCCACCACTTTCTCATTGCACCCCTTAAGGCATGTACTCAGAGAGATTGAGACTCGATAGTTTCTTATAAGATACAAAGTGTTATTAATCTATAAAATTCAAAAATATTACTTTTATACACAATACAAAATTTTAAATTATGTTGGGGGTTATGTTAGGATACTTTATGCACTTAATCCCAATAAAATAAACCATAAGGAGGAAACCAAAGAAAAAAACCTAGTAAAGGAGTGTGTAATAGTATAAGTGGAAGCAAAATGTTGCCAAAGTCATAAATGACAAAGGGTCACATAAAAATAAGAATATGAACCTAAGTACTTAAGTGAACCTCTTGTGACAAAGAGAATGAATAAAAGTGTGTGGAAGTGTAGAAAACCCTAGGTAAATAGGAAAAAAATCAAACAAAGACCAAAGTACAAAGTAGGGGAAATAAAAGGTTGAATTCCAAAATTAACAAGGAGAAGAAATGATGCAATCAATTATACAATCTAATATTGCCACATAAACAAAGATAAAATGTGAGATAAAAGTCAATCCAAGTCTAAATTGGACACACCAGTGGCCACACAAATAGTAAGCACAATGGTTAAAAAAGGAGTCATGTGAGAATGAGGTGGAAAAGGAGATAAGGAATTATTATCTTTCTTAAGGATCACTACCCCAAAATAACCCCACATATACAATGCCATTAGTTAAACTTACCTCATCATAGACAAAAGTGCTAGAAAATGATATTTCTCTAGTTACTCCATTTGTGGGAATAGAGGGGCCAATAAGTGGAAGCACAACTCAAAATTAGTTATCCCAAGAGGAAACATATAAATAATAGCTATGAGGACATGCTCAATTTTGACTATTCTATTTATTATGGGTAGGATTGGAAGGGACGGTTTAGATCTTAAGGATGCCATAATAAATAGGTAGCTCAAGCATAATGGATTTTTCAACTTTGGGTGTTTTACTTATTTTAAAACCTAACAAGTTGGTGAAATTTATAGTCTCATGCATACATGAGTGAAGGTTATAATTTTTATGATGAAGGATGCATATGCATCCAAGTGTATTGAAAGGTTGAACAGGTTAAAAAATAAATGGGACAGTGTGTGATTCACTGTGTGTTTCACTAAAATTAGTTTATTTCAAGTCTAAAGAAAAATAGAGAAGAATGATAGGTATAAGTGATTAGAATGAACCTAGATTGGTTTGCACGTTGTATCCAGACATTGTGATAACTCCTCTTTAGCTAGGGAGGACTACCTGCAAGTAAGAAATCACTACCACAAAATGTTTATTAGTAGATAAATGAGTGGGCTACCAAACTATGTGCTTGTTCTAGAAAGTGTGAAACTTTCTTAGAGATGATAGTCCACTTTTTAGAGATAAAAGAGTAATAAATAACTAAAATAAAGGTAAAGAGAGAGTGAAAGAGAGATAATGTTACCATATTTTCAACCTGAGTGTAGCAAAAAGTAATAGAGTATAGGTGGTATATTTAGTTTGTATTTTAGAAGGTATTTTGGTAGGTTTTAGAAAGGTTAGGTAATTAAATTAACAATCACTAACATCGATAATGAATTGACTAATATTAGTTATGCTACCAAGGTTATGTTAGGTTATGGAGCTAAAAGCTTCACAAATGCAAACATGGAGGAAGTTGTTGAGAGGTTGCTGAAGTGCAGAGCAACTGACGTCGGTCAAGCCAATCGATGTCAGTCATATACAGAGCATAAGGATGCCGACATCAGTTAGTATCGACCGATGTCGGTCATCTCTAGCCAGACAGGGACCGACGTCGGTCACCTGTGCAGTTTAGAACTGTGAGTTTCACAGACAGTTTGTTAATGAACTGGTTGTTTGCATGTTAAAGGCTAATTTTAGTCTTGAGCTATGGATCTAATTATTATAATTAGATGTCTAATTATTGTTTGCATGAGATCTATATAATAGATTCATGGGCTGTATTGTAAAGGGTGCTAGTTAGAGTTGAGCTTGGTTAGCTCCTTCTGAGAGTGAAGAGAGCAAGGGTAGCTCCTCCTAGTTCCACAGGGGTGCCGAGTGTGTATGATCAGGTTGGTCTATAGGTGTACAAGATCAGGTAGAAGATCCACCACAGTACTGGTTTGGAGAATCATAAGGACTTGGTGAGGTAAGGACAAGGGTTATTCATGTGTGTATGATCTTGGTCAACAGGTGTGTAAGTCTAGGTTTGGAAATCTACATGTGTAAGTAAGATCATTGATTTGCAGGTGTGTGTGTGCGAGGTCAAAGGAGGTCTATGGGGTAGCAAGATCAAAGGTGACAACAACATATCAAAGAGCAAGATCAGGTGAGATCTACTTGGAGTATGTTGTGTACTTAGAGTATAGTGTGTACTTGATCATGGAGTACGTGGAGTACTTGTGTACTGGCAATAGTGATACTGACTGGTGGTACTGGTAGTAGTGATACTAACTAGTTGGAGGTGAACACCAACTTTGTGTTTGAGTTGTGTGTTGGGACTGTAATTGAGAGAGTGAGCTCTTGAAGAGATTTACTGTTTATGCCCTAGAGGTGTGGGAGCCCTAGAGGTGTGTAAGGAAGAAGACTGTGGCATCTTCTTTGTTTTATTTCCTTTTGGAAGAGTATTGATAAAATTGGGTATTGTCTCTCATATTTTGTGTTGTTTTTGAATTCTAGTTATTTGTTACTTCTAGTTAAATTTTGCATATTTAGTTGCTTGGTAATTAATTGTGCTTCTAGGTCCTGACAAGTGGTATCAGAGCATGTTTGTTGTTCTTGATTCCTGACAGGTTAGTGGGTGAAAATGATCTATTTTGATTAGGTTGTTAAGGTCATAGGAGCAATAATAACAGTAATCTAAGATGTCAAAAGTTGAATGACGAGAGCTTGGATCTAAATAAGAAATATTTTTATTGATTTCCACTGACTTGAACATAAGTTTGGAGTTTGGCTTATATAACTGATGTCGGTGATCCCACTGATGTCAACCATGGTTTGATCTATTTCGATGGCCTTAGAATAGGTAAAAACTACTATTTTTGGCTAGTTTTCAATTACTCCTCATGCCAAGTGTGGCACCCATTATAAATGGTAAAAATAAGAGGTTAAGAAGGACATAGTTGGTTAGGAATTCAATTTTGAGATGAGAATAAGTCTTAGGTAGTTATGATGAAGGGACCAAGTCTTGAAGTGACTCATCAAGTGAGAATGATCATTAAGATGAGGTGGCTAGGTAAGGTGGCAAAAGGGGTTTTTAATTAACTTAATTAAGTATTTTAAATTCATTAAATGTGTGAGGGATAAAAGCATGGGTTAGGGAGGCTAATTATTATTATTGAAAAATGAGCTTAAGGAGGGTTTTGACATAGGGAGTTATGCACATGTGTGTGATGTAATTTTGGTGTCTTCATTTGCACCTTTTTGTCTTGTAGTTTTCATGGTCAAGTTGTAAGACAAAAATTAGAGTTAGATGCTCCATGTAGTGGATGATGTATCCCCCCTCAAAATGGGAATCGATGGAGGAGAAACCAAAATCAAGTACTAGTTTGATAAAAAGTGAATGTGGTGAATGGAAGAGAACATGATAGCACTACATGTGCATATACTACTATGAGCTATAGTTAAGAAAGTCAAGAAAAAGTAAATTTGTGGAGGACTCGAATATAAATAACCAAAGAATAGCTTGTAAGTGATCATTGAGAAGGTCAAAATAATCAAAGTTGTAGCTTTAATGGTCTATGTGTCGCAGGTATCCAAGGTAAGAAGTTCCCATAGGAAACACAAAAAGGTTGTAGGTGATAGGATGAGCTTGGTCACCATCTTATACACCTAATATACATATGTGTGTATAATATCCAACTATATCAGAATAACATAAGTGGTCAAGACAAGCAATGCAAGTTTGGTGTTAAAGGGTTAATGAGTGAGGAGGTATTCATGATCTCCAATCAAAGTCATCATGGTAGAGATTTAAGTGATCTCTAAGGGTGATTATCAGGGTTGGGAAGATATATGTGATCTCCAAGTTGGTGGTTATGATTAGGGAGATATATGTGATCTATAAATTTCCCCAATTATGGGTAGATTCTAAAGAGTTGTGGTTGATGGTGGAAACATTAATTCATTGGTGTTTACATTGGTGACATTGCCAATGCTGGTAGTAAATATTGCTGATATTGGTGGCCTAGGGCAAAGTTTTCAATATTAGTAGGCTTAAGTGCTGACATTGATGCATTAGGTCAAGGATGTTGATGTTGGTAGCCAACCAAACCTAATAAAAAGGGGGTTTGGTAGTTGATGAAACTCATTTACAACATTTGATTAGAGGAAAATAGAACTATTGTTGTGTCTAAGATGGCTAAGATAGGAGGGGACCTAGTGGAAGGTATGCCATCACAAGAGCTAGTTGTGCTAGCATGGAGGAGACAAAGAGATGAGGTAAGATCTACTATGGTTGTATTTGAAACTTGATTTACTTATTTTGATTTTGTAGACTAATTTAGAGGTAGGTGGAAAAGAAAATGGTAGTAGATGGGTAGGAAATTGCTTAGGGTAGGTTTAGCGTAAGTTGGGAGGGTTTAGGGGTAGTTTTTAGGTGAAAATTTGAACTTTTAGGGATGGGCCATTTGGCCCTAGGGCCAAACCATTCACTGACATTGGTAGGGTCCACCAACATCGACTGATATGAAACTGAGATTGATAGGTTTATACTGATGTCAATTGATACAAAGCACCAATCTTAGCATTAAAACTAATGTTAGTGATTGTGAAGAACCAAAAAATAGGATAAAAAGGGTAGTTTGAATCCCTAATTAAACTAGTCCACTAACTTAATGGTTGAGCTAGCCTCAGAATACCCCATGTTGACTAAGTAATACCTACATAGCTCAGTTTAGGGCCTCAGGCCAATGTAGTTCTCCTAGAGCCTAGGGAAAAAGATCTATTATTAAAAGTGTGTTAAAAAAAAGATAGTTTGAGATACATTAAGATACTTAGGGTTTAAAAGATAGGTTATAGGTTATGGATATAAGATATGAGGCTTAGAGTTGTGATAGGTAGTTGGGCCTAGGGTGGAGAAAGAGAGGTAGTGAAGCCTATAGCAGAGAGGAGAGAGTAGGGTAGATAGTTAGGTGGGTATATGGTCAAGCTAACCTCATAAGACCCCTTATCAACTGAGTGATACCTACATAGCCTAGTGGAGGGCCTCAAACCAATGTAGTTCTCCTAGAGAGAAGGGAAAAGAGGTGGTGATAGATTATATTAGAAAGTGTGTGACATGAATTGTGTGTGTATAGATGTAGGTGAGGTTAGAGTTGGCATTATGGGATCACCTACCTAGGCTACTAATGTAGATGATAAGGGATGTCACCCCAAATGAGTGAGAATATATGGAAGCTTTGGGGTTAAGAGGAGTGCAATGATATTGTAGAGATGCATGAGACATGGGCCTAATGATAGCACTGATTGAGAGGTGGGATCACACCACCAACACCTTCCATCTACTAATTGGAGAGTTGATAGTGACACCAGAGGATGTATATAGGATATTATGGTTGCCACACTAGGGTGAGGAGCTCTTTACATGCTTGAGAAAGGAGCATAGTATATACATGGTAGCATTATATGGTGAGTATGTTAGCGAGTTGACTTATCATTCAATGAGTTTCACCTACGAGCCACTATATAATGTTGACGAGGAGCAACATAGGATGAGCATCTTGATGATGATATGGATCATAGTGTATGCATTACCAGATGTAGATGCTGGTAGATTTTTGATTGTATTGACAGGTGCTAGCATAGATGGTTGAGTAGTGGACTATTTTTACATGGGAACTAGTGTTTTTGGCTCAGTTATATAGAGCACTATGGGGTTTAAGACTGTGATGGTGGTATAGTTTGTGTGTCAGCCATTTACTACACTACTAGGTATACAATCATATCATGGTGACCTAACCATTGGGGTTACCTAATATGATTCTAGTTGGCTTCAAGGTGGGTTTTAAGTGGCGGAGGGATGGTATGACATAGACCTGAGTAGATGGTGTAGTGCATGATATTAATTATTATAGGTGAATGTTTGAGGGTTTGATCCCTTTAGATATTTTGTGGAAACCCTACCTGACATATCCCATATTCAAAGGATAGGCACATTAGTTGGTTGGATTGCAGAGCTCATTATGGGTTAGGGGGAGATAATTCAGTGAGTTGGAGATGGTACTCATGGCACAGGTCAGGAGTTAGTTTGGCCTACTACAAGATGTACCACCTACCTTCCCTTGATATAAGAGGGATGATATAGAGGCACCCCTACCTTTGCCTTAGGAGACAAATGGGCCAAATTTTGAGGAGCTACCAATAGGGTTGAGCATAGTTGATCCAGGGTGTATAATGGAATATATGGCTTGGTGGGCCAGTTTACATCCCATAGTTAAGGTTAGGAGGCTACCACTAGATTTTTAGGGTGTGGTAAGGGAGAGAGATGCATTTGTAAAGGCATAAGATGTAATAGTGTAGGCTAGAGATATAATTTAGGCTTAGGTAGTAGCCTTACAAGGATAGGTGTAGACATTATAGGGCCAAGTGGGAGCACTACAAGGCCAGGTTGGGGCATTATAGGGATAGTTTAGTGTGTTATAAGGTCAGGTTAATACACTGAGAGTGGAGAGGGATAGTTTAAGAGTAGTAAGTTAGGCTACTCCTCTTGCTCCATCATAGGGACCAGTATAAGTTAGGCCTTTAGTCAGTATAATGGGACCACCACAAACCATATATCTAGCTAGATATACTACTACCCTAGATGATATTGCATATTGAGAGGGTCATTAGGGAGTTCCCATAGATTTAGAGATATTCTAAATTTAGAGAGTAAGATAAATCTATGTCATGTGCCATAGCTTCTAGCTCACGTAGATGAAAATGGGTGAAGAGTGGTGATGATACTGCTTCTTCATGACCACATGGAGAGCCTTGAGGACTTGAGTGCCAAAATTTTCATATTTTGGCTATATATATTATATGTACACTAACCTACGAGCTAAAGATGAGAGATGTATATTTTGAGATTATATATATATATATATATATAAGATGTTTGTTTCTTGTGATTGTGATAATGATATTTATGTAGATGATTATGTTAATGTTATGTTAATTTTGATGTTAATGTTGATCATTTTAGTTGAGTTAGACTAGCATTTCCCATATATGTGATGGTATATACATAGTTGGTTTTTTAGCTTCATCTTATAATTTTCCCATATTTGTGATGGTAGATGCTTAAAATGAATAGGTTGGGTATGTTATATTATTTCAACATTTTTATATATTTTTGATGGTGTATGCTTAAAATAAATTGAGTAGGCCAGATAGTGTTAGTATGACATTTTGCATCTCAATAGAGAGATCAACATGTGATTTGAGTGGGAAAATAAAGGGGTAGAATGCTAATGTACTGGAAATGACCATAATAATAACATAAATAGGCTTAAAAATATGAGCCTCATTCATGACTTGCATCATTGGACCATTTTGTGTGTTAGAGAAGCATCATGTTCACTCTATGTTAAGTGAGTTCAAAGTCCCTTGAAAGAATATGAGGTAAAAAGGGGTAAAATGAAGGAAAATGTTTGGGTAGCATAACCTTCAAAGTGGGAATGATATGCCCCTATTGTGGGTGACCCAAGAGCTACTATAGGCAAGTCCATGACTTAAATTTTTTTTTATGTGTGTGTGTAAGCTGATCAATGCAAGAAGCCTAAAATGGGATTGTGTATGTGTTGAGGTCATATGAAGCTAATAAATATGAGAAGCTTTTCATTTAAATTCCTCTTTGAGAATAACGATTGGCCTAGTAATCCTTCAAGGGAGTGATTTAAGCATTTATTTTTTATTTTTAAATAGATATCCATCAAGGGAGTAGTCTATTGATATTAGCAAAGAGAAGTTACGTAGCTGTCTTTTAAGGGAATAGTCTACATTGAGAAACATGACCTTAAAGATTAGAACTTGTCTATATATCCCCTTTTTTTATGTTATTATATTTTATTTCTTTTAGTCATGGATAAGTCTATAGAGACTTAGGAATGTTCCACTTTGAGGGCAAAACCATAGCACCTCATAAGTTAAGTAAGCGAGTAGAAGTAAGGGTTAAGAGGAAGGTAAATGAATGTAATAGGAGTGCTCAAGGGATGAACTCAAGTTAAACACATGGTGAAGTGACGCTTATATAACAAAAGAATAGTTTTAGGTGTAAGGCAATTAAAGGTTTGGGTTTTGGTTTTCCTTCAAGAGAAGACAAGTGATAAGTTCTTGAGCCATACTTTTGAGTTATGATATAGGATCCAAGCCAATTAGGAGAAAACTTACCCCATTTTCTTTTCTCCATGTTCATCACATGTTGATTTTATTTTAAGATGAGATATCTGATATTAAAATCTCACTCTTTAAGGTTTTTGTTATAAGCACATTTGATAGGCTCTTGATAGATTTAGAGGTGGTTGAGGGCTATAAGATGATGCTCATCAAGTAATTTGAGTTGATCCAAACATTCTTGGTGAAATTCATTATTAGTATGTCTTTTAGAGAAATGTGAAGAGAAGAATCTGAACCTCAAGAGGTAAAATAGTCTCCATCCCATATACCAAGGAAAAAGGTGTAGCACCCATAGGGGTTTGAATGCTAGTGCAATAAGCACATAAATCAAAAGGAATGTGTGTGTGTCAATCCTTGCCCATATTATTGACTACCTTCATGAGAATTTTGGTCAATGTTTTGTTATAAGCTTCTTCCTATCCATTCACTTGTGGATAGTATGGCGATGAGAATCTTAATTTAATTTTGAATGTATCGCAAAGACTTTGAACAGTCTTATTTTTGAAAGATTTACCATTATCTATTATAATTTTATGAGGGACATCAAAATAATAGATGATATGATGGTTGATAAAGTCAACAATTTTGTTAGTCTTAGTAGAAATGAGAGGAATGGCCTCAACCCACTTGATGAAGTATTCAATGGCAGTAATGATAGAATGATGATAGAGGGAGGAATGAGGGTTAATATCCCTAATTAGATCCAAAACCCATTGGTAAAAGGGCCAAAAGTCTTTGGTGACTTGTAATGCATGAATCAGAACATGAAGGAGGTTAGCATGTTGTTGACATTTGATGCAATGCTAAACATCATTAACACAGTCTTGATGGAGAGTGGGCCAATAATAGCCAAGTCAAAGGATATGATTGGCAACTACGTGACCATTGAAATGTCCACCACAAATATTGTCATGGACCTCCTTAATAGTGAAGGGAGTCTTAGTACAAGTGAGGTATCTAAGAAGGAGACCATCAAAACCCCACTTGTATAGAAGTCCCCCTAGCATAGTGTAATGAGCAGCATATTTTATGAAGGCACATCTCCTATTATTGGAGAGATCAAAAGGGGTAATAGAAAAGGAAAGGTAAAAGATGAGTTGATTGTACCATAAGTCATGTGGTTTGGATGTTACATTTATAATAAAGAGTACGTTAGTTGATACATAAGAGGGTAATGTTAAACAATGCATGGTGACTTAGATTTTTAAGGAAGAGGATGAAGAGGGTATGTGTAAGGCAAGTGAAGCCATCGTGTCTGCAAACTTGTTTGTAGATCAAGGAATAGTTTGTAAGAGATAAGAGTTAAATGATCCTAATAATGTATCTACATGATGTTTTTACCACTACAGAATCTCATTTTTGCATAGGTAGGAACCATTAACTTGGTTAACCACTAGCTGAGAATCACTGAAAATGGTTATGGATTGGATACCCAAGAAGAGAGTTATTTGAAGTCTTAAGATCAAAGCCTCATAATTAGCCATATTATTAGTGCATTCAAAATCTAGTTTAAATGACAAAGGCATAGGCTCACCATCTAGAGGAATAAGAATGACTCATGTACCCCCACCATATTGAAATTTAGACCTATTAAAGAACATAATCATTTGATAGGATATGTCATCAGTGGAAAGCATTATGATGGGTTCATTAAGGAACTTGAGGTTTGAAGGTTGGTTGTCAGGCAAAGGGGTGATAGCTAACTATTCAGTGATTTTTTCCCCTTAATAGAATTTTGTTGAATGAATTCCAAGTCAAATTTAATAAGGAGCATGAGCCACTGATCTACATATTGGTTGTGATATAGTTTGGAATGTATGTATTTGAGGGGATTAGTATGGGTGACCATGTAGGTCTTGTGATTTAGGAGACAATGATAGAGCTTAGAGGCTAAAAAGACCAACATAAGGAAAAGTGTTTTAGTATGGGTATGTCAAGTCTCATAATCAATAAGTGTGCAAATTATATAGTAAACTACCTATTCTTGATGTTGTTCATCTCAATGTGCAATCATATCACCCAAAGAATGGTCTATTGTAGATATGTATAGGTAGAAAGGTTGATTTTCCTTAAGTGGAATAAGAACTAGTGGGGAAAGAAGATATTGTTTGAGTGCATCAAAAGCTTCCTAGTAATGTGTATTCCAATGGAAGAAAACATCCTTTTTGAGGAGATGGTAAAAGGGTTGGCAATGATATGAAAATTGAGAGATGAAATAATGGATTGATTAAAGTTTGCCTTATAGGGTATGGATTTGTTTGATATTAGTAGGTGGAGGCATCTCTAAGATTGATCTAACCTTAGCAAGGTTGACCTTAATACCATGGAGAGAAATGATAAAACCTAAGATCTTATTAGAAAGAACACCAAAGACATATTTCTTTGGGTTTAGTCAAATATTATATTAAAGGAGATGAGTAAATATGGTTTTGAGATCATCAAGTGATCTTAGCAAATTTTAGACTTTTCAAGTAAGTTATCCACGTAATCTTCCATAATTTTGTGTAGGAGATCATGGAAGATGTAAGTCATAATACATTGATAAGTGGCACCAATGTTCTTCAGACCAAAAGGCATGACCTGATAATAGAAAGTCCCCCATGGGATAATGAAGGTTGTTTTGTGTTGATCCTTAGGAGTGACTAGGATTTGATTATATCCAAATAACCCACCCATAAGGAATAACATCTCATGGTTTGTTGTTAGATCAATAGGTTGGTTGATACTTGGTAATGAAAAGTCATATTTTAGATAAGTGAGATTTAAGTCATGATAATCAGTGCAAATGCAAATTCCCCTAGTAGCTTTTGTGATAGGAAAAATATTATAAATCCATTATAGGTATTCCATGGGTTGGATAAAATTAATAAAAAGGAGGCATTAGAGCTCTTCTTTGACAAGGAGAGCAATATGAGGATGCATCTTACAAAGATTTTTCTTAATAGGTTTAACATCTTGATTAGTGACAATTTTATGGGTGATGATAGAGGGGTCAATACCAGGCATGTCATTATAAGACCAATTGAAGGCTTTGCTATGGTTATTATGAAATGTGGCATAATAAGTTTACTCAGAGCAATCTAAAGATTGGCCAATTTTGAGGATGTGAGGGTTATTGTGAGAGGGTAGATTGATGTCAATGGTTGATATATTTAACATAGCTTGTGTTTTGGATGGGAGTGATCATTGGATATAAGAATCATCTGCACCCATGTATGTGAGAATAGCTTCATCATCTTTACATTAGATAGTGTTAATAATGGGAGAGTCTTCATCGATTATTTCAAGATGAATGAGAGGAAGGGACCTTGTTTCTTTACCCTTGAAATAGGTGAGAGGTCCCAAATGAATGTCATTTATTGAAAAAAATTAGGAGGTATAGATACCTCTGATCTGATAGGTGATGGTGGAGAATAAGGTGGGGAAGGAAAGACGGGTTCTTGAATAATTGGTTTATGGGAAGTTTTGGTGAGTTTATTTGGTTCATCATATCCCACCCCATGCCTATTTTTGGTATTTTCAATGGTTGTGCTAGTAGGATATTCAATAGGTGTATAGACACCCTGCTCATAATGACCCAAACCAAATATTTTCTAGGCACATCAATAGAGATAGGTGTGTGTGAAACTAGGGTTTCTTAGGAAAGATAAGTCACAGGTAAAAGGTTATAGTGAAGAAGATGGATTGCCAACAATGAGAGCCTGATCAACTACCCCATATGTGAAATTGGTTCAAAGGTTAGGGGGGCCATAAGGGAGACCATCCCAATGTGGTGATCATAATTTGGGTTCATATGAATCTTTCCATACTCTTGTGGAGTATAGAACATGTCAAGCATTAACAAATGATATTCACTAAGTGACAAATGTTGAAAAGCTTCCTTCATGGGATCCTTGTCAAGAATTTGTGTTATCAGTATCTATGTAACTGAGGGAGTGGATATTGTGGAAGATTTATAAATATCATGTGGGGAAGATGATGTCTTCAATGGAATGAGAACATCATTTGGACTATAATTCATGGTGCATGTCTTAAATGGAGGTGGGTCAATGGGTATAACATGCACTTGTCCATCATGCTCAAACTTGACACAATGATGAAAATTTGAGGGTACACATGCCATACGATGTATCTAAGGCCATCCAAGTAGTATATTATATTATAAACCTCCTTATACAACATAGAAGAGCTCAAGAATTATGTGGGGACCTACATTGATCTGTAAGATAATAGTGCCCACTATAGTGGTTGTGGTATTGTTAAAGGAGTGGAGTACCATGTCAGTTTGAGACATGTAATTATCAGGAAGAGCTAGTTGTTTGTAGGCATGGGTGGAAATAATATTAATACTAGCTACCCCATAAATCATGACTTTCTTGACATGATTTTGATCAATATACTTAGTAATAAAAGGGCATAATCTTGATCTTTAATGTGTTGGAGTGGAATTTCCAAATTACTGAAGGAAATTAGGAAAATGGAATTAAGAGAGTTGACCAAAGTTGTAAGAGGTTGGGAATCATTAGGTTGTAACTCAATTACTTTCAAGGAACTAATCAAAGCTTGATGGTATTGGGGTGAGTTTTGGATTAACTCATATAAGGACAATTTCATAGGCATTTGGTGAAGTTGTTTCACCATTGAGGTTTGAATAACATCTCAAGATGTTAGTTTTGAGACCCCTAAGATAGAAATCTTGGGAATTGGAGGAGGAGTGTATTTGGTGAAGGGATGAGCCCAAGGATTAGTGACCTTTTACTTACACTTATTCTTTTGGTTTTATGACCATGTGGCCACATTAACTATGTTGATCTAAAATGTAGGTGAAGGAGGTGGAAAAGGGTGTACAACCACATATTTGGGTTTGAATTTAGGTAAAACAGTAGGAGACATTATGGATGCCAGAGGTGGAATAATAGGAAGATTAATGGGAGTATCAACAAAGAAAGTATTGAAATCAAAATGTTGTTGAATTACTATTATAAGGTCTTTACAACTCTCAGTATCGTGTCCAGGTGAATGATGATATAAACACACTTGTGTATCATTAAACCAAGATGGCTTCATTCCAAGAGGACTATAAGGCTTAATGGGAAGAAGAGTTATTATAGAAGATTTTAATAATTTATGTAGGAAAAATCTTTGAGAGCATATGAGTGCTCTCAAAAAATTTATGGTAATAGGAGTGGACACATTCCTTTGTTTAGGAGTTATGAGAGTAATTTTGCATGGTGCCTTATTTGGTGGTGGTGGATTTACATGTTTTTCTGACACTTTCTTGGTGTTAGGTATCTTGGTGTTAATTAAAAAAGGTAGTAGTAGAGGTAACTTACCCTTTTGTTTTTTTTTGGGTAGGTAGTACTCCAACTAAAGTAGAGGGGTGTGGCCCAAAAATTGATGGTAAAGTTAAGGGTTGAAGAGGGAAGGAACGATGAGATCTAGGAAGCTTAATTTTTTTTTAGTTCAGGTCATGAAACTCCAACTTGTGGTTAAGGAGTTAAATCTAATTTTACTTGTAGATGAATTAAATTAGAGATGGGTCATATGCCTAAGGGCCTGGTCTATTTTAATGTGGCAGATGCCTATGAGGGTGAGGGTTCTGACACAGATGGATGAGCTTTTGGTGATTTTGGTGAAGAAGCTCTGACTTTAACAAATACTATGGGGTAAAGGGTAGTGAGAGGGTTGGAGGTAAAGGTTGACATTTATTGTGTTGGATAAGGAGTTTCAAGTCGGTCCCAAAATGCTGCATGTTGTATCTTCATGGATTCAAGAAACTCTAGACTTTTCACCAACCACAAGAAAGGTTTAGATGAAGTTGATGTGGGCTTTATGGTTATGTTTGTATAAGGTTAAAGTGCTTAGAAAAGAGGTAAATTATTGACCTCTACTATTTTGGGCCAAATATGAGAAATAAACATAATGGGGTCTTCTTTGATAGAGATGGGAGAATAGGCATGGTCTTCCATGGGTTGAGGAGAGGTAGGTGAAGAGGGTTCCTCGAGGGGGTAAAGCATAGGTATTATTGCTCCCTCAACATGTGGGTGAGGAATAGGCAAAGTATGATCCTCTATAGGTAAAATAAGGGGTAAGAGTGGTACAATTAGATTAGGCATAATAGGTCTCTCATCTAATGTGGGAGTACATAGTACTAAGTCTTCTGGGTGTAAAGGTGGATTGGATGGGGTACTACTCTCTATCAATGGAGGAGAGGTAGGTAAATAAGGTTAATCAAGGGGGTATAACATAAGAATGATATTCACTTCAACATATGTTTGAGGAATTGGTGAGGCATGGTATTAAAGTGGTAAGAGGATAGGTAATATTGGTGTAAAGGGAACTGACAATACTAGCTCCTCTGGTGGCAAAAAAAGTGGTAAAGGAGGCTCTTCTTCACGTGAGACTGGAATGGGTGAAATAGGCCCTTCTACCTCAAGAATATGAAAAGGAAAAACAAATTCCATTGACTATGGGGGAGGAGTCGATAGAATAGTTTCCTCTTATTGAGGGGGAGGTTAAACTAGAGGTAAAGGAAAGACCATATTAACCGTATGGATATTATGATCACCTAAGTTAGTCATGGTCTAAACAATATTTTGATTGGGTAAATGGTTAGGAAAAATATGTTTGAACAAATCCATACTTTGTTTAAGGGGTGCATTAGGATTATCCAAGATGATATCACCTCTATCAAGCATGTCTTGAATAATGGTCTTGAATGTCTTACAATTATTAGAATTATAGCCATTAACTTGATGGTAGCCGCAAAACTCATCTTCCTTCTACCAAGTTGGAATAAAATGGGATGGGTCAAAATGTATAGGAGGTTTGATTTGAGTAAGGTTTATGACACCTTATTGTAATAGTTTTTCCAAAATAGATGTATATGACTCCCCAATGGGAGTATATTATCTTTGTTCATACCATTGTTGGAATTGTTTGGTTGGATTCTAGGAAGTTGAGGAATTATATTGGTTGGTAGTTGTGGAAGATGCTAAATTAACAACCACCACATTGGTAGAGAATTTATATTTTTGGTTATAAGGATAAGTTTTAGAAGAGGAGTCATTTGATTTGGAATTGGGGTTCTTATTGCACAACTTGACTCTTCCTTCATCTATAGCCTGAATCTCAAGTTTCTGCACCATTGTAAAGCCTTCATCAAATGTGTGAAAAGTTTGTAATCAGAGTGTGGATGAAATGTGGTTAGCACATGCCCTTGAAAAGAGATCAATAATCTCAAGTTGGGGTAAGAAGAAAGAGATTTGATTGATCAAGCCTCTCTAATGAGTGACAAAATCTACAATAGACTTGTCATCAAATTATCTAATGGAATAAAGGTCTGTAATAGAAACCTTTTTAGAAATTTTAATAGAGAAATGGTCTACGAATATTTGTGTGAGTTGGGTAAATGAGAAAGGGAGTGTTGAGTTATAGAGCTATACCAATCCAAGGCAGCACTTGAAAGAAACATAGGGAAAGTGTGAAGTAGTAATGCATCACCATTCCCTATTAAATAATAGGCATGTCTAAATGCTCACAAATGCTATTGTAGGTCCTCTTTACTCTATAAATGAGTAGATTTAGGGAGTTGCCATTAGCTTGGATAAGGTTGAATAGGCACAGATGGATGGTTGGGTTCATTACATATCTTATAATAAGATAATACATTTTTTGAACAAAAAATGGATGTCTCTAGATTAGACATCTTTTCTATCAACATCTTAATGAGGTTTAGAGGGGGATTAGTCTGGGAGATACCTCCTAAGTTATAGGGAGCCTGATAAGAAGTAGAGGGAGCATATGACATAGGTTTCTATGATTGTGTTGGTGCAACATAAGGATAATGAGTCATAGGTTGGGGAGTGGAAACAAAACGGGATTTTCCTATTGGGTTAGAGACTATGCTTCGGTTGGATATTGTTATTAAAGGTTGGGTCATTGGCATGGTGAGACTAAATAAAGGGTGAGTCATAACTCAAATAATTATAGGTGTGAGGGTAGATGGAATATGTATAACTAAATTTTTAAATGGGGTGTGACTTGACTAAGCTAGTTATGTTTGTGAAATTAGGGAAGTCACACTAGAATTTAGGTGGGATTGGGAAGTTGGTGATGCTAAACTTTGGACATTGTTTATGGTTAGGTTACTTGTTGAGGTGGTGGTTTGAGTAACTATGGGAAAAATAGTGGAGGTTTCTAAAACTAAAGTTGTCTCCATTAGAGAGGTTGGCATACCATAGATTGGGTCACCCAAATAAATATGGGTTTGGCTCATAGTAAGGTAATGCTAAAGGGTTGCCACATTACGATCAAGAAATTTAGCAAAATCATGATCTCCTTCAAGCACAATACGAATTTGGTTGGAGCTTGGAGTATGCTCTTTATTTGAATTATGCTCCATGATAGACTTAACAATAAGAGGGGAAGATGGAAGTGGTTTCCAGCTTGCATAATCAACAAGAATTTTGGATTAAGCTCATGTCAATACCATACAAGAAGTAGAAATAGTTTTACTACTCTATATTAGTGATAGAATAAGGAAAAAGCAATTTTGGGTATAGGTAAGTGGGTTGTTTTAGCTTGTTAGTTTGAGCAAATGAAAATTACACAGTCATTGACATCAGTCATGTTAACCAATATCAGTAGTAAAAGTCTATCAATGTTGGTATAGTTAACCAATGTCACTCACTATGATATCCTGAGAGATGGAAAATCCAATGTTTTAGAAAGCCAAAAATTAGAACTAGGTAAAACAATAGATGAAAGAGGTATGTGTAAGAAGGAAAAACACATAGAAAAATTGATGTAACAGGTTATAAAAATTGAGTATTAGAAATAGTGTTGATATTGTGAATCAATACGAAAACATCCTTTCCAACTCCAAAATATAGAAGGCAATAGAAAAGAAAAGAAACATACAACCACTAAATATTAACTCCTAGAGATTAATTTTATTCTTGTGTTGGCTTATGCCTTAATCAGGTAGTGAGAGGAAAATTGGGTTATCGAATGTACTAGAAAGTAATCTAGAGCTAGTTTCATGTTAGTTTTAGTGCTCAAGAGGAAATCTATGTTAGAATAGGTACATGGCTTGTTATAGGAGGTTTCTCCCTATACTTCATGGACCTGAAGCCAAGCTAGGCTGCTTACCCAAAATATACCTTCTATCTAGAGTTCATACTCTGCCAGAGAATGGAGTGGCTTCTCCCCTTGGTGGTGAAATCCAAGTAGAATAGCCAGGTAGGGTAAGGTGATCCACCAAGTGATGAAATCTTGATGGGCCTTTTCTTAGGTGATTTTAGATGTTGTTTTTGTGAGTATGATTTGGTTGTGTAACATAGGTGTAATAAAATTTATTCATAATGTTTGTAATTAACTAGGTGAGCTAATATATACAACAAGCAAATAATAAATTACAGTAATTTTTAAACCCAGATCTAAATGTTTAGATTTAAATGAAAAAAAGATGAAATAAGAGTAGAGAATGAAATTCACTTGCCTAATGTGCATGCAAGAAGAATTAAAGAAGAGATTCTTTTAACTTTTAAGAAAAAAAAATGATGAATTACTTTTAAAGGCAAAGAGAAGGAAAAGAAATTTTTAGTTCAATGCTTTTAAACAGAAAATAAAATGTTGATTTTTTTGTTTTAAGAGAGAAAATAAAGAGAAAGTGCAAGAAATGAAGTTTTCACTATAATGAACCTATATGAATTCTTAAAACAAGAAATGAACCCAAGGAAAATTCTAGGGTCCCATCGAGCATGCTAAAAACATTTTGATAAAATTTGTCTACTTCAAGTCTAAAGAAAAATAGAGAATAAAGATAGGGATAAGTGATTAGAATGAAATTGGATTGCTTTGCGCACTGTATTCAGATGTTGTGAGCACTCATCTTTTATTGGAGAGGACTACCTACAAGGAGGAAAGCACTACCATAAAATATTTGTTAGTGGATAAATGAGTGGGCTGCCAAGCTATGCACTTGTTCCAGAAAGTGTGAAACTTCCTTAGAGATGATAGTCCACTTTTGAGAGACAAAAGAGTAATAAATAACTAAAAGAGAGGTAAAGAGAGAGTGAAAGAGAGATAATGTTACTATTATTCACAACCTGAGTGTACCAAAAAGTAATAGAGTGTAGGTGGTATATTATGTTTATATTTTAGAAGGTGTTTGGGTAGGTTTTAGGAAGTTTAGGTAGTCCATAGTCACCAACATCGGTAATGAAGTGATTGATATCAGTTATACTTCCAAGGTTGGTGGGTGAAAGTGACTGATGTCAGTTAGGCTACTAAGGTTGGTAGGGGCAATAATTACCTAGGAGCTTAAAAAAGACTCTTCCATGTCTAGGAAATGGTTTTGGTCAGGTCTAAGAGGTTGGAGAGAGTTGTGAGAGAGAGAGTATGGTTTAGATGGGTTTGGTCATAGGTTTCATGTGTCAGTTCAAGGGGAAACAAGTAGGGAAGCTTTATAACTCCCTCACATGGGTTCGGTCAGGAATGTGTAAAATAATGAGTAGTAGATGTAAAGTGATAGCAAAGTAATTACTTAAAAGACCTATAGAGTAAGTGATATACTTAGTTATAGTGGTCACTCAATGATAAGTTTTGTATGGATGGCTCCTATTAGGTATTTCAAACTGATGCCCTAAATAGAGAAAACAAGTGGGTGATGTTGTTCCTCAAGAGCTTAGTTTCTAATCTGGATTGACTTACATAAGATAACAGTAAGCCAAGATGTCAAAAGTTGAACGCTGAGAACTTGGATGCAAATAAGAAATATTTTTCTTGATTTCTATTGAACTAAACATAAGGTTGGAGTTTGGCTTATATAACTGATGTCAATGATCCCACCAATGTCAATCATGGATTGACCAATGTCAATGGCCTTAAAATAGGTAAAACTACTATTTTTGGCCAGTTTTATATTGCTCCTCATGCCAAGTGTGGAACCCATTACAAAATAGTAAAAATAAGAGGTTAAGAAGGACATAATTGGTTAGGAATTTAGTTTTGAGGTGAGAATAAGTCTTGGGTAGTTAGGATAAGGGGACTAGGTCTTGAGGTGACTCATCGAGTGAGAATTAGTCTTAGGATGAGGTGGCCAAGTAAGATGGTAAAAGGGTTTTTTAATTACTTAATTAATTATTTTAAATTAATTAAATGTGTGAGGGGTAAAACCATAGGTTAGGGAGGCTAATTATTATTATTTAAAAATGACCTTAAGGGGGGTTTCGACATAGGGAGTTACGCACATGTGTGTGATGTAATTTTGGTGTCTACACTATGATTAAAAAATAGGTGTATCATTAGCCAAGGAATATAAATTATAAAGAGGCATATACATGATAGTAATTTACAAGTTGGGAGATTGAGCTATGTGTACAACTACTTGTCTAATCAGTGGAATGTAGAGCATGGCAACTCCATTGGTTTTATATTCCAAAGACATTATATACTTTGTCTATGCAATTGGGAAAAAATGTGTGAAATATAAATATAGTAATATATTGTTGAAGAAGTAGAGTTAGACACTAAAATTTAATCAATAAATGCTTTATAATGTTGGTCTCTAACATCTTTACCTTGCTTGGCTAATTTGACATTTCAATAACCATTCATCTATATGAAATCCTTAAAATTATTGTAATTTTTGATATTATCTTTCATACTTCCATAATTCATTCTTATTAATACCTAATTAGTAGATACTTCACTATCATTTCAGTTTCATAAGCCTTTTTCTACTTTAGACATGTGTACAATAGGCAGACATGGATAAATTACCTACCTATCCACTATTGTATAATTGCCTCCACACTCTAATGGATACTTTTTCAAAATTCTATGCTTCCTAATAACTTTATTACATGTGAAAATAGGTCATTTATTGAAATCTATTCAAATATTCAATGATCAATAAACTATTTAATTTCATAAACACATTTTCCTAAGACATTGACTTAATCTAGAGACTATCTAATGATTTATACATATTGGAAAAGATCATCAAAATTTTATTGATAATGGGCATAATATGAGAAAGGTCGATGATGAAAAAAATACTATTGCTTAATATTCATTAAATAACCTTCACAATATTGGGACTAGTTGACTAAATAAACTACAAAAACTAGAAAATAGTCTTAACTTGTTAAGATTAAATTGAAAATAAATAGGAAGATAGAAAAGAATTTTAGAATTTTGAAGCTTCTAAAAGTACCAATTAATATATTTTTTCATTATAATTTGTCTCAATTCTCATTATAGACACCTCTGAAAAGGAATAAAAGTTCAAATCAAAACAAGTATTCTCATTAACCATGATGATTAGATCTCATATTCTTATTAATTTGTGGTTTCTCAACATAGATTATCTATTAAATCCTCTTAATAAAACCACTACATAGTGTAATACCAAGAAAAATCTAAAAATTGTTGCAATCCTATATGCCTGAAGTAATGCAATTATTGGTACTAAATATTTTTGGGGCATTGTGTTAAAATGGTGGAATGGCTTTGGTCAAACACTACAAGAAACAAGAATTTTATCATAGCCACATCCTATTCAATATTTGTTTCAAGTTATTATCAATTAATTTGTTCCTCCTTAAGGGCAAAAAGAATTATAAAGCCATAAATGGCTAGCCAAAATGAAGCTCTATAATTTGGCTTAGTTTGAAGAATATATTAGTACCAAAAAATTGTATATGAGGTGAAAGATCAAAATGTTAACGTGACTAAGATGAAATTTTTTAATTCTCTTCCACACAACTTAGTCGAGCATGTCACTAATTATATTGATCTTAAAGGCCTAAATGTGTCTAGAATGAAACTCATTTATGTCATTGATTTTTCTAGACAATAAATTATGTAATTCATTACCCAAACTCATGTTGCCCAAAAAATTAATAAATATCAAGCCTCTAATTCTATCAATAAGTTACCAAAGACATATCAATTTGGTTGTAATCCATTTTATATCAAACATAAATTCTAATATCTCACCTATAAATGTCATTATTTCCCATAGTGTCATACTCCTGCATCCCACCATAAGTATCTTTATCATCATATATTTCCATGCCCTATTCTAAAATTGTTTGATGTTAAATTTGTCACCAACTTGGTCAAATTGATCCCAAATGTACTTGAAAAAATAAATCCATTAAAGCTATCAACTCCACTACTGCAATAGTGTGGTGATATTTAGTCAAAGAAAATGAAGATTTGTATCACTAAGAAGATATATTTGAGCTAGTGATGGAAAAATTGAAAATCCAAATGAGTATGTTGGTCTCATAAATTATGAATATGAAATAAAATAAATGGTCAATAATCTTGATTAATATCCATCCAATGTGATGTAGATATAATGGAAAGACCAAGGAGAAAGTAGTTTAAGATCTGCCAGATGACCACCATCAATAAGATGAATGTACAAGTACCCAAGTAGAGGGAAACAACCTCATTTTAATTATTCTCCCCTACTATGATAAAACATATCCAAAGACAATATAGTTTAACTATACTTTTAAATTTTTTGATAATTGTTAAAAATAAGTTTATTTATTTTTTATCAACTAAACAACTAACTAGTCCTTGTAAAATATCTACCTCATAATCAGTTGCTCCTAAATTTCAATATGAACTCAATCAAAATGATTTATTTTTGTATACTGATGAATAAGAACATGAGTATTTTTAATGTTGTCATTCAATTGTAAAATGCTAACTAATGGCATGGTATAAAAGGCGTAGAACCCTAAGTACATAATTATGAGAAGAACCTTTAGAAGAAGATGACGATGAAGATGAAACTGAGAAGGTAAAAATTCAAATCCTAGAAGAAAATCCTCTCCATTATATACTAGTATATAGTTATATTCATCAAGAAGATGAATAAAAACTAATTTATATTACCCAGTTGATAAATGGGAGATTTGCTCCATTCATATATGTAGAAATTAATGGTAGAATATATGAATCCCAAGTAGATACTGAAGATTCAAATTCTTTTACTAAATATCCAATTATTAGAGATTGAGAGTAATTTTCACCTAATCAAGTGTATAAATCCTTAAATTTTCAAGGAAACAATTTCACTAGTTCATATTATAAACATCATGAGTCTGTAAATATACAAGGACATATATTTTATTGTGATTTCTTCTAGTACGATAATATGCCTACATATATACTTCTTGAAGGATCCTTTATAGATAAATACACTCCATATGGATATACTCCTCAAATTTCTATTTTCACTCTTCATGGTGAAAGGATTAGAGCTCCACATATTACATATGCTTTTGAACAGTTTCCTAGAATTATTAACTAGTAACCTATAAATTTTACACACCAAAAAAAATTTCAAATAGGGAAAAAACTACAAGAATAAATTTATTCTGATAATCCTTAATTATTTTTGACCAAAAATATCCCTGAAATGGAAATAAGGATTAAATAAAGGAAATAAATGAAAATTGGGAAGAAAATTCTAATTTTAGCATCAAATTATCTTGATATGGAAAAGGCAATCCAATAATTGAAAGGTTTAAATTTTGTAGAGCCCTATATTTCACCATGTTTATGTTATTATTTAATGGTGAATAAACATTCAAAATATAAAAGAGGAAAAAAGAGAATGATAATTAATTATAATACATTGAAAGCTATAACATAGCCTTATCTTTAACCCATTCTAGATAAGTCATATTTATTATAGGTGTCCCTATGTAAATATTTCTCCTAGATTGATTGTAAGTTTGGTTTTTACCATATTCAATTTAAACTTAAAGATATGCATAAAAAAACATTTAGTTGTCCTTTTGGACATTATAAGTGGAATGTTATGAGATTTGGTCTTATGAATGCTCCATCTTATTTTTAGACACATATGGATGAAATCTTTCAAGGAACATCTAACTTTCTATGTTTTGTATTGATGGTATTTTAATTTTTATCCAAACTCTTAAAAATCATCTTGATTATTTGACTCAATTATATAAGATTGCTAAAGAGGTAGGAATAGTGCTTTCCAACACTAAAATTTAGTTATGTCAAAGTAGTTATAATTTATTAGGCATTGTTGTCAAAAATGGTGATTTACAAGTCTAGACTCATATTACCAACAAAGTTCTTTAGTTTCTTGATATTTTTGATAAAAATAAAATCCAAGCCTTCCTTGGAATGCTTAATTATGTTAACAATTTTTATGTTGATATTGGTAATGATAGAGCAGTCCTTTAGGAATTGCTAATAAAAACAAGAAATATCTTTCAACTAAAGATCATACAAAGGGTGTTAAAACCATTAAATAAAAAGTATCTAAGCTACCCATCCTTCATGTTCCATAATTAGATCTATTTATTTTATATACAGATGCATCAGACACATCATGGGGATGAATACTTTGTTGTTTAAAAAATGGAAAGTAATATGTTTATGAATATTCTAGTAGAATATTTTATAATGATGTTAGAAAATAGATTTATTTTGATAATAAGATTTATGTTGTTAATAAGTTTAATGAAAAAATTCTATTGTACTCATTCATCTACCTTATTTTATTATTAGAACTGATTGTACTCGATTATTGACATTTAAAGACAAGGATCATGGAAGAAAATATGGATAATGAAAATATGCTAGATGGTAAGAATATTCTAATTAGTTTAACTACACTATAGAGAATATTGAAGGAAATAAGAATCTATAGAAAATTGGTTAAGTAGGAATCCAACAACTACTTTGATGCACGAGCCATATCCTAATTTTAATTTGAAAATGATCTATAACCAAATGTTTTCTAATTTAAGTCTTTTTATCCAAGAAAAAATTCTTCAAGAAGGCCTCCATCCTAGATATATATGATTATCTCATTATACTTATTCATATTTATAGATGTTAAGAGTAGCACATATGGTAGATAATCAACACCAATAAGGATTAATCACTATTTATCACCTGAATAGCGAATTACTCTTGAGACAAATTTCTTATTTAATCTGAAAACCAAATTAGACATGGTGAATAAAGATCCAGGCAAGACATCATGAATAAGTCTAGAATCTTTATGGAGTCTATATGTCCTTTCTGGAGATGGACTGGTTAAAACATATAAGCCCTAAGATGTATAAAAATATATACATATCTAATAGATATATGGGAATAAAACTAGAATACTTCTAAGATCATTCTTTATAAGATATTTGTTTATCTCAATTTTATCTTATTTCTATTTAACGAATTAATAAACTAGTAATAAGGGTGTGGTAGAAGAACATGTTTGTTTAAACATGTTCTATGTGATCCAAATGATAGTGAATAGCTCCTATTTATCTTGGGAAAAATTAATAGTAGATAATAAATCACTCATGTAAAGGGGTTATTAGATGGGTAGCAAGGTAGATTTCCTAGTGTGAGCTAGATTTAAGAATCATGAGCTTATTAGGAGGCTATCAATCCACACTCTTAAAATAATTAAGTTTAAATAAATAAAGATAAAATAATTGCATCAAATGATAGAAAATACTAAAATATAACACAAGAAGAAATACGTGTTTGATAAAGGAAAATAGACGAATTAAGAAAATAGTGGGTCAACACTAATGCTAAACAGGTCAGGATGGGTTCAAAAAATAGGTGAGGTCTCTATGAATAGGTAGGGACACAGAAAGTGGAATTTGGTTGAGGATAGGTAGGTATAAATAACTTTATGTTATTACTTACCATAGTGACCATCAATAGTTAGGGTGATCATCAGTGGTTGAGTTACTTATATGGTGACCATAAATAATTAAAGGTGATAATTGTTGGTCAAGGTGACCATCGACAGTTCTTGTAGGTTCTAAAAGTGTTGACAAAGAAGTTTGATTCATATTATAAAAAGGAATCAGTAAGTGGTTTGGGATTTGGTTAAGGTATGGGGGTTAGGAGATAAGATACATAAAAGTCTAATTTAGGCAGGGAAGTCAGAAACTAAACAAATAAAATCTAAAATGCAAAATGTACCTAGTTTGTTACTTGACAATATATGGCTGATCCTAGAGTAATTTTGGTAGAGTAATGATACTTTGTCTCAAGATTAATTTTTTTAGAGGTTTGGGTCTCTATTTTAGTTGTTTAATTTCTAGAAGGAAGACCTATTAGTTAATAACTTTATCACATGTGTGTTAGAATGCTTGATTATGGATCTTTATTCACCTCCTACTCCCCTCCTTTTATAAGTAAAGGGAGGTGGAGGTATAAGTTTCCATAGGAGGTTAGGATACTAATTTTAATGCATCATGATGTGTTAGCAATGGGTAAGGTGAACATATTAAATTATGTCATGTTAGCTTATGCATAGCTAGTGCTGTGTTTATTTAGATGGGGAAGGGACCTAACCATCAGTGGTCAAGGTGACCATTGATGATCACTCTAACCATCGATGGTCGAGTGTCAAAGGTTAATTGGGGTAAAAGGGGTGGGTTTAGTTATCTGGTCAAACTAACCATGATTAGGTTTGATTAGGGTTCAAAGGGTCAAATTAGTCCCAAGGGGGTCTTAAGGTAGTTTAGGGGTATTTCAACATTCAAAACTATAATGTATAGAATTATAGTGTCTATATTTTGACCCTTTTATTTATACAATTTGTTTCAGAAAGTTTTAAAACAAAAATAGATTATTGGTTGAATTTTGGTTGCCTCAAGTGTGGGAGGAGGTGTTACCCCTCAAACTGGGAGTCAATGAGGTGAAATTTAATCAGGTATAAGTTTGATGAGTGGTTTCAACATGATGCTAGTGATAAAAAGGGTTGGGTATTTGAAGTAAAAATGTGTGCATAAAATGTGACTAAATGTGATAGTCAATAGCATGCATATACTAAGTTTCCATGGTTGGTAAAAATAAGGTCAGTTCTAGAAGGATTGGTGATGGGGTAGTTGGGCTATAACATTAGGTATAACTAATCAAGTTATTCCTATCAAGTCTCCTAAATAAGGTCAATGTTTTCATAGGTATCTAAGGTAGGAAGTCTCCTTTGAAAAACAAAAATGGTCTAGTTGTGCACTATGTGGTGCAATTTCAAATGTTCAACATGGCAAGGTTGATTGATATGGTTAAAAGGACCAAGGTAACATCATCACAAAATATGCAAAAAATTTGGTCAAAAATGGCCAACATTGAGGTGGACATGGTCAAATGGTTGGTTGGAAAAGGGTAATCTCCAATTGTTCAAGTGGGTAGAGAAGAGTAATATCCAAAAAAGATTGACATGTGAGATGGGTTCCAAAAATCAAATGTTGACATCTTGACCGTTGATGGTCAAGGCTCCCAAGATCAACTATTGGTGGTCACCCTGACCATTGATGATCAAGGGGAAACCCTAAAAGTCTATAGGTTAAAAAGTGAAAATAGAAATCATTTTCACTATTTAATTTTTTGACTCTTTGACTCTTGTGCATTGGTGACATTGGCATTTTACACAAGAGTGTTGATGAGGTAGGGTCAATTTTTAGTTGGTTGATTGGGGTTGTATTGAGCTAGCATGGGATCGAGGATGTCAGGTGGATTAGGATGTGGTTGAATGACAAAATCTAGGATTCATCCTCAATAATAGTTGAGGAATAAGGTAGAGGCCACATTTAATTTGTTAGATTAGTTGATTTTGGTTATTTTGGTTGGATTTTTGTTTGTTTGTTTTTTATTTGGGGAGGTTTTTTGGTTATTACCCTAGGTTTTTAGGTTAGGTTGTGATTTATTAAAATGAGGAAGTAAAAAATCAAAATTAAAGGGAGTAGATAGCTTGAGGGTAAGGTAGAGGTTAAAATTAGGGTATGTAGGTGTTAAATATGGGTAGTTGAATATGTGTTGGGTATGTAGGAGATCTAGTAGGTGGTTCTCGATCATGAGGAGTTGCCTAATAGAGCAAAGATTGATGAATGTCAATTTTGTTGATGGTTATGTGGCATGGTATTAGGCCATCTATATATCTATGGATTTTGGATGAGATGATGGGGGTAGGTAGCCCATGGATGTGAACCTAATTGGTGGGGGTCCATAGGTATGGGTACAGGTAGGTGGCCTTGATGGATAGGCAGGAGTGACACTAGCCATTATGTAAGTATAGATCATAGCTTTATATTTGCACTTTGCCACATTATAGGGTTAAGTTGTGACATTAAAAGGTTAGGTTGTAACTATAATGGGTGAGAGGGACCAAGATAGGACTTAACTAGGCTTGGTGACCTAGGAGAGGGATACTTTTAGATAGAGAAGAGGAACATCTATAACACCAGTAAGACCACCAGGTAGTATCCTTATGACATGGTACTTGACCACAATTGAGGAGTTACACTATTATGATGCCATAGTTCTGACACAGTGTCCATAGGAGCCCTAATGGGGTGAGTATAAAGCTAGCTTAGTAGGTGGTGCAGGTGTAATGACTCTAGGTCAATGGGTTTCTTTAGTGGATAGGCAGGTAGCCACATCAGGTGGTCAGGCACTAGATAGTAGTGGTGCCCCAGAGGCATAGTATATGATTTTTATACTAGCCTGTGAGTCGATGTAGTAAGATGTATATTTTTTGAGAGAAAGATGCACATGATTATACGTACTATTTATTTTAATGACACATGATGTATATGATGTGATGATGATATATAGATTTTATTTTATGGTTCATGGTTTATGGTTTTGGTGTGTATAGTTATCATGATTTATGCTTATGAGATGTAGACTCATTATCTTAGGCATGTGATGATCATGAATGGTGTTTATGATGAGTGGTTATACATGATTATGGTTGTGATGTTTTGTTTTATGCATGGTTACGATATTTATGATTATGGTTCCATATATGGTTATAATGACATGGTTTATGTTTATTCATGATGATGTGATGCCATGATGATGTGATTTATATAGGATTATGATTTATGATTTGTTTTACACATGGATATGATGTTTATGATTATAGATTTAATATGGTTTATGATTATGGTTGTGATCATGATGTTTTGATTATAGTTATGGTGTTTATGGTTTAGTTATGATTATTGATGCATAGTTATTTTGTTTGATGATGGCACATAAAGTAAGTTTAGATAACTAAATGTGGAAAAAGAGATGAAGATCATGATACATACATATAAGGGAATATATGAACCAATTATGAGAGGATAGGAAAAAAGGCATGATGTTCCTTCATTGGTAAGGACTAAACAAAACTGAGGTTAGATTGGCTTAATGAACATAAGCCCTTCAAATGCCTTGCATTAGCATGTGTTGGTTGATAAAAAGTTATCTTTATCACATTGTATCAAGTAAGCTCAAATTCCCTTGATTTGTAGATGGTATAAAAGGGAGATATGAGTAGTCATATAAAATTTCCAAATTGGTAGTTTGAGTGTGGTTTGTGACACCCCATCCATAGGTCCTTTTTACATGATCTTGCAACCCTTATAAGCACCTTTTTTCTCATTAGTAGTCATCTAGAACCTGATAAATAGTCATTACACCTTCGCCAAACAATATTCCACATGTCAATCTTGTTCCCCCAAGTCCTGATCCCATTGGAAAAGAGCACCCCATTTGGACTATAACACCCCATAGAGAAGTGTCCCATTTTTAGTGGTCTTATCCATTTTCACTTTGATCTTCAATGATCATTTTCATCTAGTCCTTATCCTTAATTAGGTTATCCTAGCATGAATACATATGACACATGACCAATTATTTCTTATAAAATCCCACTCAAAGCTCATTTAAAGAATAAGTGACCAAACTTACAAATCAAGAAAGAATACAAACAAATCACTAAGGAAAACTTCCTTATTCTTTGCACATAGTCACCCAACATAGATACAAACCTACTAAAATATTCATACCAATCCCTAACCACCTCAACCACTATCAACTTGGAATTTGTATCCACATCACACTATTACACAAAGCACACTAGGTGGGAGAACTACATATGGCTTGATTCATCTTCGAAGTATTGGTATGTAGGTAGTATTCCCACACAAAGGGTGTGGCTTCCACATTTTGTACATATTTTAGACTAACTCCCTCTTTCTCAAGTGACTCAAATGTCATTTTATCAAGAATAATAGATGGTTAGGGTTTGAAGACAAAATCAGATCCAAAGCAAGTTCTATTGATGACCAGTGCTTGAGTTTTCACAAGTAAGCTCACATAGGCACAACGTAACTACCTAGAAAGTTTTAGGTCTCTATGACTAGTTTGGACAATAGCAGTAGGAACAAATAATAAAATCAAACACCAAAGTGTACACTTTTTAGTGCTCCTATCCTTTCACCTAATGAAAATTTGATTCAAGATTACAACACCTTCCAAGTCTTGCATAGCCATTTTTAACCTCTATATCAGCCATCTCAGTTTTCTCACTAGCTAAGTTATATTTCTTCTTATTTATTTATATTTTTGTAAGGGTGAAAAAGATAAATAATTTCAAAAATTAGGATTGTATTTATTATTATATTTTGTACTAATTTATTAATCTAGAGATTTAACTAAAATAGGAATAAAACTCCATTATTCCCAAAATAAGTTAAATCATTTGGTGAACCTGACTTACTTTATTTGCACACAAAAACCCTAGAAAACCTACTCTATAGTCATTAGTTTCAGATCATCCACTAGGTAAAATTATTCTTTTAGTTAAGTTTCATACACATTTGATGCCTCCCTCACCAACACAGAGAGTTCATACACTTCCATGAAGGCCTCTCTTAAAGTTACCACTACATTAGGGATAGTTTTAAGACTCTAGACAATTTCTAGCTATATATTCACACATAGGGTAGTATCATTGAGATGTCATGCCTCTACACATAGATGACATTTTTAGAGAGCTTCTTGTACTAAAATATGGGTCCCTAAGAGCTCCATAGTTTCATCCACTTCTCAGAGTTATATGAGGACCCCACAGACAATTTCTACTATAGACATTTTAGGTCACTTATAGCATACAAAACTTTCAAAGTCACAATCTCAACCCTTCCATCATGCTTCATGATCATGCATGATCCCTTTCCTTGATATAGGACATGATGATAGGGAGTCTCTTATGGGACTCATCAATTAGTATCATTTATTGTTAGTCTTTCTTATACATAATTTCTTAGCTTAATTGTACATAGTGTCTTTTTGCTTACTTATACACATATTATTTCAAAATAACAAAAATAATACAACATTTCAAAATAAAAAAAATATTATAACATGTCAAAATACAAAAACATTCAAATAACTCAAAACACCAAATAATTTTCAATTACATGCATTATCCATGCTTTACATTTTTACTACCATGCTATAATTACAATTTTTTGTTTTATGTTATTTTTTGTTTATTTATCTACATTACCATGATTCACTTGATCTTCTTTGAGTGTGTGTAGTGACATCCAAATTGTTGATTGCTTCACTCTACCCATTGAGGGGGCATCCTACTTTTACATTTGATACCTATATCAACATATCTACCCACTGAGGGCATCTTCTACATGACTACACCATCTAGGTTATGTCATTCATACACCACACACTCTAGTTATCATGTTGATGTACATTACTTACTAGCTTAAATAGATTATTCTATTGACACTCACTAATATATAACATTTGTGTATTTCTTATCATCTACCTAGTCTTATACTACATGTTTTGCATATTTTCACTTCTTAATTTGATAAATTAGATGTGATATTATTTTTAGAATTTGCATGATTTCCTTTCTTTCTTTGAGTAGCTAGATGTGATTACATTTCTTATTTTTTGTTTTTTTACTTGTGTGTTCCTTAGGACATTTGTTGATGTCCTTTGCTTGTAATCTTGTATGTGCTTATAGCCTTCATGCTAATTTTTATTTTTTGTAAGTGTATGTGTATGTGGGAATTTAAACATGCCTTATATGCTTATTTTCCTAGTTTGAGTGACATGTGCCCATGTCCCTTGTTTACTTGGCCCCTTGGCCTCTTTTGTATGCTTCTTGATTTTTGCCTTGCATGTTTTTTTGCTTATTTTCTTCTCAATTGTTTGCAATACCATGGTCCACATCATGTATTATCTTTTCTTCTTGGATGCCATGATAAACATCATGTTCCATCCCTCCTTAAAAACTAACCATATTTCTATTTTTGATTAAATATACTACACATGCTATTACATTGTTACATCTATCTAGGCATTCCCATATTGATCTAAAAATCTCCAATACAAACTATGCTATATCTTGAGACATATTTGGGATTATCATTTTTATATCATGTATTTCATAGCATAACACATGTGCATGGTTCTTTCTTTTGAGGTTAGTCATTGTAGGGTACTCATTCATACCCTTATAAGAGGGGGCAACAAACATGGGTTTGGTCGTAGAGATCAAAGCCCTCTACCAATCAAAATAATTTTTTTGAACACTTAGAATAATAATTAGAATTAAAAACACATGGGACAGACCCAAAAAAAAGGGACAAACATAGTATAGGCATGAGAAATAGTAAAGGATAAGATCACTCCATTCAGACTATAGCACCTTATAGTAAAGTGTCCAATTTTCAATGCTCATATCCAAATAGCTAAAAACATATAATTTTCAAAAATAGATAGAAAGGTAAGGTCAATTATAATTTTTTAAGCTATAATCTAATTTAGATTATGTAGTTTTAGTATAGTTTTACTTAGATTATATATATATATATATAGGAGCCATCATGTGTGGCATGATGGCTCTCACTTTTAGTTTCAGATTAGGTAGTTGGTATAACTTCTGAATTAGAATCCATGTTATAGACACTAGTGATTGGGGGCAATGTGCATGGCACATTTGCCTTCTTTTCTTTCTAGTTCATTTTTATACCCAGATATTCTCAATAAGTGCATGCCTTATTCCATTTTTAGGTGATTGGCATCATTTTGGAGTGGATTTCATATAATCCTAGTTATCAATTTTAGAGTGGCTTTCATAAAATCCTAATCTCCACCTTTCAAAGTGGCCAAGATTAACCTAGTTCTCAGTACACATTTGGATATTCATGCCACATTGTTAGATTATAGATCATTCATGGGCTTCATGAGCCATCTCGTATGACACATAATCATATCAATACTAGTTCATAGTTCACACTTAGTGGGAAATGATGGAGCCAAAGGACTAGCTAGCCTTTGTATTCTTGAGCCACCTACTCAGAGGGATTGGACACACAATCCAAATATTGATTAAAACATGCATGATCACATATTTTCACTACATAATGGGTGATGATGGATAACAAGGGCCAACCTTTATATGCTTAAGCCACCCTCAAGGAATTGAGCACTTAGTTTCATTCATGATATTACACTTAGTGTAGCACATACCCAACATCACTCAACATCACAATAGTTCTTGTATTGGTTCACATACCTGATGAGGTGTATTCATTCCTTTTTATTTTTCTATTTTACCTAACCTTTGTATGTTTTTATTTTATAAATAGAATGTCTAACAAGAATTGATCTAGTCTTTGTTTTCTCTTGCAGATTTACACTTCATGTTGTGATATCTCTATGCACACTCAACATCACACATCTTCATGGGCTTCACCCTTGTAGGTAGTTTAGGTACACTTTATACTTTACATTTATCCTAGTATTTCACTTTTTTGCATCACTAGAATAAAGGGGGGAATGTAGTCATATAAAATGTCCAAATTAGTAGTTTGAGTGTGGTTTGTGACACCCCATCAATAGGTCATTTTTGCATTCTCTTGTGACCCTTCTAGACACCTTTTTTCTCATTTTAAATCATCTAGAACCTTCTAAATGATCATTCCACCTCAACTAAATAATATTCCCCATTATAATCCTATTTTCCCAAGTCTCAAGCCTATAGGATAGGATCACCTCATTTAGACTATAGCACCCCATAGAGAAGTGTGTTATTTTCAATGGTCCTATCCATTTGCAATTTGAGCCCTAATGGTCAATTTCATCTAGTCCTTATCCTTAATTAGGTTAGCCTAGCATGAATACATCTAACCCATGACTAATTATTCCCTATAAAATCCCACTCAAAGGTCATTTATAGAAGAGGTGACCAAAATTACAAAGTAAGAATAAAAACAAAGCACTAATGCAAATTTCCCTATTCTTTGCACATATTCACCCAACATAGATGCAAACCTACTAAAATCCTCATTCCAATCCCTAGCCACCTCAAGCACTATAAATTTATCATTTACATCCATATCATACTATTGCACAAAGTACACTAGGTGGGATAACTACATATGGCTTGATCCCTCTTCTGAGGACTAGTATCTCACCAGTGTGCCCACACAAGGGGTGTAGATTGCACATTTAGTACATATTTCACACTAACCCCCATTTTTTTCAAGTGACTCAAATGTCATTTTATCAAGCATGATGGAGAGTTAGGGTTTGAAGATAAAATCATCTCCAAAGTGATTTCCATCAATGATTAGTGCTTGATTTTTCATAGACACGCTTACATAGGTACAACATAACTACCTGAAAAAATTTAAGTCTCTATGTTTAGTTTGGAAAATAGGTTTAGGAATGAAAAATATCAATAGACACTAAATAATCCACCATTCGGTGCTTATTTCCTTTCTCCCAATGAAAGTGAGATTCAATTTTACAACACCTTCCTAGTTATACATAGTTATTTTCAACCTCTATATCAGTCATCTCAGTCTATTTTCTAGCTAAGTTATATTTCTTCTTATTTATATTTATTTTTAAAAAGGTAAAAAAGACATAGTTTCTCAAATTAGGACTGTATTTATTATTATATTCTATATTGATTTATTAATACAAACCTTTAACTAAAATAGGAATAATTCTACATTATTCCCAAAATAAGTTAAATCAATAGGTGATAGGTGATGTGACGGGAAGTGTAACATTTTTGTGGGTTGGTTTACACCTTATATAGGTGACCTAAGAACCCTAATAGATAGTTAATGTATTAATGCAAGGTGTAGACTGATAGATGTGGGAAGTCTACTAATGTTATGTATGAAAGTTGATTATAGTTTTCTTGGGATAGATTGTTATTGATTTTGATATAGGGTTTTTTATTACCTTATTCTGATAGATTTTTTAATTAGATCGATGTAGGAAGCTTCAAGTGATTGCTTTGAAAAAAATTTACTTGGCCATCTTTTTAGGGAATGGTTTAAGTTAGGGTTTATTTATTTTAGTAGTTGTTCTTCAAGGGAGTAGTCTATCTCTTTAATCAATTTTTAAATTTTGGGTAGCTGTTCTTTAAGGGAGTAGTCTACATGTTAGATATTTTTGACCCAAGTGATATTTTAGTATCCCAAATTGCTTTGATGTTAGGTTTGACATGGAAAAGTCTATTTAGGCTTAGAGGTTTACCTTTATGAGGGCAAAACCTAAAGCACAAGAGTGGTAATAATAGGTGAAATGAGTGGTTTTGAGAAATAATGACCATGGGATTCCATTTGATTAGGGATAAAAAGTATCCATGAGAACCATGTTATGGGTAGAGATATTATACCCATATTTATGATTAATCTATAAATGGGATGATTAATCACATGGTTCTATGTTGTAATCTATTATCATCAAAGGGGATAGAATGAAAGTGTGAGGAAGGTGAAAATCTCACAAATCAAGGGATGAGTTTAAGTTAGATAAAAGGATGAATTTGATTCTATTTTATAAAAATAAAAGACATATATGTGAAGCATTAAAATCCATAGGTTTTGGTTGTAGACAACTAAATCTAGCCACTAATAACCTCTAATGAGGCTTTTGACCAACTTCTACCCAAAATGCATAATTTGGCCTAAAAACACTAAAATGAGTTAAATAATGTGAAACTGACATATTCAAGTGCTGATTTTGGCTAGGGTATCCCTAAATGGCGTAATAAAATTTATGGATCATCTAACTTTGATCAGATCATTTCAAGTCAAAATGCCAATTTTGCACTTGGATGCTCTAGATTGCTCTTTTATATCAAATCTCTTACACAAGATGCATGCCTTTGTTATTTTTTGTCACTAACATCTTAAATGGGATAATAGATCCAACACATCTGACATCACCTTCCAATTCCAGTCCAATCAAACTTTAGACCAATAACAAGGCATTCTGATCAATTTGAGTAATTTGTGCACAAAGTGCTTAAACATGCTTAAGAACTAATTAAACCAAATTAGAGCCCAATAAATAAATCCATGGAAACTTGTTGAATAATTTTTTTTTGAAATGAATATTGAATATATGCATCATCAAGTGACCTCATTTCTTGGGAAGACATCCCTAGGCCATAAATACCACAAATATCAGGATTCATGCCCTCCATACCTCATCAATGCCTTACATGATGCCCTCTATGCCTCTTAATTTCCCCTTCTTCCAATGTCATGATGAGGATATTTATAAACTTAATTCCAAAAATTGAATTAATCCTCAACCACACATCTCAATCTCAAGATCGATGGTTCAAGTTGATTATAATCAATCTCAAAAATCTATAAATAGAGAGGCCATGAACATGAATTTTATGTCTTGATAATGAAAATTTATAATGCATAAATGATTCCAAAATCCATTTCAATTAGTGTTACCATTCCAAATTAATTCCAATCCAAGCTAAGCGAAAGTCATAAGGTGTTAAGGAGAAGAGGAGATAGCCAAGCCTCCTTTGATGAAGACTTCATGAGCACAAGCTGAGCAAGTCACTATAACAATCATTTTAGAGCATCCAAAAAAGGTAAAATAAAGTTTCTTTTACATTTTAGTTATGTGTTTTATTCATGTCTGTTAACTAAGCTCTCCCTAGTGTCTAGGCCTAAAGATGTTATGCTAGTTAGTGTGTTTCTTTCATTTTGTTTTCATTTTGAAACTAAAACCATACTAACCATCCTCTCTTGATTAAAATTCTTAGTTCACATATGGCATGCCTAGTGGGACCAAATGCATCCCACACATAAAGAAGATCATTTCTCAGCTTTAAAATCTTCATTTGGATAATTAAAACTCTTGAAAATTGATTTTTTAACTTTATTTTATCATTTTCCTTTGTCATAGGTTTACATAGTAATCAACGTTGGTTAGTAAAACTGACATAAATTGGATAGCTATCATCGATCACTATTGGTCTAACTAATGTCAGTTAGATAAATGTCATTGGTTAGCTAGTGTAATCATCATTGGTTATATAACTGACATTGATCACTATGTTTTTTTTAAAACATAGACCTAAGATCTCTTTTTTTAAAGTTCATTTTTTCAAACCTTAATGAGCTTTAAGGCTAAAGGACATGCTAATGTTTTTATTAAAAGACCAAGCTTGACATTTGCTAAAAACATGTTTAGATCACCTTTTGCATGCTTAAAAATGAATTAGGAACATTATTTTGGTTCTTAAAGTAAAATTTAAAGTGCATAAATAAGTGTTTTTATCATTAGTTTTCAAATTTAAAACTAAGACCAAGGGTTCAAATGAACACCACCTCATTTTTCAAATTTGGGCTTAAAATGAACTCACCTTTCCAAGCTTTTTATGTTCAATTAGTTATTTAAGTTAGATTTTGTTTGTAAAAAAGAGGAATGCCACATGTATGCTCTTCCATTTGTCCACCTTAGGGAACCCTTGGAATCAAAAGCACCATTCATATTGCAAAAATCCTAGTCCAAGACTTATAAAGAATGTCATCTAAAGCACTCCCAAAAAAATCATCAAAGTTTGGGTGACCTTGAAAATCACCCTAAAGTCTTTATTTTTATGTCTTTCATTTCATTGCATATTGGCTTATGAGGGGGATGTCATTACTTCCCATGAGTTATTTAGGGAATATTTAACCTAAGGTTTCATCTCCTAGCATTGACTTCACTTACTCCTTTCGAGTTACACACTAGATGTATCTGCATTTAGACATCGTACTACATTGAGCAAATAACAAGATGTAGTGGTTGTAAAAATGACTAGACCTTTTTACAACTAACCAATGCCAAGGTCACCCAATTTCCATGCTTTCATTTTTCATTGTTTGACATGAAAATAATTGTGTAATTGATTCCTCTAGAGATGTTTGAAACTTGCTAGTTTACTCAACCCCACATTATCATACCTTTGCTAGGATTTGAGTGATTATACTTAGTGTATTTTTGGATCATTTTCTCATTTTGTATGTTTTGAGATTGAACTTATTTTTTTTTTCATAATCCATGTCAAAAACAATTTGTCTATACATCACTCTTTTGTTTAAAAAGGTGTTATGCTAGTGGTTTTACACCACACTTGTGCCTTGAAATTTTTTATAAACTTGTTTTTGTGTGTGTCATTTGAGTTGCAGAAGGTAGTGTTACACTACCTAAATCATGTAAAAACCATTTTTCATTTGAGTCTTTGAATCATATCATAGATCACATCATTTTAGCATGCTTAAACTATTAGGCTACTCAATTTGTTTCAAGACTAGTTCACTTTGTTCCAAAAACCATTTGTTTGAAACCATGTCATGTATACCATTTAGACCTTTGTCTTGTGCCATCATGCTATCTAATCTTGTCTAGAGTGTTTGGTCAAATCCTAATTTTAAAAGTTGAGTTTTCAATTAACCTTATTAATTTTGGATCCAAACATTTATTGATTTATATTTAGGCCTTAGTTCATGGGGTTGATACATAGATATTTCTCTTTTTGGTTGCATAAATTTGGTTAATTGATTACCCAAATTTGAAAACTATTGATATTTTATTTGTTCATTACCTATCTTTATCATTGTTTGTGCCTTTATTTGGGAAAACATAGTTTTTCTTCAAAGAGCCTTTTGTCTTATGCCTTATACCAACTGATCATGTTTATTTTTTATTCCATGTGTTGGGTTTATGTCAAAGTTGTTTCCAAACTTGTTAGATTAAATCAAATCACATCAGCCTTTGTTTTAAGTCTAAATTTTTATGCTATTTGGCCAAAAGTCTAAGCATATGCCTATTTGTTTTATCCTATATTTTGACTCCATGTTTGGATAAAAGACCTAGTAACTTAACTTTTCCCTATCCTAGTTTAAACATTGTTTAGAACACTTTGACCTAGACCTTTGACATGCTAGTTTTTATTCATATGCTTGAAATTTTATGCATATGAAATTTGATGTTAGACTATTTTATGCCAAGTCTTAGAATAAATCATTTTATAGATATAGCTCCACTTTTAGATAATATTGAAGATACAGTTCCACCCCTTTGACCAAGTTAGACCAAACATTCACCATTTGTCCTTTGGACATAGTTTTTTAGAGTTTATAAAATTCTAAGCCTTTTTGTTTCAAATATTTCATCATTTATGTGGATATGTCTTAGTAAAATTATGATGGATTCATGTACAATCCAACTTATGATAGAATTATCTGACAAAATCCCACTAGGAACCCCTATAAAGAAAGATTTTCTAAGGAGTTTTATTATTCTCCCTATAATACTCCATATGGGGAACATAGTCAAAATCCACAAAATCCAACTTGAAACCTTGATTAGAATGAAGAGGATTATGAGAAGAAATTTGAAGACCCAACTATATATAATATTGTTTGGGATATGGATCCATACCCTCTTTGTAATAATCAGTACCTGGAACATAGTCAAGAACTAGCTTATGAGCCAACTCACAACTAAGATGATATGGTTTATGAGGAAGAATTGGATGATTAGACTTATGCAAGTTATCAGGCTCCCCACGTCATACCATTTCTATTCCAAGACCACAATTTCATACCATTCCCATACCAAGACCTCATTCTTTAGTTTGTGCAAGCAATCAAGCTCCACAATGTCCCTTTATCATTCTAGGACCTAGTCCTTTAGCTTGTGCAAGTAATCAAGCCCCACAATGCCTTATAGTTACCATCTTAGGAATTTATCCTTTGGATCATGCAAGAAATCATGCCCCCCAAGGCCTTACCATTATTCAACCACAAGTCATCCCATCCAAACCTTAACCCATCCAATCATTCAAAGATTAAGCTATGTTCAAAATTGGTATTTTCCAAATCATTAGAAACCAAGGCCAAGAGAACCAACCAATCTAAGATGTTTTTTTTGAACCAACCATTTGTGATAAGTCAATCTATGATGAATCACTTATTTATCCTATACCAATTATCAAGGAGTCTCACTCTAATGAGCCAGTCTTTGTTGAGTCACTTCTTAATCATTACCTCAACCATATGCTTATTTTTCAAGCACCTTATATTAATAAGACAATCTCTGAGGAGTTATCTCTTGACCTATTTCCCATCCTAGAGGAGTCTCACTTTGACAAACTAGTTTTTGTGGAGCCCATTATGCCACCATAAGCTATTACTTGTCCAAAACAAAATATTCAACAACACATCATTGTAATAGAGTACCCATAAAATGAAGAATCAAAGTTAGAGTCAGGTTTTACTCTTGAACTGACATCAAATTTAGCATTAGAATCAAAATATGAATCAACATTAGTCTTAACATTAGATTTAGAGTTCTTTGAGTTAGAATCATATTCAAAAGAAGAATATGTTTGTGGTTGTTACAAAATTGGTTATTCATGCCTTATATATCAATTTAAATACAGTTATGATCTTTTAATGATTTTGGAGGATGATTACTTTAGCTTCAACACAAGTTATCCTAGTATATTCTACAAGGATTATGTAGCAACTCCCCATTCTATTACCATTCCATAGGCCATTTCCATTAACCAAAATAGCCATATCATTGACATTCCATCTCCCACAAGTGTCAATTGGGATCAACATAATCACACTTTGTTAAACTACATCCATGGTGACATAGTAATGAAGAAGAGCAAGGATGCTAACACCACATTTATATAGCAAAAGAACACTCTCCTAGTGAAACCTTTTTGAAGGCACTAGGGGACAATCAAAGTCAAAACTCAACATCTTCTAGTGAAACTTTTTTAGAAGTGCTATGAGAAAATCAAATTCAAAAGGCAAGGTTAATTATTGAAACCTTCTCAAAAGTGCTATGAGATGATCAAGACAACTTCATTGGTGAAACCCTCTTTGAGGCACCAATAGCTAAGCATAAAAGTTATTTACTGATTGATAAAGATAAAATCAAAGATCAAATCAAAATAGCTTTCTATCTATAGCCTAATCAAATGGTAGCTACTCTCAAGATCAAACAATAGAAAAATATGATGGTCCTATCAAAAGAACAAATCTTCAACCCTACCACAACCAAAGTTATGTTAAATCTAGCATTAGCAACATTACATGTGATTAAACATCCTAATCTTCATTTGTTTCCCAAATGTTCTACATTCCATTATCATTTACTATTACATTTCACAATCAAACCTACCATCCATTATTTGTCCTTGTTTACCATTCCTGATCACACTTTTCTTTGTAGAGGCTATAAAGATACTTTGTCTTGATGCTTGAAGGAATCAAAATCAATGACCAATGAAGATCACAAAAGCATTCTCAGTAACTAAATCTTCATCAAGTTTTTGATAGAGTAGCTATTCAAATGAGGTGTAGGATAGCAATTAACATTATCAATTAGTCTATCTATATCATTTTTTTAATAAGACGTGCATCTCCCCATCAACATGAATAAAAAAATCAAAAACTACACCAGGCCAAAAACATGTACCATACCATTTCACATTTCCATGCCATTACCATTATTACATATCCATTTTCCATTATCGAATATTCCTACTATTCACCCCATCACTTGGGGGCAACCCTCTTACCATTTTATCCATCCTATCATTCCATTCCTATCTATACCAAAGCCTATTTTTAGTCATCCTACCCAATCCTATTTTGATCTTGGTTAATTTGGTTCTTCCCACACCTATTCATGGGGGGATTCTAATCAAGTTTAAATAATCAATACAATCCATGTTTACAATGATAGTCTATGAAAATAGAGTGATAGTTTATCTAGAAAGATATCTTTCATCCTATCAAGTTTGTTTATGTCAGCCTAATTATAACCTCCTATGGGCAAATTTGTGTCTCACTAATCTTGTTACTAATTATAACCACCTATGGGCAAATTATTATCATTGACCTATACCTTTGTATCCTAGTTATAACTACCTATGGGCAAACTAGGGGAAACACTTGTTTACAATGCATTACCACATCACCTTGCCATCTTTGTTTTCATTTGATTGGCCATTTGATATATTTGAGAACTTTTTGGGACCTAGTTGGTTTTTTTTTTCCTTTTGTGTGGATGGAATTACTATGACTTGAGGTCGTTTCAGGACTATGTGGGTCATGCCCAATTCATGTTGAGGTCACCTCAGTCCCCCTTTCCATATGTTCTCACCAGTTTGTGAGCATCCTAAGATAAATTCTCTAATCATTTTGTGCGTAGGTATTTTGTCATTTTCTAATGAGTTAAGATACCTCAAAATGACAAAAACATTCATATCATTTCAAAAACCCAAAAATATTTGTCCTATCTAAGCCTAGTTAAATATTTTCAATCTAGTTTACTAGGGCATAGTCATTGTTAGGATGTTTTCTTTTATTTTTTTATTTTTAGGATTTCTATTTGTTTTTTTATTTCAAGTTGTTTGTTTGTTCACTTACATATTTATTTACTTTCAACATTGTTGCCTTGACTCAGTCTATATGCATTCATGGGTGATTCCTTGAGCACATTATTCTTGAGTCCATCCATATTCATCCATTAACATTGTCATCATGGTTTTTATCATTAGTGAATTATTTTTGAGTGTTTATTGGATATCGGGAGTTAGTCCTTATGAATTTTTTGGCCAAGTCTTCATGATGTTCTATCATGATGCCTACCATCACATGCTACAATAAAAATTAGCTTTAGGAAGGTCTACAATCAAAGGAGCTATAGAATTTTCTCTTTGGTACCTTGGAAAACCCTTCCATTCACCCTTAATCAAATTACCCCATTGACCATTCTAGTTGTATCATTCTTAATTAGGATGAGCATCTCCTCATTGACAGGGATAACTAAATCATTCACCTTAATCAATCTTATTCTTCTATTCATCTATTTCATCACTTTACACCCACTCATATTTAATATGTACTCTAGGTTATATCCTTGAGTTATGCTTGTTAATCAAACCTAACTGGGGAAAAAATCATGTTTAGCCAATCTAGGTCATCTTAATGATTATAACCACCTATGGGAAAATCATTATTTTAACTTTTAATCTTTATTATAACCACCTTTGGGAAAATTAGTATCCTTTTTACATCAATGCATACAATCATTTTATCAAGGGATTAATCTCAATCATGGGTTAATTTCCACCTTTCTTCTTGTTTCTTTTCAAGGGACTATCCATCAACAAATGTGATGGCCACTCCCTCGAGGAGGCATCATTATAGGCTTCCCAAAAACATTTGGATATTTATTCTTCAACCATCATCTTCTTTTTGGAATACAAGCCATCTCTAATTATTTTAGAATGAATTGCTTTGCTTATGGTTTATAATATCTTCCCAAATAGGGGCAAACTATAGACACCTAAATCTAGCCACCAATAACCTCCAACTAGGCTTTTGACCAGTTTCTACCCAAAATGCATATTTTGGCCTAAAAATATTAAAATGAATTAAATGATGTGAAAATAAAATATTTAAGTGTTGATTTTGACCAAGGTATCCCTAAATGGGGTAATGCAATTTATAGGCTAGCTAACTTTGATCAGATCATTATGAGTCAAAATGCCAATTTTGCACCAAGGTGCTATGGATTGCTCTTTCCTATCAAATCTCTTACACAAGATGCATGAATTTTTTATTTTTATTTAGTAAAATCCTAAATGGTATAATAGATCTAACGCATCTAACATCACCTTCCAATTCTAATCTAGTCAAATTTTGGACTAATAACAAGGCATTCTGATCAATTTGAGTAATTTATTCACAAAGTGCTTAAACATGCTTAAGAGATAATTAAACCAAATTAGAGCATAATCAATAAATCCATGAAAACTTGTTGAATAATTTGATTTGAAAATAAATATTGAATATCTACATCATCAAGTGACCTCATTTCTTGGGAAGACATCCATATATCATAAATGCCACAAATATCAAGATGCATGCCCTTATGCCCAATCAATACCTTCCATGATGCCCTCCATTCCTCTTAATTGCCCCTTATTCTAATGTCATGATGAGGATAATTATAAAATTAATTCTAAAAATTGAATTAATCTTCAACCACACATCTCAATCTCAGGATGGATGGTTCAATTGATTATGATCAATCTCAAAAATCTATAAATAGAGAGGCCATGAACATGAATTTTAAGTCTTGATAATGAAAATTTATAATACATAAATGATTTAAAAATAAATTCCAATTAGTGTTACCATTCTAAATTGATTCTAAGCCAAGTCAATTTAAAAACACAAGGTACCAAGGAGAAGAGGAGATAGCCAAGCCTCCTTTGATGAAGACTTCATGAGCACAAGCCAAGCAAGCCATTACAATAAGCATTTTGGAGCATCCAAAGAAGGTAAAATAAGGTTTATTTTGAATTTTAATTTTGTGTTTTATTCATGTTTATTAAATAATCTCTCCCTAATGTCTAAGCCTATATATGTTATGCTAGTTTGTGTGTTTCTTTCATTTTATTTTCATTTTGAAACTAACACCATACTAATCATCCTCTCTTGAGTCAAATTCCTAGTTCACACTAGTTTGCCTTCAAGAGAGGAAAAATGATAAGCTCCTGATCCATACTTATGGGTTATGATGTAGGGTTCAAGCCAATTGAAATCAAACTTTCCTCATTTACTTTTCTCCATATTAGTTACATGTTGATTTTCCTTCAAGACAAGGTCTTCAATACTGAATTCTCATTCTTTTGGGTGTATGTTATAGGCATACTTGTTTCATTCTTTGTAGACACAAAGGTGATTAAGTGATACTAGGTGGTGTTTATCAAGTATTTCAATCTATTATAGATGCTCTTGATGATAGTCACTCTCAAAAATGATGTATTGCAAGGATATGTGAAGAGAAGGAATCTATATTTTGAGAGGAAAAACTACCTCTACTCTAAAGACTAGAGAGAAAGTGGTAGTACCCATAGAAGTTTTAATTCTAGTGTGATAGGCCCTTTTTTTTAACTACAAGGGGTAAAAATTTATTAATAAAGACCCAAGCTTGGGGAAATTACAGGGCCATATCCTACTCAACAAGTTGAGCCAACTTAAGGGACAAACTCAACGAAAGCATCGTTTGATCATGAATATGCCATTGTGGCCCATACTCAGAGGCCCATTTAGCAAGGATGTCTGCAACTCCATTCCATTCTCGAGGAATGTGCTTAAAGGAGATTGACTCTAAGGTAGAACTTCGTTGAAGTATTTGTTGAACTACCCCAACCAACTGCCAATCCACATTATCAAACACCCATTTTCTCAGCAAGTTAACCACCACCTGTGAATTTGATTCACAGATAATGATACACCAGCCATGTTGACAACATATTTGTACTACCTCTAGGTTAGCCATGGCCTCCATGAAATTATTTATATGCTAGCCCTTATGAATAGAAAACATGAAATGAATTTCCCCAATGTTGTCCCACATAATGCCACTGATTCCAAAATCACCTGGATTCCATCTTGAGGATCCATCAGTGTTGACCTTGATGATCCCATCCTCAGGAAACATCTAGTGTCCCCCACGATCCACCGGACATGCTTGCTACTTGGACCCTCTCCTGGGGTGCGTGGGAAGAGTGAAAGAGGACATGATAGGTAGAATAGGGGAGAATAGAGCATAGATCATAGTATCTTCAAGACTCAAGTCTATAGCACTATCACACTTGGCCTAGATGGTCTCTTACAGAGCATTGAGAATTTTCATCCATACAGCCCTGAGCTCTAAGACAACATCTTGGAAGAGCCTCCTATTCCTCTCTATCCATAGGTTCTAAAGAATAAAGGTCAGCCCTATTATCTAGGAAGTTTGCAAGATAGACACCTTGGAAGGAGGAGATCCAAGGCATTCCCAAAATTTAGTCAAGGAAGAAACATGCCAACAAGAGATGCCCTAGACCTCCCACCATAGGTGTCATATCCTCTTGGCAAACTCACATTAGAAGAATAGATGACAACCACTCTCCTCACTGCTATGACACAACAGGAAAATAGATGGCCCATGAAATCCTCTGCTACACAAATTTTCCCATGTGAGGCATCAATTATAAGTGAGGGTCCATAGGAAGAAATTGCATTTTGGCTAGGATAAGGAGCTCCAAATTTTCTTTCCCCAATAGAAATCAACTTCACCAAAACATTGCTTTGATAGCTCCAGGTAGCCTATAGAAATAGAGTATTGGCTAGTGGAGGCTTTTCCCCAAGCCAGGATGTCCCTCCCCTGCAATGAACTACAACTTCTAGACTCAAGAATCTGAGATAACTCTCTTCAGCCCCTCTTGGCAGCCACTCACAGGAGTTCCTCCAATAGAATCCAACAAATGTGCCCAGGTGAAAAGCTACTTTATAATCTTCTACAGTATCCCATCCCTCAGCCAAAAAGGAGTCACATAGAGACTACAAATGTGGATGGGAGGAAAGGAGGGGAGGAGTACCATCCTAGGAGTCTTCCCAAAAGAGCGCCTCTCTCCCACTATTGTAAATCTAGAAAAGGCTACGTTGCACTAGGTGAGCTCCAAGCTTAAGGGTGTTCCACACCATATATCCTCTTCCCTCAATGGGGAGCTTGGGAATACCAAACAGAGAAACTCCCAGAAAATACTTAGAAGAAAGGATACGGGCGCAAAGGTTGGATTGATTGGTGCACCAATGCCAGTAAAGCTTGGCTGCCAAAGCTTGACTAGACAAAATAGTAGAGCACAACCTGACGCCTCCCTCCCTCTTTGGCTGACAGACACTATTCCAATTGATGAGGCTCCATTTGGAGTTGTGTAGATTGCCACTCCAAAGGAATTGCCTGGATAGAGCGTCAAATTCTTTAAGACAGTATTTCAGAGCAGCCTAAACCATACTTTGGTATATGGGCAAAGCCTAAATCATGGATTACAAGAGTATCACCCTGCCAACAGTAGAGAGCCATTTGTGGGACCAGTGATTAACTTTTTGCTTAAATTTATCAAGCACATTTTGCCAGAATAGCCTGGGCTGTCTTCCCACCACTAAGGGAATCCCCAAGTAAGTCACCAGGAGAGATTGAGTATGGAACCTCAGAGTAGTAGTAATCCACTGCTGGATGGATTCTAGAGTATTAAAAAAATAGATGGAAGATTTGTGCTCATTAATTCTTTGGCTTGAAGCTACCAAATAAATATCTAGGGTAATCTAGAAAGCTTCTGCTTCCCTAACCTGGGCCTTGCCTGCCAAGATTGTATCATCGACAAATTGGAGATGAGTCAACTTGGTTAGCCCATTCCCCCACTACTATCCATGCACAAGTTTTTATGATGCCCTAGCCTTAATAATATGTCCCAGCCCCTCTGCAAGAATAATAAACAAATAAGGTGATAGTGGGTCACCTTGGTGAAGGCCTCTGGATGCCCCAAATAGTCTAGATGGCTCCCCATTGATGAGAACTGAAAAGGATGGCGTAGTCACACAAATTAGCACCTAGCTGACCCATGCCTGACTAAATTTGAAATCCAAAAGGATTTTTGTAGGAATTCCCAATTGGCTCTATCATATGCCTTAACCAAATCAAGCTTAATAAACATGGCCCACTCCTGAGACATACTCATGGAGTGAATTGCTTCAGATGCAATCACCACCCCATCTAGAATTTGTTTTCCAAAAACGAAGCCCCCTTGTTCTTTTAAGATGACCATTGAGAGGCATACTTTAAGCTGCTCTGTAATAAGTTTGGTAATTATCTTGTAAATCACATTACAAAGTGTACTGGGCCTAAAAAGGTCCAACTAATTAGCCTGTTCCTTCTTCAGAATTAGCACTAATAAGGTAGCATTAAATGCCCTGAGCATCTCTTTGCTGGAGAATGATTCCAACACCACATCCAAGAGATCCTGCCTAATAATCTCCCAAAAATCTTGAAAAAATTCTGCTGGGAAGCCATCTGGCCTTGGAGCTTTGCCTTTGTGCATGCTGAAAACAACTTTCTCCACTTCCTCCATACCTGTCGGCCTCATCAACAACTCATTCATACCTGGTGTAACAACCAAAGGAATGATTACCAAAATAGTGTTTACCTCCCTTTTAGTAGGAGGCACGTTACCAGATAATAGTGCTAAAAAGAAATGGATGGCCTCTTGGGATATGTCATGGGAAGACGATAAAGGAGTTCCATCTGGAGTAACAAGGGAGGAACTGTAGTTCTTATTTCACTATGCTTGAACCAACTTTTGAAAGAAGGCTATATTCTTGTCTCCCTCCTAGATCCAATCAATTCAGGCTTTCTATTTCTAGAAGATTTCTTCTTGAAGTTCCCACTCAACCAGTTCATTCATAGCTTGAAATTCTGCCCTACAGAGATCTTCTAAAAGTCCAAGGTCATGAATCTGTCTGGTAAGTGAGTCTAGCTAATCTTGAGCTCTTTTCTTCATAGAATGAAGGTTTCCAAAATATCTTTGGTTCCAATCTTGGAGCTTCCTTTTCACATACTGAAGTTTCTTGGTGAAAGTGAACATAACCATGCCATAATCAGGTCCCCCCTGTCTCCACCAATGCATCATCAATCCATGGAGAGATGGATCCTAGAGCCACATTAGCTGAAACTTAAAAGGAGGTTTCTTGGGGCTTTCTATTTGCCTGGTAGTGAGCTTAATGGACTAGTGGTTGGACCCTCTCCAATCTAGAATTTTAGAAGCCAGAGAAATTATGCCAGATTACCAAAAGCATGATACAAGGAACCTATCTAGGCATTCAAAGATAGCATCCTTACCTGACCTTCTATTTTTCTAGGTGAAGAGACCATTGAGAGGTTTGACATCTGGCAGGTAGAGCAGGTCCATATTATGTTAGAGAAGATTAGATGTGGGGCCTAGATGTGCTACCCCACCCCTCTTCTCTTCTAGACAAAGCACAACATTATGGTCTCCAGCCATGATCCAAGGCAGGAAGGGATGATAGCTCCTAATCTGCCACACATGTTCCCATATCTTAAGCTACCCTAGAATGTCCATAGGAGCATATATTGTGGTCACCAAAATTGTCTCCCCAATGTCAAGAGAGGAGGCAACCATGGAAAGAGCTGAGGAGCTAGCTAGCCACTGTAGTGGCGTGATCTTCCTAGGGTCCCAACAGATGGCCATGCCACCAGCACTTCCTATAGCACCTACACACTGGCATTGTCCATAGACCCAAAATTTGGGCAAACAAATAAACATAGCATCCATATAAAGCTTAGTCTCGTGAACACAAAGAATATTAGGAGAGTGATCAGCAACCAAATTTCACATAGCTTTTTGTCTAGGGGTGCTATTCAACCCCCTTACATTCCAAGACAGCACAATCATTGGGTAGAGAGAGGGAAGTGCTCACCCAAGGTCTTAACCACCCCTGACTCTACCAATAAGTCCCCTGTGAGTTTGATTTTATCTTGATCCTTCTTGCATCCCACTCTAGAAGGTGTGGTGAAGGATACTTTCTTGAACGGCCTTTGCATTAAGCCTAACGTAGATGATGAAGCCTTTTCTTTCATGGAAACCTTAACATATTTAACCAAGTCTGCCCAACTGGTTTCCTTGTCTTGCTAGGTTGGGAATACTCCTAGGGTCCCCTCTTCCAGCTTAGGGGAGGTCTTACTAGTCGGCTGGATCACCATATCATGAGATTCAGTAAGGAGAGATCCTATCCCTTCACAGTCTGTAGGTCCCCCCTACTCATTTAGAGGGATGCCATCTTCAATGGCCATACTCTCTAGAGTCTCAAAATGATTGAAGCCCATCTCTACTTGCTGATCTAGATTTATATGCTTTTACCCACGTCCCTTTATACGGCATATAACTTGGGTGAATCCATCTTTGTCAGGGCCATTAAAATTAGCTAGCCCATGCATCATATTACCAAAATTTATGTGGGCATTCCCCTTTGTGGCCCTGCCCTGCTTAACATTCCTAGGTTCCATATGGCCTAGTTGGCCTAACTCATTGGTACTATTAGCCAAACCTCCATTTTCTCTTGCTGCCTATAGACATTGATGGCGTAAATGTCCATATTCATGATAGATTCTACACCTAAAAGGAATAGATTCATAGTCAATTTGTTGTACCCAGGATGAGGACCCCAGGCAGATTTCCATAGACTCTGGTAGGGGGTTGTTTAGGTTAATCTCTACATAGATACGAACATAAGTGATGAGCTTTCATTCCAAGGATTGGTGTGTTATAGCAGTTGGTGTTCTTAGTATAGCTGTTATTTACCTCAGGATATCCTCCCACTAGAATTCCAGAGGAAGTCTTGGAAGGTACACCCAGACTGGCACTCTAGCTAGAAGGTCCTCTACTGAATTAAACCCTACATGCCAAGGTTTGAGAAATAGGCCAATACGATTGTAGAAGTAGGGTCCTCCTTTAAAGATCTGATTTTATTTAGATATAGAGGATAAATTCACCATAAAATAACTATTTCTAGCTAACATAATATCTAGTTCCCCCTCAACTTGCCAGGTTCAGTGAATCTAGGCCTCTAGGGCCAACAAGGAAATTCAAATTCCCAAAAACATATAGATTAACGCATGTGCTGCTAGGTACTCAACATCCTCCTTCACCACCTTAGTAGGGATTACCAAAATGGGCCTATCCTGGGACCGTGGGAGACATCCATTGACCTTATTAAACCTAACATAGTCACTGGAATAAACTAGCTCCTTCCCCTTTGTAGATGCCTCATTCACAAACCACTCTTTGCTCCATTCCCCACTAGGGTCATCAACCCTCGCTCCTCCGCTCGCATCCAATGCCATCGATCCTTTTGATATTTTTGAAATTGTAAGTCTAGTTATGATTGAGATAGCAATCTAGTGTGATAGGCCCTTAAATCAAAAGGGATGTTCAAGTTATATTCCCGACTAGAAGTATTGACTACTTTGGTTAACATCTTATTGAGGGTTTTATTAGAGGCTTCTACTTGTCCATTTGCTTATCAATGGTAAGGTGAGGATAAGATTAAGATGATGCCAAATCCATCATAAAGACCTTAGACTTATTATTTTTTTAAATATTTACCATTTTTTATGATGATCTTATGGGGAATACCAAAATTATAGATGAAGTCGACTATCTTTTCAACTTTAGTCAAGATGAGAGGAATAACCTCCACCCATTTGGTGAAATACTTGGTGGTGGTGATGATGGAGTGGTGTCATTATGAAGAATGATGGTTTATTCCCCCAATGAGATCTAATCCCCATTCTGAGAAGGGACAAAATTCCTTGGATACTTAAAGTCCATGGGTTGGCATGTGATGTAAATTGGCATGTTGTTGGCATTTAACACATTTTTGGATATAATCATAGCGGTCTTGGTTGAGGGTGGGCCAATACTAGCCAAGGTAAAGGATATGTTTAGTGATAACTAAACCACTAAAGTTTCCCCCATATATTCTATCATGTGTTTCCTTCATAAAATGAGAAGCTTCATTATTTTGTAAACAATAGAGAAGGAGGCCATTGAAACCACATTTGTAAAGGATTATCCCTAGTATGGTATAATGAGAGGTACTCTAAATAAAGGTTCTTTGGTTAATCTTAGATATGTTAGGGGAATGATGTCTATGTTGAGGTAGTTAAAGGTTTGATTATACCAAGTGTCTAATGGAGATGTCTTCACAGTAAAATTGGTAAGGAGGTCAAATTGAATATAAGATAGTGTGATAAATTAATAAATGGTGACAAAGATATTATAATTGGAAAGTTGAGATAGGATCTAGGAAGTAAGGGAAGCCATTGTATACATAAATTTATTGGTAGATCATGGAACAGGTTGGATAAGGTAATGATCAAATGATGCTAAGAATACATCCACTAACTATTTGTACTTCTTCAATACATCATTCTTACATTGGTAGGATCCATTGACCTAGTTGACCACAAGTTAAGAATCACCAAAGACACTGATCATCTTAACTCCTAAGGCTAGAGTGGTTTGAATACTTATAACTAGGGCTTCATACTTAGCCATATTTTTGGTACATTAAAAATCAAGTTTAAAATAATGAAGAAGAGGTTCACCATCAAGGGGAATGAGAATAAACCTAACACCCCCATCATGTTAGCTCTTTAAGCCATCAAAGAACATGGTCATTTGGTAGGTGATGTCCTCTCAAGAAAGAGTTGCAATGGACTCATCTAGAAACACAAGAAGAAGTGGTTGGTTGTCTAGAAAATGAGCTATAGCCAATTGATAGGTAATGACTTTCCCTTTAATCAACTTTTACTAGAGAAAATCAAGGTCAAACTCAGCTTCAAGCATGATCCACTTAGCCATACGCTAGTTTTGGTATGGTTTAGAGTGCATATACTTAAGTACATCAGTGTTGGTGATGATAAAAGTTTTTTAATTGAGGAGGTAATGACTAATTTTGGTATCCATAAAGACTAAGGTGAGGCAAAGCTTTTTAGTATGGGTGTATCAATTTTTATACTCTATAAGTGTTCAATTTATATAGTAGATATCTTACTCTTTGTTTTGTTCATCACGGTGAGTGAGCATTGCCCATAAGGAATGGTCAGTGGTAGAGATATAAAGATAGAAGGGTTGGTCCTCTTTAGGAGGGGTAATAATGGGAGGAGAAAAAAGGTATTATTTGAGTGAATTGAAGGCTTGTTGATAGTCATTAGTCCACTTAAAGGATGTATCTTTAATGAGAAGATGGTGAAAGGGTTGGCATCTATCTAATAACTAAGAGCTGAAGCAATGGATGGATTAGAGATGCCCCTATGGGTTATGAAGTTAATTAAGATAGGTAAGGGGTAGAATGTCAAGGATTGATCTAACTTTGGTGGGGTCTATTTTATTTTCTCAAATAGAGATGATAAATCTAAGAAGCTTTCTAGATAGGACATCAAAAACACATTTCTTGGGGTTGAGTTAGATATGAAAATGGACTAGGCATTCAAAGATAAGTTTGAGAATTTCTAGGTGATCCTTATGATATTTGGATTTCCCAAGGAGATCATCTACATAGCCCTCAATTATTTTGTGGATGAGATCATGGAAGATGTATATCATTTCATGCTATTAGGTTACACCAACATTCTTCAGACAAAATAGCATGACCCTATAACAAAAGGTTCCTTAAGGGGTGGTGAAATAATTCTTATGTTGATCTTCAAGATTAATCAAGATCTGATTATATCTCAAGAAACCATCCATGAGGGATAACATCCCATGGCCAGTTGTAAGATCAACAAGTTGGTCGATTCTAGGCAAAGGGAAGTCATCCTTTGGAATACAAAGGTTGAGGTCATAAAATTCAATATAGAGGTGAAGTCCCCCTATGGATTTATTAATGGGGATGATGTTGGAAACCCATTGTGGATAGTCATTGAGCTGAATGAAATTTATGGATAACAGGTGTTAAAGTTTTTCTTTGACTAAAAGGGTGATACAAGGGTGTATCTTATGAAGGTTTTTCCTAATAAGATTGGCATCAGGATGGATGATGATGTTGTGGAGGGCTATAGAAGGATCAATTTTGGGAATATCCTGATATGACCAAGAAAATGATATGTTATGGTCACAAATGAAGGAAGGGTAATCCTATTGTTTAGTGGAATCTAAGGATTGACCAATAATTATAATATGAGTGTTATACTAAGTACCTAAGTTGACATCAATAATGGATTAGTTTAACATGGTTTGGTTCTCAAGAGGAAGGTATTTATGGATAAAATAATCCCTTACACTAAGTAAAGTGATAATGGAATCATCATCCTAAATTTGGATGGTGTGGATTGTAGGAGAATTATTTTCAACCATTTCAAGATGAATTAAAGGAAAGGTTTTAGTTCGGTCACCCTTTTGATAGGTTAGGGGGCCCAAACTAATATTATTGACTAAAAAATATTTAGGAGGGATGATTTTGAAATCCTTAAATTTTAAAGGAGATGGGATTAGTGAGGATGGAATGTCTTCTTCAATAGTGGCAATGGGCTTGGGTGAATCGATGGGTTCTTCTAGTGGAATGAACATAAGGCCAAATAGCTCACAAGGTTTTAGGGTTATAATCAAATCTAACTCAAGGGGTCCATGTTCATAATGGCCAAGGCCAAATCCCTTCCAAGCATGCCTATGAAGGTATAATTTAGTGAATGTCAATTTATCCAAATAGGAAAAATCAAAGGTGAATGGTTGGATAGAAGAGGTGGTGGAGGAAGTGAGAAGCAGATGATGAAGTCCCCCATAAATGAAATTGGTTTGGTGGTTGGGAAGTTTAAAAAGAATGATGGTTTTGATATTAGGGTCATAATCAAGATCATGTTCAAGGTTCCTATACTCTTTTGGAGTAGGGAAGGCATCCAAGGCTAAAAGGTGATATTCCATCAGTGAGACATGTTGGAATGTAAGTTCTAAGGGGTGCTTTATGGGGATTTGAGAAGAAGGGATAGATGAACTAGTTGAAGCTTCATCAATGGTATGGGTAGATATGTTGTTTGTTGGTGGTGAGGTGGATGAGTGATGAAGAATAATGTCATTGGGTCAATCTGTCATGTTGTAATATGTAAAAGGATTAGGGTTAGATTGTATGGTAATGACTTGACCCTTGTGTTTAAACTTGACACATTGATGTAAGGTGGAAGGGACACAAGTCATGGCTTAGATCCAAGGGTATTTGAATAAGATATTGTATTTTAACTTGCCTTATATGGCGTAAAAGAGCTCTTAAATCATGTGAGGTCTCAAGTTAATGTGGTAGTTTAATTTTTCCCAAGGTTGTGGCCATAATATCATTAAAGGAATGAAGGACCACTGAGGTTTCTGACATGATATTATTTTCAAACTAGAGTTGGTCATAAGCATGATAAGAGATGATGTTTATAATATCTCCTCTATCAATAATCACCCTTTTGATGTGGTTTTGATTGATGTATGTAGTGGTGAATAGAGGAGGATCAGGATCTTCAAGATGAACAAAAGGTATTTCCAAATCTTTAAATGTGATAAGGGTGGAAAGATGAAGATCAATGACAAAGGTTGAAAGAGGTTAAGGGTATTTGGGTTGGATCTCAATAGATTATATGGCCTCTATTATAATTTGGTAGTGATGGGGTGTGGTTTTTATTAGTTTATATAGGCTCATCTTCATTAGTGTTTGGTGAAGTTATTCCAGTAATACTAGTTGGATAGATTCAGAAGGGTTGGAGGTAGGGGCACCCAAAATGGATATTTTGGGTTATGGTAAAGGTGTTTGAGTTTGGATGAAAGTTTGAGGGGTGGAAGGATATATCCATGTAATGGACACTTTCAATTTTCCCTTATCCTTTTGTTGGGCCTAAAATTGAGTGACTATATGGATAGTGTGGATGAGGGGAAGTGTTGGGCTAGAAGGTTGATTCACTTCCTCCTCACTCTTAGATGCGAGTGTGGGAGTGGTAAAATATTTGGTAGGTTTGTTTGGTGGTTGGTTTTATATTGGGATTAAGATAGGTTCATCTGACAATATATCATCCTCATCCCATAAGTGATGGATAAGTGCTTGGAGAGCTTTACAATTCTCTATCATGTTTAGGTGTCCTATGGTATGATTATATTAAACTATCATCAAACCAAGATGGTTTAGGACTTGAAAGTTCAAAATATATAATAGGTGGTAGGATTAAGGAAGAGGTTTACAATAACCTTTTTAAAATGGTCTAATAAGATTTGAGCAAAGGTGTTATAGGTAATGGGATTTTGGATTTTAGGGTGGGAGCCTTCTTAGAAGTAGTCTTCACCATGGAAATTATGGGTGGTAGAATGGTTTTTGTGGGTGGTTTTTATTGGGGTTGTTTGGTATTGAATGATTTTGAGGCGGAAGATTTAAAGGTAAAAAACTTGTAGGTGGATGATTAGGATGATGAAGGTGTGGTGATAGGTGGGATGTTAGAGGTAGATAATATGGATAGAAATGATAGGGAGGTTGATGGTTTGGAGGGGATAGGTATAGGTAGGATAAAAGGAGGAAGATTAGCTTGGGTAATTTTGGGAGGGTTCACTTTGTTGGTAGAAGGATGAGATCCTAGGATGGAATAAAGATGAGGTCCCAAGATAGAAGGTAAGAGGAAAGGAGGTGGTATGGTTTTAGTTCTAGGTGGGATTTTGGTTTGGTTAAGGTTTTCTTTGGTGGACTAGATGGGTTTAAATCCAATTTCAAATATGGGTAGAGAAGGCTAAGATTAGGAAGCATCAATAGGTTCTTGATATGTATGATTAAAGAGATGTAAGGTGATTTGATAATTTTGATTGGAGATGGTTTAGATGGTTCTTTCATAGTTTTTGAGGGAGAGGTGTTTGATGAAGGGGTTGAGGTGATGATAGGTTTAATGGTGGATAATATTGAGGTTGAAGTTTCATGTTTTTTTTATAGGGTAGTCCAAGACAGTTCCAAAAGGTGTCTCGATCCAAATTGGGTTAATAGGAGAATTTTAGGATTTGGACTAGACAAGAGAAGGGCTTGTAAATGGGTTTGGTTCCTTGATCATTAGATTTAAAATTTAGGCCCATAGTTTGAGGAGAAGGAGTGGTTTCTTCACCCTTGTCCTTGATGAAAGAGTTTGAGATTTGAGAAGATGATTCCTCCATGGAGGGAGTAGGTAGAGTGATATCTCCTTAATAAATGGTTTCCAAAGAGAGAGTGGGTGATTTCATGATGGTGGGAAGGTATGATGTAAATGGTTACCTCTATGGGTATTTATATCAAAGGAGAGGTAGGTAAGTGTGTTATATCCTCAAGTGGAGGAGTAGATGTGGTTGCTTATTTTATTTTGGTGTCTAAAATAATGGAGGCTGATTCCACCACTTCAATAAGTGGAGTAGAGGAGGAGGTAGTTGAGGAGTGTTTTCCTTAATGATAGGTTCATTGATAATAACATTGATCATATGGACCTCATGAGTGTGATATGATTTTGGTTTGTTGTTATCATGTTGGATATAAGGGGCATGATTGGAAAAAGGTTTTCAAAAGATGTCAAGTGACTAATTTGGGGATGCATTGGGATTGTCTAATACAAGTTATACCTTATCAATCAAGTTTTGGACAATAGTATTGAAGGTGTTACACCTACTAACGTCAAGTCTAATGATGTAGTGAAAATCACATAGATCATTCTCATTGTACCAACTAGGCCTAGGGAAAAAATCATCAAATTTTATAGAAGGTTTGATGGGGGGAAGCTATATGATGTTGGATTTGAGGAACTTTTCCACAATGGAAGCATATGATTCCCTTAGAGGAGTGTATTATTTTGGGTAGCCTGGTTTTGATTTTTTGTTTGTTGATTGGAGGAATTAGATGGAGTTGGTTTGGTTGGGTTGGTTGACAACTAAAGGTGGGAATATTTTATGTACAACCATGTTTGTGGCTGCCTTTAGTTTGGTGTTAGGGTAGTTGCATTAGCTGGTGGTTTTATATGGGTAAGGGTTGTTGGGTTTGAAACTATAGTTTTTATTTCTTAGTTTTAACTTCCCCTCATCAATGGATTTGATTTATAATTTGTATGTCATGGTGAAAGCCTCATCAAAAAATTTGAAGGTTTGAACTAGTATAGTAGGGGCAATTTGTTTGGCACAATCTTGGGATAAAATTTTGATCCACGCAAGTTGGGGAAAAGATAAATAGAGATGGTTGATATGACCTCTCCATCAAGCTATGAAATCATCAATTGATTCATCATAAAATTGCCTGCTGGAGTAGAGGTCAGTAATGGAGACCTTATTAGATATATTGATTGAGAAGTAGTCTAAAAAGGTTTGGGCAAGTTGGTAAAAGGAAAATATGGAGTGTTTAGTGAGTGATCTATACCAATCTAATGTTGGTCTAGATAAAGACATAGGAAAGGTACAAAGGAGAAGAGCATCATCATAAGCAATTAAGAAGCAAGAATGTTGAAATGCTCTTAGGTGTTGTTAGGGGTCCTCCTTGCTTTGGAACTTAAAATTTTTGGGTAGTTCCTATTGAGAAAGGTAAGGTTGGATAGGGATGCATGGTTGAATAGGTTCATTACATATTTGGTCATAAGATAAGAGGTTGTGAGCCCCACAGATAGATGACTCTAGGTTTGTCATTTTGTCTATCAACATTTTGACCAAATATATTTGGGGTTGGGTAGTTCCATAATTGTATGGTAAGGTTTATTGGGGTTGAGTGGATGCAATATATGGATAACTAATAGAAGGTTGAGAGGATGCTACATGTTGGTATGTGGTCATTAAGAGTTAAATGATGCCACATAAGGGTTAATGGGCACAAAATTTTTGGTAGAAGATGGAGCTATGTATCCTTGTGGATTAGGAATATAGCATGGGTGGGGTGTCATAGGTATTGGTTAAGTTGATGTAGGTTAGTTTTGAGGTATGACTGAATTGGTAGATTATGGAATTGATATGGATTAAATTAGAGGAATGGATGGGTTAATTATTAAGGGGTGAGTGGTAACCCTAGTATTGATAGGTGGAAGGGTGGAAGGTATAGAAATCACCACATTTTAAATTGGGGTGGATATTGGTAGGTTGGTAGTGATGAGGGGAATAGTGTCAATATGGGTAGAAGTTATCCCCATGGTGGATGGAGTAAGGATAACTAAAGGTAAGGTTTCCCCTATGTTAAAGGACTTTTTGGTTAGTGTAGGGGGTGTTTGGTTATTGGTTGGGTGGTTTGATTAAGTTTGGGTGGAGGTAGTAGGTAGAAGAAGACGTTTGATTGGTCATAGGTTGGGTAGATGTAATGGCAACCATAAGATGGGGAGACATCCCATAAGGTGGATCACTAGAAGAAACCATAGCAGTGGGGGTGAGATGAGACAAGATCTTGAGTTAATGTGAGAGGGCCACAAGGTTATTATCAAGGAAGGTGGTGAAATCCACATCACCTTGGGAAACTATTCAAGGCATGGTAGAGGGGTAGAAGGATGGGGAGAGCCCTCAACATCCAAGGTATACTCCATAAAGGATGAAGAAGAGGAAGGTGGCTCTTGTTTGGTTTGATTTCTCAATTATTGTTTAGTAAAAACCATATGCAAAACAAAGATGAATGAAAGAAAGCTCACAACTCAAACTCAAAGAAAATAAAAGAAAAAGATCTCAAGGCAATCAAACATACACTAGAGTGCATTCAAAATCCTAAGATATCTTTTATCTCAATTTTAGCTTATGCCTTAGTTAGAAAGTGTGAAGAAGAAGTTGATTTGTAGAATAGGTACTAGAAAAGAAGTTTGTAGCTGGTTTCAAGTGTTTAAGGCTCTCAAAAGGATCTATATTGGAAATCAATACATGGTTTGGTATTGGGGCCTACCCCCTCACTTCACACACCACAGTGATAAGGGTGTCAGGTGCTTAGCTAGTATATACCTATTTCAAGAGTTTAGACTCAACCAGAGAGATAAGTTTTGATTCTATTCTTGGTAATGAATTCCAAGTAAGATAGCTAAAGGTTGAAGGTGATCCACTAGGAGATGAAACCCTAGTCAAGCCTTATGTCAATTTTTTTGATGTTAAATTGCTTTAAGTGGTTTGGTATAGTGTGTGATAAAGAAGTGAAGCTACAATTGATTACTTTTCCCTTAATTCAACTAAATGAGCTAAACATGCAAGAAATAAATGTATGTAAGGTTTATTTTATACCCAAAATAAATTTTGATTTCTTTATATGAGCATATAATAAGGAAGAAAAGGGCACCTAGATGCGACTAGGTCCCACTAGGCATATTAGAATGTTTCTCTTAATTATAGCTTAATTCTTTTTAGAGAAGAAGTAAGAAACTAGTAATAAGGGTGTGGTAGAAAAACCTATTTATTTGTGCAAACTTGATCCATACAATCATGAAGATCTCATCTTTGTCTTTGGAAGAATGACTTGTAGATAATAAATCACTCATACAAAGGGGTTGTTAGATGGGTAACAATGTGGATTTCCTAGCATGAACTAGATCCAAGAAGCATGAGCTTATTAGGAGGTTGTTAATCCATACTCTTAAAATAGTTAATTTGAAAGAAATGAAGATAAATTAATTACATCAAATGATAGAAAAGACTAAAAGATAACACAAGAAGAATGAATGTTTGATAAAGGAAAATAGACTAATTAAGCAAATAATGGGTCAATACTAATGCTAAACAGGTCAAGTTGGATTCAAAAAATAGGTGAGGTCCTTGTGAATAGGTAGGGACATAGAAAGTGGAATTTGCTTGAGGGTAGGTAGGTAAAAATAAATTATTATTTATTACCATAGTGACCATCGGTAATCAAGGTGATCATCAGTGGCTAACCATAGATAGTTAGGTGACCATTGATGGTTGAAGGTGACCATCAACAATTAGGGTGACCATCAACGGTTCCTATAGGTTTTTAAAGTATTCAAAAATGAGTCTAATTTAGATTAGAGAAAGGAGTTAGTAAGTGGTTTAGGATCTATTTAAGGTTTGGGGGTTAGGAGATAAGATGCAAAAAGGATTGATTCAAGTAGTGAAGTCAAAAACCAAACAAATAAAACTTGACATACAAAATGTACCTAGTTTATTGCTTAAGGGTAGATGGTTGATCCTTAAGCAATTTTGGTAGAGGTTCAAGTGTCTACTGTAGTTAATAAATTTCTAGAATAATACTTGTTGGTTGATAGCTTGATCATCTATGTTCTAACATTCTTTATTATGGATTCGTATTCACCTCCTACACCCCTCATTTTATAGGCAAAGGGAGGTGGAGGTAGAAGGTTCCATAGGAGGTTAGGCTATTGATTTTGATGCATCATGATGCATTAGGAATGGGAAAGGTGAACATATTATATTATGTCATGTTATCTTGTGCATAATTAGTGTTGTGTTTGTTTAGATACGGAAGGGACCTGACCATCAATGGTTAGGGTGACTGTTGGTGGCCGTTCTGACCACTAATGATTGAGTGTTGAAGTTTAAGTGGGGTAAAAGGGGTGGGTTTGGTTAGCTGGTCAAACTGACCATGGTTAGCTTTAGTTAGGGATCAAAGGGTTAAATTGGTCCCAAGGGGGTCATAAGGTGTTTCAAGGGTGTTTCAACATTTGGAACTATAGTGTGTAGAATTTTGGTGTCTACAATATCCCCCTAATTATCCTAGAGTCGATACTTCTAGTCATTCTAAAAGATCTAGTAGAAACCACATGAGAGGAAATTTGGTTGTTGAACTAGAAGAATAATAATTAAATGATTGTCCAAATCCATTCCCTCCTTTTAATATGTCTTATCTTCCTCAATAAGGAACTCTATAATTATATAAGTAAGACAATGTAACATTGTAAAAGAGTGGATGATGGCCACCTCATAAAGGTCTCTACAACCAAGTAGAAGGTGAAATAGCTTATTTTTCTACTACCTAGTAGCCTACTTCTTATTTTAAAAAGGAAACATCTTTTGTTTTCAAGCAAAGAATTTATCTTATAAGATATAATTCCCATTATCAATAAAATTTTGATGATCTCTATGGAGATGTCTGAATCATTAGATAATCTCTAGATCATGTCATTGTCTTAGGAAAATATGTCTATGAAATTAAACAGTCTACTAATAATCTCTATTCAGTTAATGAAATTGTGAAACATATTAGAAAGGTAAATTATAAAACAAATATTTTTGTTCAATAGTCATTAAATAACATTCATTGTATTGGAGACCAATTGACTATCGTTGAAAATAAACTATGAGAACTAGAAAATACTCTTGAATGTTAGAAGAAATTGAAATGAAAAAGTAAGTTAGAAGAGAATTGCATAATTTTTAAGCTTCCACATGTACCAATCAATCTATTTTCTCACTATATTTCGGCCCAATTCTCATTCCAAACACCTCTTAAAAGGAAGAAAAGTTCAAATCAAAGGATGTATTCTAAATAACCATGATGATTAGATCTCATATTCTTACTAATCCATGGTTTCTTAACATAGATGATCTATTAAATCCTTTTATTGAAATCACTTCATGGTTTAATACCATGCAAACTCTAGGTACTACTACAAACTTAGATGTTTGTAGTAATGCAATTCTTTCTACTAAATATTTTTGAGGCATTGATTTAAAATGGTGGAATGGCTTAGGTCAAAATCTACAAGAAAAAAGGATTTTATCACTGCCACATCCTATGAAATATTTGTTTTAAGTTACTATCAATGAATTTTTCCTCCTAAAGGGAACAAAGAATTATAAATCCATAAATGGCTAGCCAAAATAGAGCTCTATGATCTAGTACAATTTGAATAATATGTTATTTAGTACTAAAAACTTGCATATGAGGAAAAATATCAAAATGTTGACCAAACTAAGATGTATTTTTTTAATTTTCTTCCATAAAACTTAGTCGAGCATGTCACTTATTATATTAATCTTAAAGGTCTAAATTTATCTATAATACACTCACTAATGAAATTGATTTTTATAGATAACAAATTATGTAATTCATTACCCAAGCTCGTGTTACCAAAAAACATAATATGCATCAAGCCTCTAATGTTATCAATAAATTCTATGAGACATATCCATTTGGTTTTACACCATTTATTCATAAACATAAACACCAACATCTCACCTATAAACATCATTTTTTAATAATGTCATACTCATGAACCCCACTATAAGTATCTTCATCATTGTAGATTTCCATTCCCTCATAAAATTATTTGTTATTATATTTTCCACTAACCTCATTATATTTATCCGTGTAATTTCAAAAATAAATTCATGAAATCTATATACTCCACTACTACAGCAACATGTTGGATTTAGTCTAAGAAAATGAATATGTGTATCAAAAGGAAGATATATTTGAGCCAGTATTTGAAGAAGTTAAAAATAAAAATGAAGATTATGGTATCATAAATGATGAAGATGAACTCAAACAATTGGTCAATGATCTTGATGAAGAGCTAGGCACTATGATGTAGATACCTTAAAAATACCAAGGAGAAAGTAGTTATATATCTTTTAGACAACCACCATTATGAGGATGAATGCACAGGTATTTAGGTAGAGGGAGACAACATTATTTTAATTATGATCCTCCCACTATGATAAACTAAAAATAAATTCATTACATTTTGATTATACTTTTAAACAATCTAACAATTGGATTAAAAAGAAGTTCAATTTTTTTTACCAAATGATCAACTAGCTAATCCTTCTAAAATATTTACCTTAGAACCAGTTGCTCCTAACTTCCAATCTAAACACAATCAAAGTGATTTGTTTCTTGATACTGATGAATATGAAGATGATTATTTTGAATATTGTCATCCAAGTGAAATAGACCAAATAATGGCATGGCACAAAAGGCTTAGAACCCCAAGTATAGAACTATGTGTAGGGATGTTTTTAGTGGTGAATATTAATTAATTCATGAATATTCCATTTTTTATGTTGGTATTTGGTAATTTTATGGGGTAGTCAACAGTGCAGGATTGCCTAAATTTTATGGTGTAATTTAAATTTAAGGGTTAGATCACCTATTTTTAAAATAAATTTAATCCTATAAATGTATATCACCAACACTAAGAAATTCATTCTAGGGGGAATTATCTAGTATATATAATATATTAAACTTTATGCAACCACTAGGTGCATGACTACATCATATAGTTAGGTGATAGCAAGAAGGTGTCAGATGATTGCAACAAGCTATCGAGAGATTGTAACAAGTTGTCATTCATATATAGTGTTTATTTGATGGCTTATGCTGAGTGTTAAGGAATAAAAAATATCAAAACTTAAATATAACTTCATATTTTTATTTCTTTCAAAAATTTATGTAATTTCAAAAAATCGTCATAATCTAAGTTCATATGCAAAAGTTATAATCTCTAGAAGCTAATGATTAAGAATTAGAATTGTAGATAGATAAGTCCATATAGATCATGTAGATATCTATCTACATCATGAAATCATCCATATACATCATGTAGTCATCTAAATGCATCATGTAGTCATCCATCTGCAAGTTCAACATGGAATCGCTAACTTTTAGAGGCCTAAATTTTGCATACATACTCATGTTATGAGTATTTTTGTTTTTAAATTGCATAAAATTTTAATATAAATCCAAATTTATAATAATATATGGGTTTTTGAAATTTTTTATGCATAAAACCTCAATTCTCCATATTCCATCACCTAGATTCATAAACAACTACGTCATGTTATCATCTAACTGCATCATGCAGTCAAGTAACTAGATCATGCATTCAAATTATTGCATGATGATGTAAGGTGACAAAATCATGCAATTTCCTGATTGTATAATGAATTCACCTAGCCTCATGATGCATTCACTTAACTACATGATGCAGTCACTTGATTGCATGGTGTAGCCACTTGACTGCATCATGTAGTTAGATCAGTTAGGTGGACGTATTATAATTTAGATGCTTTTATAATCCTAGGATGTTATTTCTAATTAAATTAAATTTTACAAATTCTATCTCATAATTTACCTACACTATTATACACCTTTGAACTTGATTCACCATCATTGTGAAACCAATTCACCTAGTAACCTTCAAGTTTTTTTAATATAGGCTAGTAAAATTTTCCTTAACTATGACAAGAACCATTTTAAGGGGAAGAAGATGAAGCTAAAAAGTTACAAGTTGAAATCCTAGAAGAAAATCCTTTCCATTGTAGACTAGTATGTACTTATATTCTTCAAGAAGATGAATAAAAACAAGCTTCTATTACATAGTTCATAAATGAGAGATTTTCTTAATTCATATATATATAAATTAATTATATAAGATAATATTTTGAAGTATATACTAGAGCCTCACATTATTTTACTTAATCTCCAATCATTAAGGACTAGGAACAACATGTACCTAATCAAGTGTATAAATCCTTAGATGTTCAAGGAAACACTTTCACTCGTTCATATTATAAATATCATGAGTCTGTAAATATACAAGGAAATACATTTTACTATGATTTCTTCTAGTATGATAATATGCTTGTAGATATAATTATTGGAGTATATTTTATATATAAATACTCTCCATATAGATCTACTCTTGAAAGTGTTGTTTTCATTCTTCATGGTGAAAGGATTAGAGCTCCCTATCTTACATATGCTTCTAAACAATTTCCTCTTACTATGAACCAATAAACTATAAATTTTACACACCAAAAAATCTGAAAATAAGGAAAAAACTACAAGAAGAAATTTGTTCTGATAATCCTCAATTATTTTGGATAGAAGATACCTAAAATGGAAATTAGGATTATAGAAGGGAAACAAATTAAGATTGGGAAGAAAATTCCAATTCAAACATCAGATTATCATGATATGAAAAATGAAATCCAAGAATTGTGTTGGGTGAATATTTTGTTACCGATATAATGGTATCAAAGTGGTTAATTCAACCATAGTGTTATGAGATAATATCTCTCCTCAATATAAGGGGAGGTTCCCTTTTATTATTAATGAACATAACACTTAATTACACTTATTTACAATAATTTTATCATAGTGGGTGTTGTCATATCATCCAATTCTCTTTTTTTAGAATTGATGTTCAATCACAAACTTCCTTCTATTCTTTGTGATATACTTTTAAAATCTGAGATCACTTGATGAACCAAATATAACTAATATTTAGATTTGTTAGCCAAAAGATTAAAAAGAATAATACTAACAAATTAAACTTAAAATAGAATAAAGTGTAGCCCAAAGTCTTCACCTTATTTCTAACAAAGATTAAAATTATCAAAGAAGAATAAATGGTAGTTCAAAGTCTCCTCTATAATTCACCTTCAATGATGACCACAAATCTAGAAACTAATAAGTAGCTTAAAGACTCCAAAATTGGCCTTTTAACACCTTTTATTTTATAGAAATTTCATACCACAATTCAATCAGCTCATAAGAGAGTGTAATGGAAAAGACATAAGAACATCTCCAACACACCGCAAGTTTATCTAAACACAAAGATTGAAATATCACATGATTTTCTTATATTGAATGAAATTCAAGATTTACAATATGAACACAAAGTTTCAAAATTGTTTCTCAATTCAATAGCATTTCCCCTCTATAGCAATTGGTGATCCTTTCTAAAAATAACATCCTCCTATTTATAGAGAGGAGCTATGAACAAAAATAGGAAAAACATAAATACATTGACTTATTCATTGACAAATTCCTATTTGACTTAGGAATGTGTACTTCTCCTATGTGTAATTTACATAGAAAAAAACCACATATGGAAAATTACAAAAGTATACTAAGTGTCCTTAGACACAAGAATTTTTTCCTTTTTATTATTCTTGAAAAATTCCTCATATCTCTTCAAGATAGCTTGGACTTCATCGTTATCTGGGTTGAATGTACTCTTGGAGATGACAAATAACCTTATGATAGAATCTTCTAAGTTAACAGGTAAATCATTGCTCTTGTCCATGATTCTATGTAGTTTAGCTAAGATGAATTGAAATTCAATTAATTTATTGATGGAGTCTAGAGTGAAATTACTTGTTTTAGTCTTTGTTTGAAGCAAAGATGTAAATTATTGAATAACAGTCACTATAGGGAGAATTTCTTAAGAATCGTTTTTAACCTGACAGGGGAGGTTTCCAATTTTATCTACAAGATATAACATCTTATATTCACACATATCTTTAGCTTCTTTGATATCTTTAACTATATTCTTGAGAACTTATCTTTTATTCTTCATAGCTTCCCTATATTCAATGAACATTTTCCTATTTGGAATAACCTTATGCTCAACCAAAAGCTCTAGTTTGAATTTGTGAAGTTGAGTCCATGTATCAATATCCTTTTCTATCAACTCCAAATCTTGAGTGAGTTCTTTAATTGTTTTCTAATTTTATATTTTCATTTCACTCAAGTTCTTCAAAAATCTAATGGTAAAATTCAATAGTTGTGTACCTTGTGTTGTTAATCTCTCAACCCAAGCATTGATTGCATAACCCAGATATCCAATTTTTTATACAAGTTGAATAGATCTTTTAGTATTTTCATACATAATAAGATTAACGGTCTTATAAGGTTAAATGATTTTTAGTAAAGTAGAAGTCATCCATTTCACTTGTACTTTGAGTTGAGCTTTGACCTTCTTGTCCTTATCATATCTCTCAATCAAGGAAGCCATTGCTACTTGTAAATATTCTTTTCCACCTTCTTGAGTTTGTTTTCTAAGATCTATTCATCCCACTACATATTTGGATGCTTGAATATCTTCAATGTTTCTATATTTAGGAGGTACTATGATTTTAGCATACTCATGTCCAGATTTAAAAATTACCCTTGACGTAGTTTTGGCCTTCTTTGTTATTTTGGGATTTATTAACACAAGTTGACCAAAATCAAAATCTTCTGGAGCCACTACTCGCTTCTTCTTCTTAGGTGTTTGTGATTCCAACAAAGGAGGAAGAGGATATGGGTCTCCTTAGATGAGGATGTTAAAGCTTGGGAAACTTGGGGAGGGATAATGGATTGTGAATTAAGTGAAATAGACGGCAATGTGATAGAGGTATCTAGTAATGGGTTTGACTCCAATGGAATTGTAGTAACAATAGGTGGAGTTTAGGTTGGAGTAACCACCACTTTAGTTCCTATATACATTTTGGATAGTGGAGTGGTAGGAACTTGAGTTGTCATCTTTGAGGAATATATAGACATAAACTTTTCCATATCTTGTTGGGTGAAATATAAACTAGTTAGGGATCCCAATGATTTTGAAGGACTACATAGATTTGATAATGAATCAAAAACTTGGTTTAGTGTACCTTGTGAAGGAACTTGAAAAAATGTGGCATTGAGAGGTGAAGATGGGGGTGAAAGAACAACTTAAGAAGGAATAGGGTCAATTTGTACATGGGTACTCACAGGAGGAACTATGGAAAATGTTACCTATGAAACTGTGGCTTGATAAATTTCAGCCAACAAAACTTTTGCTTGAATAGTCTCTACTTGTATAGGATGTTTAAGCACTGGATGAGACACTTATGATATTTTTGATTGAGGCGGTGCCTCACTTGTTACTAGGACTTCTTTTTCCTCCACTTGAGCACTTTCTTCGACACTTGTTTCTTTGCCTTTCTTCTTTCCTTTACTAACAAACACAAATTTTGGCTTTTGTTTGGAAGTAGAGGGCTCCTCTTTATTTTTGGTCCTCAGCTCCTCTCATTTCTTAGTAGTTTCTTCATCATACTCCTTATAACTAGTCTTAAAAATTTTCAACTTAATTCCTTTGGATTCCAACTTGGCATTAGTTCTTGCAAGAATATGTTGAAATATATCTCTAATGGAAATAGATTCTTGAACTGACCATTATATATAAGAGAGAGGAGTTAAATCCACTTGATTTTCCTCATACGATTGATCTAATACATTAACATCATCTATCAAATCCCTAAGAATATTTTCCAATTCCAAATTGATAATCTAACTAGTAGTAAGGTGACTATAATCAAGTTTCCTTATATCTTCATCAGTTTTGCATTCTACCCAAATATCTTAAAATCTATGCACATGAGTGATATTATGATTGAGCCTCTCCTTCATTCTATAATCAACATTTTCTCTACTTTTGAATTTTTTAAGCATAATCCATTGCATATCAATTTTCATAGTCTAAGCCTTTGGAGTAGTAAAAATTATGTACTGACCAATACTATTTGAAAATTTGAAACATCTCTTGTGAGCATCTGATTATTTTTTGTGCACATTCATCACTTGTCTTCACATTTCCATTAGTATTAGTTTATCACTTTGGTATCTGGGTAGCATGTAAGGTTGTTGATCAAATCCTCCTACTTAATGTATGTAGAACTTAGAATTTTCAAGAAAATACTTCTAACCCTATTAACCTATGCCCATGCCTAATCTTAAACTCTTTTCTTTTCAATTTCTTTGTCAAGAGTGCAGATGAATGTATAGAAGAAGGCATCATTAACTCTTATGTAATGCTTGATGATTTCTTTTAGAGTTATCTATGGATAGTGCTCATATATAGGAACATTTTTCCTCTCATCAATATAATTGAGACCCAAGAAAGAATTCATGCTAGATGCAGCATATACTAGATATTAAGTCATAAAAATTGAGTGAAGAAGCTACCTTAGAGAGATGATGACAAATAGAATCACTGATTTATTTACCCCAAAAGATTATTTTCTTGTTTCTTTTAATAACCAAAATGTATTGATACATCCATTCTTGAAAAACATTTTAAATAGAAAAACCTTTCACTCTGCTAAGGAGAGTAATCAAATTCCCTATCTCCTCTAGAAAGTCACTCTGATACAAATACTTGGGCCATCTAGCAATGATGGGTCAAGGAGTATTGATCCATTTGGTATTGATATGTTTTTTACACTTCTCAAGATCTCTATCATAATATTCTTGAGTTGACTCGATAGTTAAATTAGAATATTCCTCAATCTCAAAAAGGTGAAAAATACTATCAAAATATTCATCATCGAGGCAAATGATCACCTTTCCCTCTAAATCCTTGACCGATTTACTTTCCTTATCAAAGTGTGTGGCTAGGTTCAAGATGAACTCAGGATCATGTGTTGATACTGGAAATGTAGCAGCCAAATGAATTTCATTGTTAAGTACTAGTTGCATATGAGGTGTAATGGGTTCTCTTCCCAATCTTTGTAAAAATTCAGCCATGTCCACATTTTGTATCTCTAATTTGATCCACATTTTAATCAACTAAAGATAATGGGAATACCACCTGATACTTATACTTCATTGTCTTCTTGTTTGGAGAAATGTTTGACATTGATCAAATAACTGTAAGTAAGAAAAATTGATTATCCAAAGTTGGTATTTTTTGTCATTTTTTGGGAAATGTGTATTTTGGAGAAAATTCTCTAAACTACATAGTGGGTTGATCACTTTGGTGTAATTCATAGAATTTTTTTTGAATTACATAGGAAAAAGTTAAAACTTTGGGATAAGGTGTAAGTCAAAGAAAATTCTCTGAGTGACACCAAGGGGTAGGTCTGGGTGTAGGTCAGAGAATTTTCTCTGATATACACCTTAATTTTGGTTTGGTCTTTCATGTAGGTCAGATAACTTTCTCTGACCTGCATAGGTTTGATGTTAGGTGCACATTGGAGAAAATTCTTCAAAGTTTATTGAGGAGTAGGTTTATGTGCACTTCAGAGAATTTTCTCCAGGGTGCACAAGGGAGAAGGAAAATGGTGCATGTCAAAGAATTTTCTCCAAAGTGAACCCTTGGAGTTGGTTGAGTGCTCCTCAAAGATTTTTCTCTATGGTGCACCCATGGAAAAGGGGTTTGGAAATGGGTGAATGCGTAAGGTGATAACAGTGAAGGTGTTTAACAAAACATGGAGGAAGAAAATAAACAAGATTTTTATAAGGTTTATGATGAAAAAGGAAAAGAAGGTTTTCATGAAATGTGAGAGAATAAAAAAGATACAAAGTGCAAAAACTAAAAAGGAAAAGTAAAACCCTAGGAAAGAAAGAAAAACAAAAATAAAAAGCTTCACAACCATAACTATAATCTGAAAATGAAACTTACAAGAATGAACAAATATTTGGAAGGCGATGCAAGTGAGCTTTAAAATGGTGAGAGTGGGAGTACACATAAGGTTAAAAATGGTGAAGAGAAAGAAGTAGTGGTTAAAATGAAATTACCAAGGTTAAATATATATATATATATATATAAATTAATGTGAAATTAATTACCATTGAGATGGTGGGTCCTAGGTGTAGGGTTAGAGATATTTCCTAAATTTTCATATGCAATCTTGGAGAAATTCTTTTAATTTAAAAATTCAATCTCAAAAAAATTATCTGACTCTGTAAATGCAATCAAAACATATGTAAAATCAAAAAAAATCATTGACTTTGTATAGAAACAAAGTGTAATTCAAAGAAAATTATTTAAACTACACAAAAATAAAATTCCCTTAAAAGATCAACTTTCTTAGAAAGAACAAATGCAAAGAGGTAGATATTTACCTCATTTTTCATGCTTAGAGATAATGGGCTATGAAATAGACAAGTTTATTATGGGATATTTTATGAATTGAGCCTACTAAATTCAAGGATAATAGATGGCTCTAACTGTTGAATTTCCTTTAATCATTCTTTGAAATGCTTGAAGGAAAGAGAATTACAGAACTCTAAGTGTCTTTCTCCATTGGGCCACAGAGTCAAGTGATAGACAAGATGAAAAAATAAAAAATAATATATAAATATATACAAAATGTACAAACTTATCTTAAACTTCAAAGTGAAAAACTTTAGATGTTTCCCATTGTAAGGAACCAGTAATGGTGTTCCATCCAGATATGCTAAGAAGAAACTATGTCCTCCACTAAGTTGATGAATGAGAAAAGGACCCTTCCATAGAGAATCAAATTTTCCATGCATTCCTTGTGGCTCTCTTATTTTGTCCCATAAAAGGACTAGAACCCCAACTAAGAATTCTCATGATTTAGCTTTCTTGTCAAAACATTCTTTGACATGACTTTGATATTTAGCAATTCAATCCACTACTTTTGTATGTTGCTCCTCTATCTTGGAAAGGTACATAATATGCTTGTCTAAAGATCTTTCAAATGTTTCATCTTCAATTTCCTTAGCCAATTTGAGAGCTGGTAATTCTAAAGTCATTGGAATTTTTGAATTCAATCCATACAAAAGTTGAAAACTAATTTCTTACTTAGGAGTGATACGATCAACCCATAATGCATCATACAATTATTTATGCCACATCCTCTGATTATCTTCTATAAAATTATTGATGATAGTTACCAAATTCTTATTACTCGACTTGGCTTAACCATTTCTTTGAGGGAATTAATCAGAAGTATGAGATAATATGATCCCATATTTAAAACAAAACTAAGCCATCTCATGGGATATGAAACATGTAGCATTATCAATTATAATTTTACTTGGCACACCAAATCATGTGATTATATTCTCTTTGAAGAATTTACAAACAACCTCTAAAGTGGCATGTTTGGTTGGAATTATTTCCACCCACTTAGTGAAGTAATCCATATCCATGAGAACATAACTATGATCTACACTTGACAATGGGTTCACTACACCAATGAAATCAATACCCCATTTCTGGAATGGTTCTTCAATGACTACTAGCTTAAGAGGTAAGGCTACTAACTTGGGTTTCCCCACAAACTACTAGTACTTCTCACATTTATGCACCCAAGTATATGCATCCTAAAAAAGTGTTGGCTCATAATATCTAGCTTTCAAGATCTTGTGAGCTATGAACAAGGTTAAAAAATGTCCTCCACATGCTAAATCATGGAAATATTACAATAACTTGTCTTATTGTGCCTTATCTACACATCTTAGAAAGATTCCATCAATGTTTCAATTATACAAACCATTATCTCAAAGGATAAAAATTTTAGCCTTAAGCTTGATTGTTCTCTTCTCTTTGCAAGATAAATGTTTTGGAAATTTTCTATATGTGAGAAAATGAGCAATTTAAAATATCATTCATTCATTGTACTCACAAACAAGACTATGGGAAGATATTCTATGTCAGATTCATTGTTAGGTGCTTCTTCTGAATTGGTCTCCACCATGAATTGACATAAACCTTTTCCATGTACATGTTTTGTAGGATTTATCTCCATATCATATTATTAGATTTTAGTGATCCAATTACCTATTTTACCTCCAAATTCTTGTTGAGTCAAAATAGACTTGATATTAGAATCTAGTACTAATGCAATGGTGTGAGAATTGAGGATGTAGTACCTAAAATGCTTGATTGCTTTCACCACCACATATGCATGTTTTTACATGGATGAATATTTGAGCTCATGAATGCTATAGGAGATTCAATCACTTTTTCATTTGGTTGTACCAAGATTGTAGATAAGGTATGCTCAGAAGCATAACTATACATAATGAAGTTCTTGGTATAATCAGGATAAACTAGGATAGGAAAAAGTGCAATGGCTTCCTTAATTTCATGAAAATCATTTCTTCCATCTGTGTTCCAATGAAAAATTGATTTTCCTTTCATCATATCAACAATGTGGTGTGTCTTCTCAACAAAATTAGGAATAAATCTTCACAATAAATTCACCTTCCCAAAGAAGGAATACACTCCTTTCTTACTTGATGGCAAAGTAAGATTTTGAATTAACTTGACCCATTCAAAATCGATCTTGATCCCTTCCTTGGATAAAATGTGTCCAAGGAGCTTACCTTCTATAACTCCAAAAATAGATTTCTTGAGATTAAGGGATATCACATGCTCATGACATCTCTCAAACACTTGTTACAAATGGTCACAATGATCTTGATGCTTTTTGGGGAAAATAGTTCAGTCATTTAGATAAACCATAATAAACTTACTGATTAGATCTCAAAAATCCAAGTCCATAACCCTCTATAAAGAATCACTCGCATTGATTAATCCAAAAGGCATTCTATGATTTGCAAAATTACCCCATGGAGTAGTGAAGGTTAACTTATGTTGATCTTCATCATGAACCTCCACTTGATTGTATCCTAAGAGGCCATCTAACATAGACAACATCTCTGAACCAATGACAGTTTGTAACACTTGGTCTATTACTGGCAATGGGTAATGATCCTTAAGTGATAATTGATTCAAATTCTAAAAGTCAACACAAATGTAGATCTATTCATTATTTTTCCTCTCAAGAAAAATATTTCCTATCCATTTTGAGTGATGTATAGGAAAGATAATGTGAGCATTCAACATCTTTTGAATTTTATTGAGAATGGTACTTGATATTTTGGGATTATACTACCACTATTTTTGCTTGTGAGTCAGATATCCTAGCTTGAGAGGAATATCATATTACACTTCCTTAGGTTGGAAATATTTTAGATCAGCATATGAATATGCTAATACATCAATATACTAACGCAAAAGAGTCACCAACTTTTCTCTTTCCTTTGACGAGTAACATTTCCCAATATTTATCATTTTGGGGTCAATCTATGTTCCTATATTAACTTTATCAATTTTTATAGATGAATTAGATTATGATTATTGGTGTTTTATGAATCGATCATGCTTATCAAAAAAAAATCCAAATATACCAACCCTTTGGGAATCTTATTCCCTTTTAGCTACAACATTTCTTTGTCATTTTCCTCATTAACTTCATAAATTGACTATTGAGGAGTGGAATCACTTCCTTTAAAATACAACTCACTAAAATTTTCCATCTTATCCAAGAATGAGATGACTTGCTTATCATTATTAAAAACCTACCAATGATTAATATTATTGGTAACATTGGGTTGAAAAACCAACTCAATGGTATACTTGTTTCCTTGAAAAGCTTTGTGAGGAATTAGGAGAGTGGATGAAATAGCCACTAAATTAGCTCTATCATTATATTCTCTTAGAACTACTAATATATTGAATGCATCAAAACTTTCCATGCAATCCCAAACTTGATTGTGATAATGCCTAAGTCTTTCGTTCTTCATTTGATATAGATTCCTAAATTGGAAAATGATTAAATTAGAATCACCTTGCACATGAAGATTTTTATTCCTTTCTTTCATGCAACTTTCATTCCTAACAACAAGGCCTCATACTCAGTAGTATTATTAGTATTATCAAACTATAACTTAAAAGAGAAAGGGAAGACTTTTTATTTTGGGCATATGAGAACTATCCCAACTCCAGATCTAGTTGAAGAGTAACTTCCATGAAATTCCAAATTCCAAATATCATTCAAACTCTCAACTTTAATAGTTTCAAAATCTAAAATCTCTTCATCTAGAGAGGGAAACTCTTCTATTTTTTTATCTTTTTCTACAATATCATTTTAAGAGATTAGATATTCATATATAGTCAAGAAATACTACCCATCCCAAAAGTTTTAAAAAGAATTGGGGCTTTTGGGTCTTCAGTCTTTGTTATAGTATACTTCACTTTCTTCTATGGGTGAAGTTTCTACATAACACCCTTAATAGGTATCCTAGCCTCAAACCAATCCATATTTATTTCTCCTCCAACATCTTTGCATAAGTTACATCCCAATAGAACTCCATATGACACTAGAACATCAGCCACTAGAACTATCATTTTGATATTTTTCTCTAGAAACATAGCAAATGCAAATTATGCATCCTTGATTTGGCCTATGAGAGGTAATTATTTGGTTTCCATTGATAAACAATGACCAAAAGTCTTTATCAAGGTTAACCCCAAGGTAGTAGCCACCTTGGTTGGCATCACATTATTAGAAATACCTGAATCAATAACATAGTTACTAAGCTTATAACCATTGACAAACAAGGAAATATAAAAAGGTTCTATTTTTCTAAAATTAGATACAAGAGTTACAACCAAGTTATTTTTCTTTGGTTTTGGCTTAGGTTCACTTGGTACACTCTTAGCTAAAGTTTGATTAGAATTGATCCCTTTTCTTTTTAAAAATTTTGTCAATCTTTCCAATTGATTAGGATTTGATTGGAGGTACTCTTTTAGTAGTCATTTGGATTTTAGTGGAGGAAGACAAAACATTTAATTTTTGGGTTTTAGGTTTTGAGCACTAGGTCTAGATGTTGAAGGATAAGAGGTAGAATTATGAGGAGTACTTAATTGTTTATCCACCACCCTATCCTTTGGTTGAACTAGCAAAGGAATTTATCTTTTGGAAATTGTAACCTCATTTTGTGTTTCATCATTGGATTTTATTGTATCAACCTTTTTTTGTTAATTTAGATGACTTTGAGAATGAGTAAAGATGGCATATGACTCACTATGTGTGTCTTCCTCTTGTTCAACTTATTCTTCTTCAAAGTTTAGAAACCTGATATCAGAGTCAACAACTTCTCCCTCTTCATCTCTTGTAAATGGATTATCATCATCTTTAGGAACATATTCTAGCTCTAGAACATCATCATTCTTAGGCTCTAACCAATTAACTACAGTATTATCTAGAGGTACCTCTAGTGTAAGCCTTGTTTGTGGTGGAGGAAGCTTATTCTGATTCTAATTTATAAAAATGTTATTAGACTAATTTGAAGCATTTGGATATGTTCTTCTTGAACATCCTTGCATGAAGGGAAAAACATGCCTTGAGACATTTTATTATTAAGTTCAAGCACCTCATTTGCTATTTTTTGAACCATGGGATCTATAGTGCTAGGAGAAGGTGCATTTGTAGAAGGTTGGCCTTTAGACTTAATAGAATTATTTCTCACCTTCTCTGTTAGAATCCAATCATCTTCTATCTCAGTGGCCAAACTTTGAGAAACATTGGGATTAGTTGGGGCTACTTTTCACAAAATAAAACTCACTTCTGATAGTTAAGAATTGATGAAGAAGCACTTTAGATTCTCAAGTGTCGGTTGAGCAACTACTAGAATCCTATTCCTCAACTTGATAAACTTTATCATGAACTCATGCATAGGCTCATGTGCTTCATTATTCATTTGTGTAAGCTAAACCAACAAGGTATGATCATATTTTGTAGGCTTTAACCTTGCCTCAAACTTAGTCTTAAGCATAGCCCAATTAGTGATAGTACCAATTGTAAGATGATAGAACAAATGAGAAATAACGCCTTGGAGTGTTTCTACAAAAAATATTATAGAAACATCTTCATGTTCCACTCCAAGAATTCCACATGAAATGTAGAATGAAACAATATGTTCATCTAGATGTTGCTTGCCATCACCATAAAACTTAGGAAATTTTTTTCATGAGCCACGAGGTAGTTCATGAGATGGTGGTGCCAAATACCAAGGACCAAAATTAGTCCCCCATGGACCTTGAGCTACCATTCTTTTTGGATTATATGGAGGTATGTCAAACCTTTTCAAAGGAAAAATAGGCAAAACTATATGAATGTTGTAAGTTTCTCCTAGTATAAGAGATCTGGTATTTTTAAGTAGAAAACTTCTTGTACACTAAAGAGGTGACCTTGCACGTGTTGGCAAAAGATCAAAGTTGTGTTCTTAAAAAAAATAAAATGTTGGATTAATGAGTCCTACTATGCTTCTACCATGAGTATAAATTTGTTCAAATATAATGTGAAAGTACTAAAAAAAAAAGAGATTAACTATAGCAAAATAATAACAAATAATAAGGTGTTGGTATATTTCAATCGAATGAGTGTAGAGCTTGATTGCTTGTTTGAATACATAGTGGAGTCACACAAAAATATTAGGTGAATATTTTATTACAAACACAATGGTATAAAAATGGTTATTTCAACAATAGTGTGATGAGATAATATCTATCCTCAAGATAAGGGGAGGCCCCCTTTTATTATTAACTAACATAACACTTAATTATTTACAATAATTTTATCATAGTGGGTGTTTTCATATCAACCAAATATCTTTTCTTGGAATTGATGTTCAATCACAAATTTCCTTCCATTCTTTTTGATATACTATTAAAATTTGAGATCACTTGATGAACCAAATATAACCGGTATTCAGATTTGTTAGCCAAAAGATTAACAAGAATAATACTAACAGAGTAAACTTAAAAGATAGAATAAAGTACAACCCAAATTCTTCACCTTATTTCCAACAAAGTTTAAAATTATCAAAGAATAATAACTGGTATTTGAAAGTCTCCTCAATAATTCACCTTCAATGATGACCACAAATCTAAAAAATAATAAGTAGCTCAAAGACTCTAAAATCAGCCTTTTGTCACCTTGTACCTTACAGAAATTTCATACCACAATTCAATTAGCTCATAAGAGAGTGTAATGGAAAAGAGATAAGAACATCTCCAACACACCACAAGTTTATCTCAACATAAAGATTTAAATATCACTTGATTTTCTTATATTTAATGAAATTCAATATTTACAATATGAACACAAAGTTTCAAAATTGTTTCTCAATTCAGTAGCACTTCCCCTCTATATAAATTGGTGATCCTTTCTACAAATATCATCCTCATATTTATAGAGAGGAGCTATGAACAAAAATAGGAAAAACATAAATAAATTGACTTATTCATTGACAAAGTCATATTTGACTTAGGACTGTGTACTTCTCCTATGTGTAATTTACATTAAACAAAACTACATATGGAAAATTACAAAAGTATACTAAGTATCCTTATACACAAGAATTTATTCCTTTTTATTCTTCTCTAAAAATTCCTCATATCTCTTCAAGATAGCTTGGAATTCATCATTATCTAGGCCAGATGTACTCTTGGAGACGGCAAGTACCCGTGTGATAGAATCTTCTAAGTTAAATGGTAAATCATTGCTCTTGTCCATGATTCTTTTTATTTTATCCAAGAAGACTTGAAATTCAATTAGTTTTTTGATACAATCTAGCATGAAAGTACCTATTTCAATCTTTGTTTGGAGTAAATATGTAAATTCTTGAATAATAGTCTCCATAAGGAGAATTTCTTGAGAATCATTTTTAACTTGACAGGGAGTTTTCTAATTTTTTCTATAAGATCTAACATCTTATTACCACACATATCTTTAGCTTATTTAAGATCTTTAACTATATTCTTGAGAACTTCTCTTTTATTCTTCATAGCTTCCCTATATCTAATAAACATTTTCCTATTTAGAATAACCTTCTGCTCAACCAAAAACTCTAATTTGAATTTATGAAGTTGAGTCCATGTATAAATATCCTTTTCAATCAACTCTAAATCTTGAGTGAGTGATTTAATTATTTTTTGAATTTCTATTTTCATTTCACTCAAGTTCTTCAAAAATCCAATGGTAGAATGAAACAATTGTGTACCTTGTGTTGTTAATCTCTCAACCCAAGCATTGACTGCATGGCCCTGAGATCCAATTTTTTTTGCAATTAAAATATCTCTTTTATTATTCTCATTCATAATAGATAAATGGTCTCAAAAGGTTAGGTGATTTTTAGTAAATCAAAATTTAGTTGTCCCACTTGTACTTTGAGTTGATCTTTAACCTTCTTGTCTTAACCATATATCTCGATTAAGGAATCCATTATTACTTGTAAATATTCCTTTATACCTTCATGAGTTTGTTTTCTTAGATCTATTTTATCCCCTACATATTTGGATGCTTTAATATCTTCAATGTTTCTATCTTTGCGAGGTACTACAACTTCAGCATACTTATGTCTAGATTCAAAAATTACCCTTGATGTATTTTTGGCCTCCTTTGTTGTTTTGGTATTTATTGACATAAGCTAACCAAAATCAAAATCTTCTAGAGCCACTACTTACTTCTTCTTCTTAGGTATTTTTGATTCTAGCCAAGGAGGAAGAGGAGATGGGTATCCTTAGATAGAGGATGTTAAAGATTGGGAAACTTGGGGAGTGACAATGGATTATGAAGGAAGTGGAATGGAAGGAAATGTGATGGAGGTATCTAGTAATGGGATTGACACTAATGGGATTGTAGTAACAATAGGTGGAGCTTGGGTTGGATTAACCACCACTTTAGTTCTTATAGACATTTTGGATAGTGGAGTAGTAGGAAATTGAATTGTCATCTTTGAGGAAGGTATAGACATAAATTTTTCCATATCTTGTTGGGTGAAATATAAACTATTCAGGGATCATAATGACATTGAAGGACTGGAAAGATTTGAAAATGAATCAAAAACTTGATTCGGTGTACCTTGCAAAGGACTTGCAAAAATGTGGCACTAGGAGGTGAAGATGGGGGTGAAAGAATAAATTCAAAAGGAATAAGATCAATTTGTATAGTGGTACTCATGGGAGGAACTATGGAAAATGTCCCTAATGAAACTATGGCTTGAGAAGTTTTAGCCAAAATAACCTCTGATTGAATAGTCTACTTGTATAGGCTATTCAAGCCTTGGCTGAGACACTTGTGACATTGTTGACTGAGGTGGTGCCTTACTTGTGATTGGGACTTACTTTTTCTCCACTTGAGTACTTTCCTCGACACTTGTTTATTTTCCTTTCTTCTTTCCTTTACTAATAAACACAAATTTTGGATTTTGTCTAGAAGTAGAGGGCTCCTCTTTATTTTTGGTACTCAACTCCTCTCATTTCTTAGTAGTTTATTCATCATTCTCCTCAAAACTAGTCTTAAAATGTTTCAACTTAATTCCTTTAGATTCCAACCAGGCATTAGTTCTTGCAAGAATAGGTTTAAATTTTTCTCTAATTGAAATGGATTCTTAAACTGACCATTAAATAGAAGGGAGAGGAGTTGAAGCCACTTGATTTTCCTCATATAATAGATTTAATACATTACCATAATTAATACAATCCTAAGGAATATTTTCCAATTCCAAATTGACAATCTGATCAATAGTAAGGTAAATATAATCATGTTTCCTTATATCTTCATCAGTTCTACATTTTACCCAAATATCTTCAATTCTATGTACATGAGTGATATTACGCTTGAGCCTCTCCTTCATCATTTTATAATCAATATTTTCTCTACTTTTGAATTTTTTAAGTGTAATCTACTACATCTCAGTTTCCATAGTCTTAGCCTTAGGAGTAGTGTAAATTGTGTACCAACTAATACTAATTGGAAATTTGAAACCTCTCTTGTGAGCATCTGATTATTTTTTATGGACGTTCATCACTTGTTTGCACATTTTCATTAGTATTAGTTTATCACTTGGGTATCTAGGTAGCATGTAAGGTTTTTCATCAAATTCTCCTACCTTGATGTATGTAAAAGTTGGGGATTACAAGAAAATACATCTAACCCTATTAACATGTGTGCATGCCTTGTCTGAAACGCTCTTCTTTTCAAGTTTTTTTATCAAGAGTGTAGATGAATGTATAGAATAAAGCATCATTGATTCTCTTGTAATGCTTCATGCTTTCTTTTAGAGTTAATTTTGGATATTACTCATATACAAAAACATTTTTCATTTCACCAATAGAATTTAAACCCAAGAAATACTTCATGATGGGTGCAACATATACTATATATGAAGTCATGTAAAACTTTAGTGAAGAAGCTACCTCAGAGAGTTGATGACAAATATCATCATTGATCTTTTTACCCCAAAAGATTATTTGCTTGTTTCTTTTAATAACCAAAATGTATTGATATATACATTCTTGAAAAACATTCAAAATAGACAAACATTTCAGTCTGCTAAGGAGAGTAATCAAATCCCCTATCTCCTCCAAAAAGTCACTTTGATACAAATACTTGGGCCATCTATCAATGGTGGGTTGAGGAGTCTTAATCCATTTGGTATTGATATGTTTTTTACACTTCTCAAGATCTCTATCATAATATTATTGAGATAAATCCATAGTTAAATTAGAATAGTTATCAATCTCATAAAGGTGAAAAATCTTATCAAAATATTCCTCGTCAAGGTGAATGATCACCTTTCCCTCTAAATCCTTCATTGATTTGCTTTCCTTATCAAAGTGTGTTTCCATGGTCAAGATGAACTTAGGATCATGTGTTGATATTTGAAATGCAACATCCAAATGAATTTCATTGTTAAGTACTGGTTGCATATGAGGTGCAATGGGTTCTCTTCCCAATCTCTGTAAAAATTCAACCATTTCCACATGACCAATTTTTGTATCTCCAATTTGATCCACATTTGAATCAACTAAAAATAATGGGAAGAAACCCTAATACTTGTACTTCATTGAATTATTCTTTGGATAAATGTCAGATAGTGATCAAATAACTGTAAGTAAGAAAAATTGATTATCCAGAGTTAGTATTTTTCATCATTTTTTAGGAAATGTGTAGTTCAGAGAAAACTCTCCAAACTGCATAATGGGTTGATCACTTTGGTATAATTCTAAGATTTTTTTAATTACATGAGAAAAATGTAAAATTTTAGGATAAGGTGTAAGTCAGAGAAAATTATCTGATGGACACCAACGGTTAAGTATGGGTGTAGGTTAGAGAATTTTCTCTGACATAAACCTTAACTTTGGTTTGGTCTTTCCTATAGGTCAAAGAATTTTATCTAACCTACATGGGTTTGATGTTAGGTGAACATCAAACAAAATAATCTGAAATGCATTTAGGGGTAGGTTTACATGCACTTCAAAGAATTTTCTCTGGGGTGCATGAGAGAGAAGGAAAATGGTGCATGTTAGAGAATTTTCTCTGAAGTGCACCCTTAAATTTGGTTGATGCTCCTCAGAGAATTTTCTCCATGGTACACTCATGGAAAATGGGTTTTGTGATGGTTGAATGTGTAAGGTGATAATGGTGAAGGGGTTTAACAAAACATGGAGGAAGAAAATAAACAAGATTTTTACAAAGTTTATGATGAAAAAAGAAAAGAGGGTTTTCATGAAATGTGAGAGAATCAGAAAGACACAAAGTGAAAAAACTAAAAATTAAAATTAAAACACTAAGAAATAGATAAAAAGAAAAATAAAAAGCTTCATGATTGTACCTATAATAAAAAAATGAAAGTTACAAGCATGAACAAATCTTTGGAAGGTGATGCAAGTGAGATTTAAAATGGTGAGAGTGGGAGTACACACAAATTTAAAAATGGTGAAGAGAAAGAATTAGTGGTTAAAATTAAATTACCAAGGTTAAATATATATAAAAAATGAAAAATTAATTACCGTCAAGATGGTGGGTGTAGGGTTGGAGAAATTTCTAAAATTTGCATATGCAATCTTGAAAAAATTCTCTAAATTTACAAATGCAATCTCAAAAAAAATCTTTCAATTGGAAAATGTAATCAAAACATATGTACAATTGATAAAATTTATCAACTTTCCATAAAAAGAAACAAAGTGTAATTCAAATAAAATTATTTGAACTACACAAAAATAAAATTCCCTCAAAATATCAACTTTCTTGGGAAAAACAAATGCAAAGAGGCAGAGATTTACCTCATTTTGAATGCTTAGAGATAATGGGATATGAAATAGACAAGTTTCATTTGGGTTATCCCATGAATTGAGCCTAATAAATTCAAGGATAACAAATTGAAAGATGCAAAATTTATAGATCCCTCTATTTCACCATTTTGTTTCTATGCTTTTATGGTGAATAAAGATGTAGAATAGAAAAGAGGCAAAAAAGAGAATGAAAATTAATTACAAGCTGTTGAATGCCATAACAAATCCTTATCCTTATCCCATTATATATAATTAATATTTATTATAAAAGGTTTCCCTATGTAAATATTCCTTCCAGTTTGATTGTAAGTCTAATTTTTACCAAATTCAAGTTAAACCTAAAGATAGGCCCAAAATAGCATTCAATTATCCTTTTGGACATTTTCAAGCATAATGGATGAAATATTTCAAGGAACATCTGAATTTATGTGTGTATATATTGATTATATTTTAATTTTTATCCAAAATCTTGAAAAACATCTTGATCATTTGACTCAATTTTATAAGATTGCTAAAGATGAAGGAACAATTCTTTGCAACACTAAAATTCAATTATGTTAAAACAACTACAATTTCTTAGGCCTTATTTTTAAAAATGGTGAGTTCAAAGTCTATCCTCATATTATTGAGAAAGTTATTCAATTTTTTTAAATTATTGATAAAAATAAACTACATGCCTTCCTTAGAGTGCTTAATTATGTTAACTATTTCTATGTTGATAATTTTAATGATAGAGCAATCCTTCAAGAATTGCTAAAAAAGAACAAGAAATATCTTTGGACTGAAGATCATACAAAGGACATTTAAACCATCAAATAAAAGGTATCCAATATTCCCATCCTTCTTGTTCCATTATCAAATCAATTTACTTTATATACAGATGCATCAGACACAACATGGGGATGAATACTCTATTGTTTAGAAAATGGAAAAGAATATCTTTGTGAATATCCTAGTGGAATATTTTATAATGATGTTAGAAAATGGATTTATTATGATAAGTATATTTATTATATCAAGAAGTGGTGAAAAAATTTCTCTCAAACTCATGCATCTACCTCATTTTATTATTATAACTAATTGTACTTGATTCTTGACTTTTGAATATAGGGATCATGGAAGAAAATATGGATGAGGCAAATATGTTAGATGACAGGCATACTTCAATTAGTTTAACTATACTACATATCATGTTGAAGGAAAAAATAAATATGTAACAGATTGGCTAAGTAAGAATCCTGCAACTACTTTGATGCACCAACCATATCTTGGTTTCAATTTGACAAGGATCTATAACTAAAACTTTTCTAATTTAAGTCTTTTGATCTAGGAACAAATTCTTTGAGAAGGCCTCCATACTAGATATCTATAATTTTCTCATACAACTTATTCATAATTATAGATGTCAGAATCAGCACACATGGTAGATTATCAATATTGACAAATTTGAGTAATCATTGTTTATCACCTGAATAATGAATTATTCATTGTAATGTACCTAGATAGGGGGATAATATTATAATAGTAGAATGGTGAATAATCCCACATGCATTAGAATGAGCAGTGGGGTAGGTAAGAAATAATATAAATAAAAAGTCATATGATGTTGTAGATCATAAAATAAAAAATATTGTAATTGAGCTTGCTCAAAGGAGGTAGCCCCATTGAAGAGGCCTAGGATATGAAGTTATTCCTTCCATAAAAGGAATTGGTGTTTGTGTTTAATTATTATTTTAGATTAATATATAAGTATTGGATTATTATTTTGTCAATTGTGAGTACAATGCTCCTATCATTGGTATCAGAGCACTTTATAAGGCCAAATTTAATTTTATTTTAAGGTTTGGGTAGTTCACATAGTTGTAAAGTTGTAGGAAGGATTTGTAGCATTTGTGCAAGAGATTTTAGAGTGGTATTCTTTTTTAGAGTTGAGAGAGGTATTTTTTTGCATATATTGGGTAATTATATTTGTCAAAATACTAGTTTTGAAGATCTAGTTGGATACATGAAGCCAAAATATACCAATTCAAAGTGCAGATTTCCATTTTTTCTTAAAACAACCTAATTGTTCTTCTCCATAATACTATAAAATAGTAATAAATCATGGAATTTTTTTGGGGGTTTTGTACACCTTTATCTCATATTTTCATAATAGTTTGAATTTTTAAAATTTTGTTTAGTATTGTAGAATTTATTTTAGTTTTACTAAATTTTATTTGCAAAAAAAAAAAAAAAAAAAAGTCATGGAGCCTTTAATTTTATCTATAGCAATGCATTTATTAAATAATATTCATGATATTTTTGATATAATTAAGCTTCACTTTCATATAACCACACAATATGATGTAGAAATTAATGCATGGCTAGATTGGGAGCATAACTATAGTGAATGGTATGTGGATTCATTTCCTATAGTTGACGAATATGAAGCAAAAATAACTACATGGATGGAATTGGAGTACATTTGCAAAGCATGGAATGAAGATCTTCTTCACTTGGATGAGGGTGATTTTGTTCTTCTGTTCACTAAGTATTCCATACATATGGTAGAAACTTCTTTTCTTATTCCTTCTAATAATTTACATAATTCAGTGCATTCTTAGGTGGGGTTACATACTTAAACAACAAATTTATGTCAAGATTAATGCTAAAGGGGATGGCATGTATCCTTAATTATTTCATCAATCAGACTATTTTGATCACCCTTTCTCTCACTTTGAATTGATGATCATCATTTTTCAAGTTACACTTTATTCTGTAATTATAGTGCTCATGTTCACCATGTTGCATATGTTCACCTCCCAACATAGAAATAAAAAGAGGAAACAAAAAAGGACTCATGAATGGGCTTTTATCTAGTCTTCAACCTATTTTAATATGTATGGTTGAACCTTCATTTGGTCATCCTCCTATTTCTTATCATGTTTCGAGGGTGAAACACATTTAAGCGATATAGAATGTAATGTACCTAGATAGGGGTATAATATTATAATAGTAGAATAGTGAATAATCCCACATGCATTAGAATGAGGAGTGGGGTAGGTAAGAAATAATATAAATAAATGGGCTTATGATGTTTTAGATCATAAAATAAGAAATATTGTAATTAAGCTTACTCAAAGGAGGTATCCCCCTCGAGGCCCATGATACAAAGTTGCTCCTTCCATAAAAGGAATTGGTGTTTGTGTGTAATCAATGTTTTAGATCAATATATGAGTATTAGATTATTATTATTATGTCAATTTTGAGTACAAGGTTCCTATCATTCATGAGATAACTTTTGATTTAATTTGAAGACCAAATTGGATATAGTGAATAAAGACCCAAATGGGACATCATGAATATATTTAAAGGTGGATTAAAAAATTTGGTCCTCATTTAAATCGTGAATAGGAAAGACATGACCAAGATACTATAGTACATGCCATAATCAATCAAAAACTTGAGTGTTAATCTTACTTTTATAGTGCCCCACATCTTGAAGATAATGAAGAAGGAAGGTACTAAACTATGAGGCATGTTTTCTAGCTAAGATGCTTATTCCAACCAATCAGAGAGGATGATATTTTAAGTGAAGTGAAATCCTTTTTGGACCTTTAAACACTTATGTCTCCATCCTCTATTAGATCAAATAACATTTCAATTGAATAATTGATATGTACATAAAGTATAATATTATGAGTTGAAAAGTAGATGATTAGCTAACATTACCAAAGTAAAGATTCTTGGAAATAATCTTCTCTCTACTATAAATAAATGGGGTTGGTTTGTATTATACATTATAAGTCTTGAGTCATAAATATTTTAAGGTTTGAAAGAAGAAATATGTATGCTCTCCTCTGGTGCTTAGTGCAATTCTGAGGATTAGAAATCTTCTTCTATTGTGTAAAATCATATTTTAAATTTTAAATGAAATAATAACTAGATGTCGTATCCATTCTAATCATGTTTTAAAGTTTGTTTGAAATAATAAATAAAAGTATCCATTTAGCCTCTAGCCTTGTGTTGTTTTTGTCTATCTATAACCTAGGAGTAAAGTATTGGTCTTATAAGATCATATAAAATGTCTCATTTGAAATTCTTGGTTACTCTATCTATCACTCTCTTGAAAAACTAATTTCAAAAGCATCCATTTATTTAGAAAAGATCCTTACTACAATTTTGTTGTAGTAATACAGTCATTGGCTAAGTTAACATTGTTTTTATGTAGCTTGAGGCCACCTTTTATCAATAATTCTAATAAAAATTTTATTCATATGATATTCCCTAAAGTGAAAACTACATTATCTAAATTCCATTTAGACTATGTAGGCAACACTTAGTCAACAAGGGGTTTTTTTAGGATAGCTCGACCATATCCCACTTTCCCACTTTTTCCCCTAAGGATTTGATCTTGTTTATGTCCTTTTGTTTGTTAGGGTTTTTCTTTTTTAGTTGATCCATCCATCCAAATAGGCTTCTCTTAGAATTAGATAATATCCAAATAGAGGTGAACCAATCTAGAAATTTAGATTTAGTATATAGTCAACACATATAGAGTCACACTAGTGGACAATGACACACTATAACCATGTTTGGCTACTATGCATTTATTCTATAATATTATGAGGTAGTGTATTAAATTAAAACCATGTTTTCAAGTTTTTATAATTATTTTTAGACATTCATAACTAGTTAATGAATAACACAATTTTAATAAATTAGTTTGCAAGGACATATTTCTAACCTTAACCCTAGTTTTCATTTTTATAATTTTACAACTTCTATAAATTTTGTATATCACTATATTTTTATAGTAAGATATCTTATTTATCTTCCTAGATAATATTTCAAATTTAATTTAATTTATATTTAATTTCCTTACTAATTAATCTTTAGAGTAAATATTTTAGTGAACCCACTTTTAGAATAGAACATTGCTTATACTGCTTGTTAATTTTTGTCCTAATATTTTAGTTTAATTTTGTAAATTCTTGACACTAAAAAAATATATTCCTCAACCTTTATATTATCTATGACATAATCATTAAAAAAAACTGATCTTCGAATAATATAACACTGAAAAAGTTTATCTTGTCACCTTAGATAAATACCAAGATAGAGGTTCTTTCTTTTGGCTTTGGGTTGAATTTTATTGTCTCCTATAAACAAAAATCTATTGTATTTTCTATTCACTTTATTTTTAATTTCCTTTTAATTATAATTTATGTTTTCCTATTCAAAAATATTTACATACTTTCTTCATTTTATTATTATATTGTATGCCTATAAGGTGTAGTGTTAGATTAAGAGTTACTCATTTTTCATATATGAAACTCACTTTTGTTTCTTTTGAAATGAAAATTCATGATGGAAATGAAGTTTAAATTGAAACTTATAATTATATTACTAATGAGGAACATGATAATAAGCAATAAAAACACCTTGATACAAATTAGCTTATTGAAATAAATCAAGAACAAGTGAAAGAGTTGTCTAAATTATACCAAGGCTTGCAAACATACCCTCACAAGGTGAATAATATTATTTTCATACTTATCTAATATCAAGTTAATCATAAATCCAATTTAGTCTCCTCATCATGTCAATCATTTCCTTTTCATGTTCTATATACCCCTAACCCCAATATTAGTATTTATACAATTGAGTCAATTCTTATTTTTGTACCCTTAGCCATTTATACCCCTTTTCATCTATGAGAAACTCTTGTTTTCCATAAATTATCCATGCATATTCCTACACATGCTACATTTACCCCTCCAATTACTAAAACAAATACTTCCCTTGAGTAATCCCTTCTCCTCTTGTAATCTAAACTAGATAACATTGAGCAAACCATTCCCCATGTTAGTCCTTCTTTTTATTTCAGTACCTTGTTACATAATCCTTTATATCCAAAAATTTCATCCTACCCTCTCCCAGTTGATTTTTGGCTACCATGCTTCCTGTTTATGAAGGCAAAGGTGATCTTGAATAACATTTGTGTGCATTCCATATGTAGATGCTAAATTTAGAATTTTTTATGAAAAACTAGTCTTGTACACTTCAAAAATATCCCCTACAACATAAACCTTCACTTAGGACATTTCTGATACCACAAGGCTTGTGTTTTCCATCTCACTATGCCTAAATTCTTATCTTATAGTTCAAACCTAATTTTTTGGTTAATCAAATCACCTTGTATCCCATAGGTAATTTAAAACCTAAAATATATATATATATATATATATATATATATATATATATATATATATATATATATAACACTATCAGTTACATATCTTTAGAAATTATCTACCATCTATGGCATTACTATCTAGAATAAGACACTAGCATTGATGTTAGCATCTTAGGTCTAATGTTATAATTTTCAAACTATAACATATCAAATTTTTAAATCTTTTGATGTGTATGGGTCAGCCAATTTATCTTAATTAACCCTTTAATGAGAATATTTCAAATAGTGTGGTATAAATATAAAACAAAATCCCTTTCATTTAACCATATATAAATTATAAATCAAACACCTATTAATCTCACTAAATCATCCACACAACCAATTTCTACTACCCTATTTTCCCTTATTTATATATCAATTTATTTTATGCTTTTTGGATTTATAAAAGAAACATACAAGTAATAAAGTTGTCTGAATACAATATTTTAACATCCAAATTTTAGCAATGTAATATAGTATTTTGAAAATATAATTCATTTAATCATATGTAATAAATATAAAAATTACTAAGTAACTAAGGGATAAAAGAGAGTATATCATGTTCGATGTTTTATTCTAAAATTTTGAAATGATTAAGGATCACCATAGGGTTGCCCTAAAGATATTGACCTTGTTTTATTTGTATTCTTACTATTTATTTCTATTGAATAGTTGCATTAATTAGGGATAATAAGGTCAAATTTTCCACTTCTTACATAGGTTCCCAACCAAGGATATCTATAGTAATATTTCTAAATTTATATCAAGCCTACATTATGACCTATGTGATTTTTTCACATCACTAGATGTGTCTTCCTGAGTGCTTGATCTATATAATAAGAAAAACCCTAGTTTTTTTACATTATACTTATTATAACTTGTTAAAAATGGGTTAGTGATTTGATTATACATATCCCTAGCAACCCCATTTGTTACTAAGTGCTACCCACATAACCAATACTCTAAAAAGGGCCTCATACTCATATGTAGTTCTCCCTCCTATGCATGTGTGTGGAATTGTAATAGTGTGAATATATGATTTTTATCATATTAACCCTTGGTACAAGTGATGTAGTAATAAATTGATGTTTTTAATGCTTCAGATATTTTATTCAATGTTGTAGAGAAATTTGATCATTTGAAATAAAAAGTACTTTTAAATTAGATAGTTACCTAGTCAAATTGTTAGGTGCATTAATTAGACTATAGCCTTTATATATATAGGACTATTTTGATTTTTAAATATAACCTAGTAACATGTGAAAATAAAAAAATAGGATAGGAAAATATGGCTAACAAAATGGTCATACATCAAAATAAATAGAAGAGGATAAAAAGATAAGCCTTGATAGCTATGTCATAGTTGGAAACTAACATTGATGCTAGTGTCCAAGATAGACGTTAGTCTAGGGGATTAAACATAAAAAAGATAGGAATAATAAGTAGATATCCATTTCATGTATCAAATGAAGATAAAAAAATATAACATATAGGCCCAAGGGGTAAGAAAATCAAGTGAAATAAGATGGAACCAAAGAGTTCCCTAAGAGACTACGTCGTTATATGTCTAATTCTTAGTGAAAATGTATATACATATAAAAATACTATAAATATGTGTACTTGTACCAAAATTGGTGTATAAATTTCCCCCCTTTAATATAGTAATGAAATAAAAATTGAAATTACTAGTTTAACATAAAATAAAATGCATATTGTTGTGTGAATGACACACCTTATCTTTGCTTGAGTTTTTCTTGAATCTTTCATTTGAAAATTACATGTAACCAATAAGATACCAAAAATTAATAAGTGTATATAATTTTTATGTAAATAATAATAAAAAATAGCATAAATAAATAGTATGGATATAATACGCCTATGTATGTGTTGTGTAGTAAATGGTTCTAGAATGCTAGAAACTAGAGAAGTAGATAGGGGGTTTACAACCTCATCCATTTTTGGATAGAAAGATGATTGAGCCTATAATTTTTAAAGTGGGTTATACCATTTTTTTTTTGTACCTATATTATGGAGATTTTATATTTGCTCATGCACCCAATCTAAAATAGAAAGAGTGGTGCTTCTTCCATTGAGAGTATCGTTTCTTGACTAGCACAACTTGAGTACAAAATATATGTATATGTATATCTCGGTATAGGTTGAGTGATATAATAAATTTCCATAAAAAATTGGTGAGACTTAATTATTTAATCCTTCCAATCACACAAAAAATAAGATCTAATTACTATAGATGGGTAAGGCTCAATACAGTTTGTAAAAGTTTGATCGAGGTATCAGTACGTAAAAGTATATGATGTGGTAATAGTCTACAAAAGAGTTTTGGAATATAAAACCAATTTATATTTTATAATATTAATCATACATTACATAATATCTACACTTTAGATATGTCTCATTTTTAAACTATGTATAATGAATGGTACAATGTATAGATTTTTGTCACAATTGTGAATCTAAATCATATATTATGTATTTTTGCTAATTTGGAAATTGTGTAAGTGTGGATAACATGCTTCCAAAGCATGACCCCACTATGTATGGATAAATTTGAAAACTAAAATAAGTACCAGTATGGAGGACATGTTTCTAAAACATGTCCCTATTATAATCTAGAGGTGTTAAATATTGAATAAGTATGGAGATCATGATTCTAAATAATGCCCCTACTGAATCTGAAGAATGTGAAAATTATAGTCAATTATTTAGAACATGTTTATAAGAATTCCCCTACTAATATTTCCCCCCTTTTGGAAATTGTGATATAGTTCTTATTATTCATCTCCTCACAAAAGGAAAATTGTTAGCGTGTTTGATATAATTTACTTGATATTGTTCTAAAAGTATTATGGATAGTACTTTTTCACATTGTTTTTTCATAGTATTTAAAATCTATAAAAATATATGTGTTAGTAAAAAAATTAAATATTTTTTGAAAACCTAAAAAAATTATAAATTTGGTATAGTATGGAAGATCTCTTTATCTATATTCCAATGCAACTTGTGGTTTTGAATTTGGACAATTGGGGCTCAAGATATGCACATTTAAAGTTTTGTGCATAAGTGGTATATTAGGTGTGTTTTTATAGAAATTTGAAATCATTTACATTTTTAAATTTTGTAAACTTTGAGATTCAATTTAGAGAATAACCATGCCACACAAAATATCCACTTTCCTGATGTGATTTGATGTGCTCTACAGTGTTTTAACTGGCCAAGGTTTTTATAGGCTGTTAAGTAGGTTTGATTGTGATTTTACTGGTAATCTTAAAAAAATTTAAACCATTTTATGTGTGCATGGGATGATAGACACATATGTCAACATCCTATATACTTGTTTCAATAACATAATGATAGTGTTTAGGGTTAGGCATAAGTGTCTGATATTTTCATCCTATGTGGATGCTAGTGTCTAATGTTTCTATCCCACGTGGATGGTATCAACACTATTATCTTAATACTTTTATGTAGTTTTAGCTATAATTTCTATATTTTTGTAATAAAATATAATTGCCAAAAAAAAATTATGTTTGTATTCTTGATTGTAAAATGATATACATATTTGTGAGTTTTAAAATGGGTAGCATTATTCTACTTAGCAGAGATAGATCTAGATGTGGTTGACTAGGTTGTTATTGATTAGGTGGGGTTAGGTCACATGGCCTATTTGGGATAGATTCCCTATGATATTCACCTCATCAAATCTAGTTAAAAGGTCTAATATTGATACATCTACTTTTTCCCTTCCCACAGGTGAGATAATAATTATTTTAGAGGATGTGTATTATATTTTATAGATCTTAATTATATGTGAGAGAGTTTAAGTTATTGGAGATGGTATCCTAGGCTATATTCAATGTTCTTATGCATATTTCACTAGTCAAATGGATCCCAATGTAGATCCAAGTAGTATGATTCATTTTGACATTATTATTAGTGATGATGTTCTATAGTTGTGGAATATGTTTCACTGGCATGGTTGTGGAGGGTGGTATAATTTTTATTTAATATTAGATGTACCAAGTAGTTTGGCATGTTAAGCTTGATTAGACTACATATTTTTAGGTTCATACTATACTGGCCCACTTATACAAAGATATTTACAAGTTTGAATTGGAGATTCATTGTGAAGGTATTAGAGCTATAACTTTATTAAATGTTTGGGCATATGGTCACATGATAGTGGTATGACTAGTTGGTGACCCCCTACTTAGAAGGGCTCATCCATAGATGTTTATAGAGCAGTGGATATTTTTGTGGTAAAATTCATACAATGATGGATTATCATGTTAATTTGGATAGGTTGACTCTAGATCAAATTGCATGGAATCTTTAAAGTACTTTTATGGTATGGCTTGATGATAGACATGAGTTACAAAGGGTATGTATTAGTATGTGGTTTGTTGATTAGATTCTTAGTGTTTATTATTTTCTTCAATATGATTGATTTTTATGATAGTTTAGTATAGATCATGGAATTTCATTAGCACCCTATCCATGATATCAGACAAAATGAAGTTGTCATAGGTCCCATGATAAGCTGACATCTATAACTATAGATCTAGCCCCATGTCCAACTGACTAATAAGATATTTTGGTTCCCCTAGCTATAGGATATGATGTGGGATACATATATGTCTATTTTAATATTGGACTAGATCCTAGTGTCTATGATTATTTCCTATTTTATTTTCCCCTAGGTTCCATTCTTGAGGCATAAGGTGGTGAAGGAGGAGAGATAGGTAGTGAGTCAGGAAACAGTGTTCTTGTGGGACCAACACCAATAGATGAGGTAGCCATTAGGGACACATGTGAGTACCATAGTTTTTAAGATTGGAATTTTATTTGGTTATAAAATTAGTTAAAATATTTGATTTTATAGGTGTAGTTAACTAGTATCATATCTCTAATGTCTACAGGTAATTAGGGTTGGGTGATGATGGTGGATCAGGTGATATAGTCCCTCACATATAGTGTGTTAATGGATATAGTCAGATATGGATTTATTTAGAGGGTCATTGACATTTTATGTGCCCATGCACCTTTATTTTATTATATGGAAATATTTGTGATAGCATACCATACTGTAGCTACTACGTACAAGGAGTTATGTGCTAAGTTGGATAGGCATGACATTCCATAGTGGAGTGTCAATAAGATTATGCAAACTCTAGTTGATCATTATGATAGTTTTCACCAAGATCACAAGGATACATTGTATTATTTAGGTTCTTTTGAGGAGAGATTATATGTGTTATCACTTGTATGCAGGCCCTAGTTGGATCCTTATACATCAACATCTAGAGGTACTAGGTTTATGGATATTGATATCAATGAGGAGTACACATATGAAGATATGCCCCTAACATATGATTTATGTCCTTATTTCTATAAACATTGTATTAGCTTATATATGTGTGTGTGACATTGATCACATGGTTTTATTTGGTTTCAAATGGGTGCTATTTAATTCTTTGTTGCTTAATATATAGTTTTTAATTGCATTAATTTTTGTGGTGTATGTTAGGATTTATTAAATTATGTAACAAAGATATTAATTTTTGAAATGCTTGTATTATATTAGAAATAATTAATTCATTGTATTCAATTAAATCAAGATGGAAATAATAAAGTGTTATTTTAATGATCATGTGGTAATGGGACTGTTGATTTTACTTCTGTTATCATCTCTGAATTATTTGTAGAAATGTTTTGTGAATATGTATCTATTTAGATACCCATATTTTTTGTGTAGCTTTACCTTCTCCTTATGTCTCTTTATGAAGGATGTGATCCACCAATTGTTCCTTGATAGGATCTATGTGGGAGAGATTAGTCCTAGGAGAGAGTACATTAGGATAAGGACTCCTACTAATGGTCATCTTCTATGAAGGTCTATGGACCATGTGTTCTTCACAAGGAATAACATAGGATAGCTTAACCCTCTTAGATAAGCATGTAGGAAAAGTATGTGTAATATGTCTATATATGTCTTTTTTATATACAATGATTCCCTAAATGGCTAACTATATAAGCTCTTAATCCAGATCAAAACACTCATTATCTCAATGTCTATTAGTACCATGTTAAGTGCAAACGTGTTGTCCTTTTACCTTATCAAATTGATAAGGTGGGTAATGTGATTTAGGAGGGGCTATGATCATTCATTTATATACTAAAGTTTTTAATATGCCATTTGGTTGATCTTGGTAACAATCAAACTGAAGAGGCTATTGTTTCATAGAGGTATATAATGTAATTCTAGGAGATACTCTATAAGCATGCTCTTTCCCTTTATTCAACACCTTTATTATATAAATTTTTACATATGCCATTGGTTTTGTAAAATTTGTTTGAATTGATTTATGATATTTTTGGACTTGGATATTTGTCTTGAAAACATGGCTCTTATTATGTGTTATTTTTGGTGAGGATATTAAAAATTTGTTTGAGTATTCGTAAGAGTGCATGCATATTTGTGCACATCCCAATATAATGTCTCAAAAGAATAAAAAGTCTTATGCAATGATCTTTGTATGAGTAGAGAAATAATACCTCTACTAAATATAAATTTTACTTATAAATATGAAGTTATATAAGTTAAATAATATAAAGCATCTTTAAATTAAACAATGTAGTCCTACATAGATTTAGTTTCTATTTGTGTCAATGTTTGAAAATGTTCTAGTGGTAACCTAGGTAAGGTATACTGATGAAAATGTGATAGAAATACATCTTCAAGTGTTTTTAAAGTTTATAATTAACTTTTTGGAAGACTATAAAACTAATTAATATCCCCTTGGGTTAAGCTATGATGAAAATCCTTTAAGAGGAAGCTTCTATTTTGGCCCCAATGTTCAAAGGAATGCCTATATTGTTTAAAGTGAATAGTAGGGTACCCTTGACCATTCAAAGAGGAAAACTTAGGCATAATATAGTGTGGATGATAAGGATTCTAAAATACACTCTTAATAATAGGTTATTCGGTCAATGTATTTTCCTCAAGAATATCCTCATGAGAATAAATTTGTAGTTTAAGAGTTTTGACTAAATGTTTTACATCTCCCATGGTAGTCATGATAGATAGCATATCATAAGAATAGGTTGGATTTATTGTGAGTGATTATAAAGTACCATTCACATGGAACATAGGTATAATTGAATATGTTTCACCATCAAGGGGTGAATGATCACTTTTTTTAATTTATTGCAAAGGGGTAACCATTAGTTAAGGAGGTAAGTATATCATGTTGGATTTCATGGAGGTTGGTTCTAATGTCATTAAAAGTATCTTGACATTGAACAGGAGTGGGGAAAATAATTTCACTTGTGATCATTTACTATTTTATATCAAGAATTTTAAAATAAGGAATGAAAGAAGCAATTTGTAATTCATTTGTAACCACATGAAGAGGAAGAATGCAATGTTCACTTTGGGTTTTAATTTGTAAAGGAGTAATAGAAGATGCAATGCTAGTTTTGATATTATTTATCTTACGTGACTTGATTTTTGTAAACGATACATGAAATATACTTGGGAGCTTATTTGTATCCTCAAGCAATGTATGTTTTTGAAGTACTTCCTTATGATTTTATATGCACTTTCCTTAAGTAACACAATGGGAGACATAGGACATGTATTTTTCTCATCACAAACTAGAGGGGAAGAAAAAAAATTACTATTTGAATTTGAATTCCCCAAAGGGGGAATATAACTTTCAACACTAATATTTTTTGGAGAAGAAGGCATATACTTGATTTCATCATGAGAGATAGAGGAGGAAAATTCAATATTTGCATCATTAGAAGGGGAAGAAGCACACTCACTTTTTGAAGTAAATAAAGAAGGTATGCATGAAAAATTTTGATTTTCAACATTATGAATGATAGCATTTTATGTATCTTGGAATTATTCATCACCGTAAAATAAAGGAATAAAAATAGTGTCATAGCCAATAGGGATGTCATCATAGTTATACCCAAAAGTAGAAATATCGTATTCACCACCCTAGTCATTTATATTTGCATTTATATCAATGGTTTTTTCATTATCATAGTTTTAAGAATAAGAGGATTTATCTTGTTTTTGGTGTTCTTCTAGGTCTTCATATGTAATACATTGATCATTAGGTGGATTCAAGTATTGATCAAAATGGAGCATCCATGTATGGTATTCTACTAGTAATTATATAAGGTTTGCAATGTTAAATACAACTCTAAAACACAGAACCACTATGGCCAAAGAAAATATGTAAATAATAATTTTTAAGCTATGCCCATTGTAGCCATCTAAAATGCCATTTTAGTGTAATGAGTGTTACTTGAGACAATATATCCTTAACTTAGTCTGAGACCTATCTTAGGGCCTCTCTTGATCACTTTCTTTCTTTTGTGGGATTCCAACCCATTCCTATATATACTAAAAGTAGAATTGAACCTTCACTCAGGCACTCAGGTCCCTTTTTCACCAATTTCTACCACTTAGACATTAACACAACCCTTTAGATAGTAATGGATTATGCTATTGGCAAAATGGTAGTGTTAATGTCCCCTAGCTATTTTTACCACCAATAGATATCTTTCCATTTCTTAAAGCACCTTAGGTTGGCATAGACCCATTTCATGTCTTGAAAAACACAAAAATGATATATATACCACTTTCATTCATTTATGCCCTAGATGGAATCAGATGCAAATACTCAAACAAACTAAAAAACAATTATGAAAATCAAGGTCATTGATCTGTATTCTACCCTACTTCTAGATAGACCTATCTATATCATCCCAAAGCTCACTTAGACTTATAGTCTCAAATCACTCAAATTGGTAGTCATCCTAGAATTTACTTGCACTTGCACTAGCACTAGCACTAGCACTTAGATTGAGAGAAATACATCAAACTCAATCCCCTTTTGAGGTATTGGTATGTAAGAAACACTCAACACATTGGGTGTTGAGGTCACGTCTAGATACCCTACTAATGCCATTATTTTTATACTTAATATGGATACTTAGGGTTTCACATTGACATTAGTCAAAAAAAGGGAATAAACCATGATTTAGCATTCAATCACATAGGCATAAGCTTCTTAGAACTAGGTGAAAATCCACCTAGGATTTCACTGTCTCTACTATATATGGACATTAATGTGACATAGGGGACATTAGCATGGTGTGTTATTGACCATAGGGTCTCTTTACTATCCATGAGGGTTTTTGAGACTTTTTACCTATTAGTGACACCTTGTATCATCCTTTCACCAATTTTTGTCCCTCCACTTGTTTGTCTCAATTAATTTTACGGCTAAGTATCTATTTTGTAATTTATTATTATTTATAGGCTAAGAAAGCAATTTAATTATTGTATAAATTAGTGGTTGTTGATAGATCTATATTTATTATTTGATTTATTATTCTAGCACTTTAATAGCCTAGGGTTTTACATTCCATAACTCCCCTAAAAATTTAAATCATTTAGTGAACTTGACTTACTTTGAGCATATCACTTAAAACCTTAGTGCACCATTAGGGTTTCCCTTCTTACTTACAAAATTTTCTTAGTTTTCAATTTTCAATGTTTCATCATGATTATCATGACAATATCCATTTTATACTACCATGTACAAATCTTGGTGGTTTATCTTGCACATATATTACCTACCATTTATAAAATGATGCACATGTATGTTACTTCTCTTGTTGAGTGTCGTTATTCCCTACATTTAATCAACTTCTTGTTGATGTCATATTTAACTAGGGTTGTGTCTAAAGCTGTATGCAACAAGATGAATCATAGAGATTTAGTAATTGATTGTAGGTATTTGTATTTTTCCTTTTTATTTTGGGGGGTTTTTAATGTCTTAAGGACTTCTTGGTCAAAACCTTATTGGAATCAAAGGATGAAAATTGTTGAAAGTAAACACACATTTGCAGAAATGAATTTGCTAGAAGTAAACACATGTTTGTAGAAATGAATTTGTTGGAAGTAAACACATGTTTGTAGAAATGAATTTGTTGGAAGTAAACACACATTTGCAGAATAAAATAGATTGCTAGAAAATGTTTGCAAAGAAATGAGAATTTAATCTAAAATGCATGCAGGAACAAATCAACAAATTTTAACTTTAAGGAGTTGGAAGCATTTATAAATTTAACAGAGCTACCTATTTGCTTGAATAAAATATAAATACCAACCAAAAATGAAGATCATGGTTCTTTGGAGGAGTGGGCCCTTGCTCCGCCTAGAAATAAGATTGAACAGTTTAATTTGCTTTCAAAATAGAAATGGCTATTTCATTGATAAAATATTATGTATTACAAAATGTAATAATCTATCCTTTCTCTCTATTATTAAATGATCTTCTTTTTTCCTAAATTCTCGGGTCTACATATATATATGCTTTGATGGCTGTAACTGTTTCATAGATACGATGGAACAGAATTGCGCCCAGAATAGATGCTAAATAAAGATGTAGCTAGATATCCAACTGTGTGATAAATATCTTGGATCTGCAAATATAGAAATCAAGAATTTGTTCTTGATTTAATGGGATCATTGACCTGACAAATTGCTAACTATTTTGGAATAGATCCTTATCAGTTCTATATCTAGCCGTGAAAGTTTTGGAGCTTATCTGCAGGATTACCCGAGCTAATTCAGATAATTCTAGGGCTAAATATAGAGTTCTAGAGCTAAGTTTGAAAATGCGACAACTTGAAATAGTATGGTGGAGTTCTAGAACTAAGCTGAATTGATTCTAATACTTCTAAAAACATGCAATCTACTTCATATTTGTTCTTTACCCTAATGATGACCTATTTTATTGCAAAACTTGAACTTTCCAACACACTTGTTAGGAATTACAGGGTTTTTAAATGTTAGAATCACAATCAACAAAATATGGTTAATTACATCCTAACTCATCTCAGATCAAAATAAAAGTTAAAAAATGCAATCAAACTTAATAGAAAGAAAGAGTAAGACTAGGTCATTTATTATACTTTAATCGAGCATATCCTGGCCTCATCATTTTCCCCCATACTTACTTGTTTGTGAGTCCCTTTACAAACTTCACTCTTCAAATTTGGGATTGTTTATCCTGCATTCTATTTGATTGCTCAGATCAAATGGCTAGAACTGAATATCCCAATGCTTTGATCCAAAGGTACTATACCTAGCTCCTGCTTCTACTTTTTTTTCCATTCTGCAAATTGAGTGGGATTTTAAAGTTCTCTATTTTTCCAAGGAGATATGGGAGTGAGAAGTAGAGGTGGCCTCGTTTGCATGCCTATCCATATGCACTGAGGAGTTTCATTGATCTAAGGAATTATTGTGCATAAAGCTTTTGCCCTTTCTAAACTCCAGAACAATTTTAAAGGGGATATTACTTCCCTTCTTTTCAATGCCACTAGAAGAAATTCCCATCATTTTAAACATGCATCATAGATATTATCAAAATTTGCCTTCTCATAAGAGGTGAAGACATCCATGCTTTGTTGTAAATTGAAAAGATAAGGTCCCTTAAATTTTTCATTAAATGTATGGGATTGGAAATGTGTAGTAAAGGCGAGTGGGTTACCATAATGAATTCTCATATAGAGACTAGATAAACCAGCCTTTGACCAATGCTCTGACTCCCTTTCCTGCCATGCAATCTAGTTTTTAAGAATAGAGACAAATGCTTAAAACTGGCTTTCCCCTACATACAAATTGATCATAAAACTTGTATTTCTTTCTACCATAAAATTGTAAAGGTAAAATTCACAAAGAAGGTTTTTCTGTTCTATATTGGCTATAGAATAGGTGGCCGAGAAATCAACTTCATCTTTTATTTCATGTGGAAGGACACATGTTATCCTTGCCAACTACCACCGAATGAATTGTTCTTCTAAAAACATGCTATAACTAGGAGAAGGTCTTCTACAAGTAAGCAATTTCTCACTCAACATATAAACTATTTTTATTCTCACAAGACATTTATACTTATCATTTTCCTCCTTGTAAAATTTGTCTTCCCATTCCTTCCTTACTTTCTCTTCTTCTGCCAATTTGCCTTTCAAGTTTGTATTGGATGCCTTGATTACACTAAGTTCTCTGCATGCATCATCCAACAACTACTTGAGTGGTAGATAAGTCAATTCAGTCTATGCAGAGACCATTGACATAGAGGTCTATATTGTACATTTTTCCTCACTCTCCATAAATTGCCTTTTAATTTTTGCTAATTCCTTATTCTTGACTATGAACTAGTTTGTTAATTCTTCAAGGAGCATTTCTTTCTATTCTAATTTGAGTCTGAGGAAGTTCAATTCCTCATCCTTTTCCTTGATAATGATTTATACTCTATAAAAAAAATAGAGCTTGTTTAATTTGTTGGTTTTGTTCTTTCTCTAAAATTTCTTGGGGAATTAAACATTCCTCTTCCACCATAGGGGATTTGCCTTTCCTTCTCTAAGATGCCTATTCATCTTCTGCATGTGATGGTGATGTTATCTTACCCATTTTTTGGAAATCTTGTTCTTCAAATATATCATCCCCTTCTTCCTTTTTTGTTTGGCTTAGTCCAAAAGGAGTCATGGCCATGCTACCCAAAATATCAGCAGCTTCAATTTCCAACCTTGTTTGTTCTTCCATCTCCTCTGGACTTTCTTTAGACCTTTTATGATGTCATCTTTCTTGAGGAGCCTCAAAATGTGTAGACATAGGTATCCTTTTAGAACTTCTTCTAATTTTCACCTTTTATTTAGGCCTAGGTGAATTGTCACTATCAGAGATAGGTATCGGTTCTTTTTTAGCTTCTACAGAAGAATAAATGTCCTGAGAAAGCATAGTAGGGTCTGTAATTTTAACTTTTCTTTTAGATTTTCTTCTTTGTTGTATTTCCTCTTCCCCTAATTTTTTCTTTTCTTTAGTAATGGTATCAGTTTTCAAATGAATTGAAGGGGTAGAAGGAGTTGTTATTGTTCTTCTGTAAATACCAGTGTTTTATCCAAATTTGCCAAGAAATTTGTCCCACATTGCTTCTCCTTTTTTATTTGAAAGTAAATGGTGCCAGCATACCAAATTCACTAATCCATGATGTCTGATTGTTCCTAGACCCCAAGAATACCTCTGGGCCATTGTATGGATGGAGTCAAAAAGAAACCCTAGAAGGTTTACTATATATTCTAGTTTTTTAGCTCCATATCTAAGGTGTATAAGGATTTTTAGGACTTCTTTTCCTACTGTCCCAAATTGTCCATCACAAGTTAAATACTTAACTATCCAAAATGCTACTCTATCAAAGGGTTTGGGTAGGCTGGCCCTTTTGATTCCTTTAATGATTTTCTTTATATTATAAATATACTGGGGTTTAGCTTCCCCTTCTTTCAATAGGGTTTCAACTAGGTCTTTTAATGTCCCCTTGATAGGGTTTGGGACATGCACTATTGGTATTCCAGACATTTCACTTATTACATTCACAGAAAAAGGAATAACAACCTTCCTAATTTTTGTCCTTGATTGTTCTAAATTGATAACAAATTCTCTTACCAGTTCATCATTATACTTGGGAAATTTCCTTAAAAACTCTAGCCAACCTATTTATTGAAAGATGGTTTCTACTTCTTCATCTATAAGGAGCTAGGTATCATTTTTTGGTTCTAACTTCTTTTTGATTCCCATGATTCGTTCTTCCTGAATCTTACACAAGTTAGTTGAAGATTACTTCTCTTATCAATGGAACTGATGATTTTAACTATAAAACTAGTAGATTCAATTACTGATTGAGTGAATTTGGTAACAAAATTACTGTACTCAGCTACAAAATTTAGCAATTTCGACTGCAGAACTATTATACTCAGCTACAAAACTGACGAAGGTAATTCGTTGTATCTCTTTTGAAAATTTTTTGTAACTAGCTTTTACTTTGTTGGTTCAAGAATGATTCTTCATGACTATCCACCAACTCATTCCATCATCAATATCCTTCTCATGATTTTGCACATTTAACCATGATGTATAATAAATGACTCATCATACTAATCTTTCTAAATCAAGTCTAATCACACATGCAAACTTTCAATCTAACCTTTAACAAGTTAAAAACATAATTACCATCCTTGATGATGTAATCCCTCCATCATGATGACTCATCATTCCTAAAAAGTGGTTAAAAATAGTTAGAAAAAAGCTTTATTTAAATTATCCATTTATTTGAGAAGATCAATTGCCATTACTAGTTTTCAATTGATCTTTTTTTTTTAGAAGATAATGCCATTTACTAGTTTTCATCCTCTTCCTTTTATTTTGGATCTTTTCATCTGATTATTTAATCATTTTGGAAGAACTGAGTTCTTACATATGATCAAATTATTTTTTTACTTCAATCTACTTCAAGAATTCATCCTTAGTAGGAGGATTCCTATACAATTTTAGCCTGTGTCCATTGACCAAGAGTACTCTTCTGCTTCCATCAATAAGAAGTAACTCGATAGAACCATTGTCAAATATATGCTTGATCTAATAAGGTCCCAACTAACTAGTTCTTAATTTGCCTTTGAATTATTGGTACTTAGAATCAAATAGCAATGCCTAGTCTCCTACTTTGAATTGTCTTTCCTTGATATGTGAATCATGTGATTGCCTCCTCTATTCTTGGATTATCTCTATTTGGTGAGGTTCTTCCATTCTGAATTCATCCAATTCATTGAGTTGAAGGATTCGCTCCTTTTGAGCTACATCCAATTCAATTCCCACCTTAGTTGTTGTCCTCAATGTCTGTAGTTCAAACTCAATAGGTAACAAGGGCTTTTTCTATAGACTAACTCATATGGTGAAAAACCTGTTGTGGTTTTCCAAGTTGTATTGTAAGCCTAGACAGCTTTAGGTAGTCTTTTTACCCAATCTCTTCTTTCAGCTTCAACTATTTTAATGAGGATGTTTTCTAATTTTCTATTTATTACTTCAACTTGTCTATTTACTTGTGGATGATAGGGAGATGACTTCTTATGATTGATCTGATAATACATTGTGAAGGCATGGATCATGTTGGACATAAATTGTGGTCCCTAGTCTGAAACTAATCTTCTTGGTGCTCTAAAATTTACCATAATTATGTGCCAAAGGAAATTAGTAACTGCTTCTTCAGTGGCATTTGTTAAAACCTGCACTTCTGCCCATTTTGTTACATAATTAGTATAGACAAGAATGTGTTATTTTCCTTATGAAGGAGGATTAAAGGGTCCAATAAAATCCAATCCCCATCTCTCAAATGGTTTAATCACTACTTGTGGTTGCAGAGGCATTTCATGGTAATGGTTGGCTATCCCATCCTTTGATAAGGATCACACCGCCTAATATATCTTTTCACATCTTTGTACAAAGATGGCTAATAATAACCAGTGCCAAGTATCTTGTGAGCTATTCTTTACACTTAATAGTGTCCTTCACTTGGTTCATCATGACATGCTTAGAGGATATCAAATATTTCATCTTCTCTCACACACCTATGTAAAATCAAATCAGGACCACATTTAAATAGCATTCCATTTAACCATTTAAACTGTGCACTGGTTTTGATTAACTTCTTTATTTGTTTTTTAGTGAGGAACTTCCTTATTGAAAGATAATTTGTCATGTTAGCAAACCATGGTGTATTAGCTAAAATAACAAATAATTCTTCATCTGGAAATTTGTCCTTGACTAGATCCTGCTCCCGTGTAGTGGTCAATCTTGATAAGAAATCAACTACCACATTAGATTTGCATGGATTGTCTACAATGGTAATATCAAATTCTTATAGAAGTAATAACCATCTAATTATTCTACCTCCAACCACTAGTTTGTTCATTAAATATTTAATTGTTGAGTGATCTGTATGTATAGATATTTTATACCCTATAATCTAACGTCTAAATTTATTGATTGCATAGAACACAACCAAAAATTCTATTTCAGTGGTAGTGTAATTTCTTTCAATGGGAGTAAGATTTTTACTTAGGTATTAAATAGCATGCATTCTTCCTTCTTCATCTTTTTATCCCAAAACTACACTAATTGTGGTATTTGAGGCATTAGTTTGGATGTGAAAAGGTTTCTCCCAATTAGGTCCTTGCAATACTAGGGTAGTTACTAATTTCTCTTTAATTTCTTGAAAAGCATGTTGACACTATTCATCCCAAAGAAATTCATAGTCGTTGGTAAACAACTTAAACATGGGGGCAACAATTTTACTAAAATCCTTGATAAAACACCTATAGTATCCAACATGCCCTAAAAATGACTTGATATGTGTGGGGGTTTGAGGAATAGGCAAATCTAAAATAATCTTGCTTTTGTTTTGGTCAACCTAAATTCCTCTTTTTGAAATATGGTGTCCTAATACAATCCCTTCATCAACCATTATCAAAAATTTATCATGACTAAGAAACAAGTGATGTTGTTCACATCTTTTTAAAACTCTATCCAAATTTTTTAAGGCATCATCAAATGTATCTCCATACATAGTAAAGTCATCCATGTATACCTCCACACAGTCATTTGTTAGGACTACAAAAATTGCTAATACAGCTCTTTGAAAGGTTGTTGGAGCATTACATAGTCTAAATGGCAATACCCTATAAGCAAAGGTACCCCATGGACAAGTAAATGTAGTTTTATCATGATCCTCAATAGCAACTCTAATTTGATTGTATCCACTAAATCTATCCAAGAAGGAAAAGTATTGTTTTCCTGAAAGGTTGTCTAAGACTTGATCTATGAATGGTAAGGGAAAATAATCTCTCAGGGTGGCTTTGTTCAGTTCCCTATAGTCAACATAAATTCTCTATTTTCCACTCTTTTTAGGGACAATTACAAGAGGAGACACCTACTAGCTATCTAAGATAGGGTAGATAAAACCTAATTGTAATAGTTTTTCAATTTCTTATTTGACTATATCCCTTATGGCTAGATTAATCCTTCTCTGAGGTTGCCTAATTGGTCTAATGTTTTTAGTATATATGTGATGGGTGAAAATACTTTGATGAATTCCCTTCATATCTCTATAGTCCCAAGCAAAAGCTTTAGTATGATCCTTCAAAACTTCAAATAGTTTGACTTCTTCATCATTCTTTAACCAGTTATTAATATTTAAAAAAATTCTTGGTTGAATCTCAACATGTTTGGTTCCAATATATGATGAACTAATTTGTTGAAGGGGTTCCATTAAGGTTTTTACTGGACATGCATGTGCTAACAACATATGATATGTAGCAACATCTCTGAAAGTTCCTTGAGATAGAATGATAGACAAAGGACAATAGGAAGAGTTATTACACTTATCTTGTTGTAGGTCAAATTCCTCATTATTGCTATTGTCTAGAAATTCTTCATCATCTCCAGATATCTGTAAAGCTAAAGCTATAGATCCTTCCTCTCCCTAAGAGAAATCATGTTCCTTTAGAGCAAAATTATCTTCATTTGTAGAGAATTGGTGTGGTTCTAGAACTAATTGTGATGGTTCTAGAATAGATTCAGCATATTCTAGAACTAATCCTATTTTCTCCAATGATGATTGATGTTCATTTAATGAAGGATTAACCATATTGTCTATTTCTCGTACATGATCCTGAAATGTTATCATAGCCAAAGAAGACATATTTTTCTCATTAATATCAATATTATCAACCCATAATTTCACTTGATTATTAATAAAAGGTCATGCAGATGGATATAATGAAATTTGCTTAGAATTCTTACCATTTGAAATAGTCATATCACCTGACTTACAATCAATTAAGGAAGTAACTGTAGCTAACCATGGTCTCCCCAAAATAATGGGATAACCAAGTGTTTTACCTTTTAGTTGTAAGATAAATAATTTGACTAGATATTCCCATGATTCTAGCATTACTACCACATCTTCAATAACTCCTAGTTTTGCTACAGGCTGATATGCCATCTACAATATGGTATTAGTAGGTTGTGTGCCTATTAATGATAATGTTTTCAAAGTGTCTATTGTCATTACATTGATATCTATGCCTAAATCAATCAAAACATTATGTATATCCTTATTTCCTATAGAAATAGAAATAACAGGGCTTCCAAGATCTCCATATTTGGGTAGTAGGAGTTTTTCTACTAATAAATCAACAAGTTTCCCATCTACCTGAATAGTCCTGGGGTACTACTTATTTCTTCCAAGTTTTTTAAAACATAATAGTTTGATTAACTTGTTCAACTCAGGAATATGCTTAATTTCTTGTAACAAGGGTATTTCAATGTTTAAACTTATTAGTTCCTACACCAATTCAGATTCTTTAAGTTCTATGATTTCTTTAAGTCTTTCTGGAAATGGAATCTCAGTAGAATTTCTTTATGGTTCCTTATCTTTTTCTTTGTCATCTTCCTTAGGTGTAACTGTGCTAGGGGTTTTAACTTCTTATATCATCTCAGTGATTATAAAAGGTGGACTGCTAACTATTTTGCCAGATCTGGTTTGAATGTTTTTACAATCCATTGTATTTAAATCAACTAATTTTTTTGGTTTTGTTTTGTATACAGGAGTTGTTTGTTTATTTCTTGGGTTTCCTACTTGTGTTGGATTTGTGTTTAAATTATGTTTTCAACCAGTGGATTTTGTGCTGGAGGTCCCATTATGGTATTTTGGTTCTTATTTGGATATGTCTTCCCTTGCATATAATTATTAGGGGCCCATCTAGGTTGTGGCCAAGCATAAGGATTTCCTTAACCAGCCCAAGGTTTTTTATGTCCTTGAGTATACCAAGATTGACTTGCCCAATCCTGAGGATGCCATGTGGGTTGAGGGGGCCAAGGTGGTTGTCCCCAACTTTTTGGTACTATTTGAGTTGCCCATGGCATCATCCAGGGATTATGATCTCATCTTGGCATAAATTGTCCTTGGTTAGGTTATCTTCTAAACAAAATTAAATTCTTCTGTGGTGGATGATGTATTGGTTTGTTTGAGCTAATTTTTTATAAGTGGAAGAAAAGAACAAGCAAGAGTATCATGTTCTTTAGATTCATAGACAAGACATACTTCTATTTTATCCAGAGGACATTCCCTTATTGCATGCTTCTTCCTGCATTTAGGACAATACATGGATAATGGTTCAAGTTGGGCATTTGTTTTAGCTTGCAATCCATCCATGGTGGAGGTTAATTGAACTAATATATCTATTTTAAATTTTGCCAATTCATCCATCAATTTGTTCATATCTGGATTCAAATTTTAACCATTTTCCCTTTTCTAGGTCCACCCCTTGTCCTTGAATAGTTTCTACAAAATTCTATGATTTCATCCATTCTTAATTGAGCAATGTTTCTTCCGCCAATTAAATCAAGGGTTTCTCTAGATTCATCATCCAGACCTTGGAGAAAAATGGTTTCATTTAAATCTTCTTGAATTATAAATCCACATCTTTTACTCACAAAGAGGAATCTATCTAAATAATCTTCCATATTTTCATCTTCTTCCTGTTTGATTTTGAAAAATTCTTCCTTTTGATTTCTTCCTCTACCACAATCTTGATATTTGTCTAGGAAGATAGTTTATATTTGTTCCCAATTGGTAATAAATTAGATTTTAATCCCATAAACCACCTCATTATTTCATCCTTTAGAGTAGATGGAAATAACTTAAGTTTTTGATTATCTATCTTGTAATCATAAGTCTGACATAGTACTTTAAACTCAAACAAAAATTGGTCAGGATCCTTAGATGACATTCCTCTAAATGTGGGAAAGTGTGCAGGTGAGATGTTTTTCATAGTTGTTTCATCATCCTCAATCTAAATGGGATAGGTAAAGGTTCTCTCAGGTTCTCTTCTACCTTCTCCTGTCATCTCTCTAGTATTTTCTAGTCCTTTATCCCAATCAATGTGGTATGTGGTCTATTTTGGGGATGGTGAAAATTTAGGAGTAGAAGGTTGACTACTCAATTAAGAATCAAAAATTTCCCTCAATGGATCTTAAGAAATAATCCTTCTCTCTAAGGTTCTACTTGGTTCTGGTAACTGATCCAAAAATTCCAAAAATGGCAATTTTGCTTCTTGTCTTGTAGGAGATAATGGTGCCTCTAATTCTTGCTCAATGTCCTTACTTAAACTAGAGGATGATGGAAATTCTTTTTCATTTATTTTGGGGAGAAATTTACCCTTGGAGTCTCGTGGTCTACTCATAAATTAGGGAAATTTTCTTTAATTACTAAATGAATGATTGGTGCTCTTGTTGACACCTAATTAGAAAATTCCAACTAGTGATTCCCCGGTAATGGTGCCAAAAATGTTGAGTGTTATTATTCCCTACATTTAATCAATTTCCTATTGATGTCATATTTAACCATGGTTGTGTCTAAATCTATATGGAATAAGATGAATCGTAGCGATTTAGTAATTGATTGTAGGTATCTATATTTTTTCTTTTTGTTTTGGGGGTTTTTTAATGTCTTAAGGACTTCTTGGTCAAAACCTTATTGGAATCAAATGATGAAAATTGTTGAAAGTAAACACACATTTGCAAAAATGAATTTACTAGAAGTAAACACACATTTGTAGAAATGAATTTGATGGAAGTAAACACGCATTTTTAGAAATGAATTTGTTGGAAGTAAACACATGTTTGCAAAATATAATAGATTGCTGAAAAATGATTGCAAAGAAATGAGAATTTAATCTAAAATGCCTACAGGAACAAATCAACAAATTTTAACTTTAAGGAGTTGGAATCATTTATAAATATAATAGAGTCACCTATTTTCTTGAATAAAATATAAATACCAACCAAAAATGAAGATCCTAGTTCTTTGGAGGAGTGCGCCCTTGCTCTGCCTAGAAATAGGATTGAACAATTTAATTTGCTTTCAAAACAAAAATGGCTATTTCATTGATAAAATATTCTGTATTAAAAAATGTACTAATCTATCCTTTTTCTCTCTCTATTATTCAATGATCTTCTTCTTCTTCTTTCCTAAATTCCTAGGTCTACATATATAGATGCTTTGATGGCTATAAATGTTTCATAGATATGATGGAACTAAATTGTGCCCAAAATAGATGCTAAATCAAGATGTGGCTAGATGTCCAGCTATATGATAAATATCTTAGATCTGCAAATATGGAAATCAAGAATCTGTTCCTGATTTAATGGGATCATTGACTTGATAGATCACTAGCCATTTTGGAATAGATCCTTATCAATTCTATATCTAGCCATGAAAGTTCTGGAGCTTATCTACAGGAGTATCAGAGCTAATTCAGATAATTCTAGGGCTAAATATAGAGTTCTGGAGCTAAGTCTAAAAATGTGACAACTTGAAATAGTATGGTGGAGTTCTGAAACTAAGTTGAATTGATTCTAATGCTTCCAAAAACATGCAATCCACTTCATATTTGTTCTTTAGCCTAATGATGACCTATTTTATTGTAAAACTTGAATTTTACAGCACACTTGTTAGGAATTATAGGGTTTTTAAATGTTAGAATCACAATCAAAAAAATATGGATAATTACATCCTAACTCATCTCAGATCAAAATAAAATTTACAAAATGCAATCAAACTTAATAGAAAGAAAGAGTAAGATGAGGTCATTTATTATACATTTATCGAGCATATCCTAGCCTCATCACCTCTCATGGATCATATTAGGATTCAATTTACGTCACACATTGGTCCACCCCCTATTGATTTCCCCTTCTATATAGATCATTATTTCATTTCCAATTTTGAGTTACCTTCAGTTATTACTCAGTGATAGTGAGCTTAGAAAACTCCTTTTGTTCTTCCTTCACCTAGACTAGTTGATTTCCTTCACTCGCATCCTACCTCTACTACTTACCCTAGATAAATAGCATATCTCATGGTTTAAACTATCATAAAATGAAATTAGATGCCTCTTTAGCCTATCAAGGAGCAATGTGATCCCACAATCCCTCCTCATCCCCAACATAATATAATGGGAACTAGGAATCAACACATAGCATATGATATCATGGATCATTTGATAAATACACCAACTAAGATTTATATACTAGAAATACTTCAAAATTTAACCATCTTCAAAGATATTTCTTTTCAAACACTCAATTATACATGTTTGCCTCATAATACAGAGCCATCTTTTTTTTCATTTATCATGAACACTATAAAGGACATTGAGGATGTTATATCTTTTAGTAATGAGGATTTTGTTTTTGCTTGCACAACATGCCCTAATTTCATGTATGAAATTATGGAACCCATTTTTTTTAGTTTTTAAAACCTGGTTCTACCTTTGGATATAGTTTTTCAAGTGTTTTAGGTGTGCAATCTAGCTTTCATTTTTTATTGCTAGGTGTTTTTCAAATGTATTTTTGCACCTTTAAAGAAGTCTAATTGTGTATAAATTTTATTTTATGGTATCTAAACATGGGAAGAGAGTTAAAATACCAATAAATTATTTTTCTACATACCAATGCACAACCATCAAAATTAGCTTTTGCATTAATTTTTATGTCTTTCCAGTTTTCAAATATTATCAGAAGTCACTTTTTGGGAGGTATTTTACATGGCCAAATTATGTCTATTTCACATGAATTATTCTAGGTTGATACTCAAATATGGGAAGAATGCTAAGGTAAAAAAAATTTAGAAAACTAATTATCTATATGTCAAATACATAGCATTGAAAACTAGTGTGTGAGCTGATTTTTACTTGGCCAATTTGTTATAATTTTAGTTGTCAAATTTTCCCACTACACACTCTTAAAAACTAATTTCATAGTGAAAAAATGTATCCGATTTTTTTGAAATTTTGTATGGAGATATATAAATAGGGGACAGTGAAAAGGTGAAAAAAATCTTAGAAAATACCTTCTCTAAGTATGATTTGTGTAGCCATCAAAACTGGGTTTTAAGTTGATTTTTACTTTGTCATTTTTTTGTCCTCCCAATTTTAAAATCAACCTAATACACACTCTTCATGTCTATTTTTGCAATATTAAATTGTATCTAATTTCCTTTAAATTTTTCATGATGATAGTAATGTGTGAGGAGAGTGTGAATGTGAAAAAAATAGTGACATTTATTCTTTAGATATAAAATGTGCAACCATCAATACTAGGTTTTGAATTGATTTTTACTTGGTCATTTACTATGCCTTCCCAGTTTCCAAAGTTACTTAATGCACATGATTCAAACCTAGTTTATCAGGGTCAAATACATTAAATTATATTTAATGTTTTCATGACTATATAAAAATGTGACGAGAGTGTGAATGTGAATAAATTTGTAAAAAAATCTTTTCATAAGTAACAAATACATAGCCATCAAAATATGGTTTTAGTCTTATTTTCACTTGGTTATTTTGTCTTCCCAATTTTCAAATTAGACTATTGTGCATTCTTCAAGTCCCATTACGTATGAATAAATTCTATCCATTTCACATGAAATTCTATAAGGTGGTAGTTGTAGTCGTGTAAAATGTGAAATTATACAACTTCAGTATGGATAAGACACCTGATTCATAGGTCTTCCTGTTATCTCACACAAACTTTTTCCCATTTGTAGTAGTTTCTTCAAATTGCATAGAAGACACATGCACACAAGAATTAGTTCTATAGGGAGTTTTATCAATAGTTAGGACCAAAGATTTGGTACATAGGGTCATATTGAGTAGTAGAAAAAAACCCAAAAAAAATTTAGCCTCAATAAAATAACACTGGGGAGGACTATATCACCAAACATAGGGGTGTCATGTTTCTGGTAATATTGTCCAAGTTCATATTTACCTCTAATAGTTAGATTTTCCTAAATCCTTATCTTTTTCCTTATCATCCTAATATAAGTTCACTTAACCCATGATGATTAGTTTCCCTATAAAAGGTCATTCAATTTCCATTTATAGGGGTTGGCATTCATTTTCAAGAGAGATGCAAAAATACAAGCAAGTACGATCAAGAACTCTTCCTTATTCTTTGCATATATCCTTCCAACACTATTATAAGCCTATTCAAGTCATTACACCAGTTCTTAGTTAGTTGAAGCACATACAATTTCCTATTCTATTTATATTAATCATACACAAATTACACCAAGAACTTCAATGGGAGAACTACATTAGCTTGATCCCTCTTCATAGTATTGGTATGTAGGAAACGTGCCCACACATAGGGTGTAGAGTACATCCAGTGTATCCTTTACACACTAACCCCTTCTCTCTCTTTCCCAACTTTGTATTGAATTTAAATAAATATGAGCTCATAAGGGTTTTGAATATTAAATTAGGCACATAGTAAGCTCTAAAAGGTCTCAGACCCTAAAATTTTAATGACAAGGTAGCATAGGTATTCTATAAGTGGACATCAGTGCCAGAAAGTGGACTATAGCACCAAGTAGTAGGGTGTCTTAATTTTGGTGCTCATATCTAGTCTATAAATAGAGTTATAGGTCATGTTTTTGATAGCCTTCCATCCCCGCATAGCAATTTCTAGATCTTGAATCATTCGTTTCAACCCAGAATAAGCTAAGTTTGATTTCTCTACACTTGCTATTTTTAGAAAAGATAAAATACATATCTATTTTCACAAATTAGTATGATAATTAAGAAACATTAATTACTAATTTATATTTACTCAACCCCTTTTATTTGCTTAAGAATTAAACACCTAATTCTCAAAAATAATAAAACATTTGGTGAACCTGACTTACTCCGAATTTTGCATTAAAAACCTAGGTTAATTATTTTTTATTTTTTTCAATACTTTCTTGATTTTTTATAAATTTAAAAATTATAAAACTAAAAATTAATTGAAATATTTTCAATATATTCACTCAAACCCTAGTTTTCACATACTAGGTCCTATTTGCATACAAACACTTTGAAACCACTAGGAAAAATATATTGCTAATTTTATAAATATTTTCAGATTTTTCCTAAATTTTTCAAGATAAATTATACAAATTTTTAAAATTATTATAATAATTTTGAAAATATTTCTTTTCAAACCCTAGCTTTCACATACTAGGTCCTATTTGTATTTTCAAATTTTTCCTCAATTTTTCAAAATTAAAACTACAAATTTTATATAAAATTTTCAAATTACTACACTAATTTTGAAAAAAATCATTCAAAACCCTAGTTGCATCAAATACATTCTCAGTTATTCTTTAGTAGTTTTCAAATTATTTTATAAAAATTTAGTTGCATATCAAACTCAAAAAATAAATTTCAAATTCAAAAGTTCATAGCATTTTGTAAAATCCCTAGTTACATATACTAGCTCCTTCTTGCTTTTTGAGGTATCACATTACATCCATAGTCAAATTGCAAAAATGATGCTCATTTATTTACAAACTTTTCTTATATTTCTTACAAATAACAAGGAAACCATAATGGGCCCTATCATATACATGAATGATGAAGTCTATCATATGTTAGTACAAAGCTTCATCCTTTGCATTTCACACTTATGTTTCATAATAAGGGATGATAATACAAAATTCATTGCTAAACTTACACAAGATTTCAATATTTATTTTTCATATTCTTTCTCTCATATGGAAAAATTTCAAGCTTATCATGCTAAACACATTACAAATGTTATAATACATGTCAAGTATATTTATAAATTATTACACAAATCCATGCTCTCTATCTCTCACAGGGAAAAATATACAAGTTTATCGTGCTAAACATATTAGAAATGGCATAGAACATGTCACAGTTTCTTATGCATGCATGCACAAATTAATGCTTTTTATCCCTTATTTAATATCTTTCATGTGGAAAGTTGTTTATGATCATATTTATATACAATTTATAGCTCCACTTACATGCATTTTAGCCTATATGCATAGTTTCTACCTAGATGTATATGCCTCTTTGGCTACTCTTGTTTCAATGTCATATCTTAGGTAGAGAAAAAAAATCCCTTCTCCTCCTCTCCCTCAAGAGGGTGATAGATACTTTCCCTCTAACCAAGTCCATGCTATCACCCCTCCAAAAGGTGAGATAGTCTCTACTATTATTTCTAATGTGTACATTTAATCGATATTTTCTTCAAAACATCTTCAGCATATGTGCTTACATGTTCAATTGGAAGCAACTAAGGTTTTCACTCGTAAGACTTTAAACAATTAAATCACTAGTATGAGAAATATAGTTTCAGATTTACAAATGTAGAATCAACTATTACATGAAAATATCACAACATTAGAAATTAGATTATAATATAAAAGCTTCAAAGACACCCTAGTGTCAATCATGTGTATGCACCTTCACCTAGTCAATTGGTTGCAAGCAATGTTACATATCAAAATAATAAATCACAAAAAAGTAACTCTAAAACTAATGATTCAAAAATCATTCAAAGATTAAATAAGATTTCAAGTGAGTTACTAAGGGAAATGATTAAATTTAACTTGATCAAACTACGTCCTCTACATCTAATGAGAAGATGTAGATATTATTGTGCATATCATAGAATGCATGGACATCACATAGATACATTTTTGTCATTGAAAAATCATATAAAATAGATAATTATTAATGAGGATGCTATACAAGGTAAATCAATCAAGTAATCCACAATGACACAAGAATACATTCATAAAGGTTTAAATTTAGAAACAATAAAAAAGTGGTTGCCAAAGCATAACTCAGAACAACAAAAGGATCAAAAATCAAAATCAGAGCAACAAACAGTACCAAAAGCACTGATCAAGAATGAAAAATAAGCAAATATAACTTTCCAAAATGAGTCTCAACTTTCAAAGTAGTATGGGTTTGGCTAAAAAATATCTACAATAGTGTGATTTACAAGGTCAAGGGTTAGGCAAGCATGCTCAAGGCATCACTACTATTATAGAAGATGATAATGTTTGTCACCAAGGTTTAGGATTTATTGAACATCCTAAGGAAAATCATTCATAGATATAATTTATCAAAGGAAAATATCAAGATACAACAAAATTTAACACTACCATTCCATTGTTTCAAAATCAAGATTATAATGCTGAATAGAACAATACAAGTTATTATGATTCCAAGATATCAACAATGAATTCACATACTTAGTTTCATATTCATAGTCATTCACTCATGTATGACAATCATGCATGATTCATTTATTTGATATAAGACACCATGATAAGGAGTCTCATCTGAGACTCATTGGTTAGTATCATTTCCTCTCAATCTTTCATGTACATAGTTCAAATATTTTCAAAAAATATATGCAAAAACATTAAAAATTTATCAAAAATGCCAAAAATATTTTGATTATATGTATCATCCATACTTTGCATCACTACTATCATGATAGGACTTACATTTTCAATTTCATGCTATTGTATGTCAATTTTTTACATTACCATGCTTCACTTGATCTTCTTTGAGTATGTGCAGTGACATTCAGCTACTTGCTTATTTCACTCTACCCATAAAGGGGGAATTCCTACTTCTACATTCAGGACATACATTATTATACATACCCATTAGAGGCATCTTCTATATGACTACAACATCCAGGTTATGTCATTACTACACCACTCACTCTAAGTTATCTTGTTGATGTAAATTACTTTATATCTTACACATAATACTATATCAACATCTCACTAGTATCTAGAACTTGTTTATTTCTTATCATATACCTAGTCTTGCACTACACATGTTTTGTATACTTTCACATTTTCTTTGATTAGTTAGATGTGTTTGTCTCTTTCTAGTTATTACATGCTTTCTTTGCTTACTTAGCGTAGCTTTTGTGATTTCATTTTCAATTCCATCTTGTCTCTTACTTTTGCCTTAGTACATCTACCAATGTCCTTTACTTATATTTATGTGTGTGCCTTAAGACATATACCAATGTCCTTTATTTTTACTCTTTCATGTGCTTGTGTCCCTTGTGCTAACTTGGCTTGTTCACTTGTATGTGTATGTGGCATTTTAGCATGCCTTATATGCTTCTCTTCTAGTTTGAGTGACATGTGTCCATGTCCCTTATTTACATGGCCCCTTAGCCACCCTTGTATGTTTCTTATTTCTTCATTTGTATTCTTTTTTAATTGTTTTCTCCTCAATGTGTGTAATGCCATGATTCATATCATGCATTTTTTTTTCGTTCATGGATGCTATGATTGACATCATGCTCCATCCCTCCAACTAACAACTAATATCTAACATTACCAGTCTAGTTTGGTATTATGCACATGATTTGAAATTGTTATATATCTATGTATACCCCTGTTGATCTAATAATATCTTAGTACAAACATTTTTATATCTTGAAACATATTTTCAAATATCAAAAGCTATATCATATATCTTTTTATAATTAACACACTTGCAGGACTCTTTTCTTCTGAGGGTATTCATTGTAGGTTCATCATTCCTACGCTCAAAAGAGGGGGCATAAAATAGGGGCTTTGTCATAGAGATAAAACCTCCTAATAATTAAAATAGCATCATTTATAATAGTCAACATAGTTTTCTCAGATACAGGGGTTATCATGCACGGTATGATGGTTCTCACTTTCAATTCAGATTACACAATTGGCATAACTTCTAGTTCAAAATCCATGCTCTAGACATCAGTGATTGGGGGTAATATGCATGGCATATTTATCTTCTTTTATTTCAAAGTTTAGTTTATTCTAGGGATTCTCATCATTTGTGTGCCTTACTCCATCTATAGGTGGTTGGCATCACATTCAAGTTAAAATTTCATACAAGTTTAGCTTTTCCAGTACTCAAGTTCCTAAGTTGGATTTCATATAAGCCTAGTACATTAGTTTTGGAGTGGCTCTCATACAAGCCTAATCTCCATATTTTGAAATGGCCAAGAGTGGCCTAGTTTCTAACACAGATTTAGCTATCCATGCCATAGTGTCAAATTTCTATCACATTCATGGGCTCTATGAGCCATATCATATGACATCTATTTTATACCGGTATCACTTCATAGCTTCACTTCATGGGGAAATGATGGATCCAAAGGGATAACCTTTGTATTTTTGAGCAACCTATTTAGAGGGATTAGACATATAGTCTAAACATTTATTAGCACATGCATGATTCATTAACTTCACTTAGTTGGCAATGATAGAGCTAAATGGCCAGCCTTTGCATTCTTGAATAACATTTCAAATAATTGAGCACTCATCTTTGTTCATTATATTACTCTTAATTCAACACATACTCAACACAATCTAGCATCACAATAGGTTGTGTATTGGTTCACATACCCAATGAGGTGTATTCATTCCTCTCTCTTCCTTAGTTTTTTTATACATTCTTATTTTAGAGATAGTGTATTTAGTAAGAACTGATCTACTTCATGTTTTTATTTACAAAATGACACATCACAACATGCTATCTCTACACACATCCAACATCACACAACTTCATGAACTTTTCCCTTACAATTAATTTTAGGTATGCTTTCTATTTATCCTAGTATTTCAGTTTGCTACATCACTAGAATAAAGGGGGGCAAATGTAGTCATGTAAAATGTGAAATTATATAAATTTAGTATGGATAATACCCAAAAATCCTTTTTCTCATTTGTTAAATTTTATGTAAATTGCATAGAAGACACAAGAACACAAAGAATTAACTCTACAGGGAGTTCTGTCAACAATTAAGATCTAAAATTTGGTACACAGGGTCATACTGAGAAGGCAAAAAAAATATAGAAAACTTTTAATCACAAGATAAAATTTTTAGGGATGACTATAGAACCAAACATAAGGGTGTCCTATTTTTTATGCTATTATCCAAGTTCATCTTTACCTCTAATGGTTAGATTTTCTTGAATCCTTATCTTTTTCCCTATCAACCTAATACAATTTAATTTAACCCATGATCACTATTTTCCCTATAAAAGGCCATTAAAAGTCCATTTAGATGGGTTGGCATTCATTTTTAAGAGAGATGCAAGAATATAAGAAAGTAAACTCAAGCACAGTTCCCTATTCTTTACATATATATTTCCAAGCCTATTCAAGTCATTGCACTAGTTTGCAGCCAGCTGAAGCACATCATATTTCACATTCTAGTTGCATTTATCATACACAAATTACACCAAAAACTTAAATGGGAGAACTACATTAGCTTTATCCCTCTTTGGAGTATTGGTATGTAGGTATCATGCCCACATATAGGGTGTGAAGTGCATCCAGAGTATCCTTTACACACTAACCACTTCTCTCTATTTCCCAAGATTGTATTCAAGTTCAAGAACTAGGAGCTCCTAAGGGGTTTTAATATTAAATTAGGAACACAGTAAGCTCTATAAGGTCTTAGACCTTAAAATCTTAATGATAGGTTAAAACAAACATTTTGAATAGAATCCAGAACAATTTTAGCCTCAGGATAACAAAACCAAAAATGGACAGTGATGCCAAAAGTCGACAATAGTACTGAAAAGTGAACTATAGCATCAAGTAGTAGGGTGTCCTAAGTTTGGAACTTTTATCCAGTCTAAAAACAAAGTTTTGGATCCTATTTATAATAGTCTACCATCCTTGCATAACAATTTCTATATCTTGAATCATTTGTTTTGACCTAGAATAAGCTAAGTTTGATTTCTCTACACTTCTTTCTATTTTTAGAAAAGATAAAATACATATCTATTTGTATAAATTAGTAGGCTAATTAAGACACATTAATTATTGATTTACATTTACTCATACCCTTTTATTTGCTTAGTAATTAAACACCTGATTCCCAAAAAGAATAAAACAGTAGCTAAACATGGGAAGAGTGAATATATATATATATATATATATATATATATATATATATATATATATATATATATATATATATATATATATATATATATATATATAATGCATTTTTCAAGTACAAAGTGCACACTATGAAAACTAAAAAGTGTGTAGTTTTATGTATTTTAAAGTGACTAAACCTACCTAGTACACATGTTTCAAAACTAACTTTGCACTAGCAAAATGCATCCATTTATTATTAAAAAATTCATGGTAGTAGATAAATGTAATAAAAATACAATAGTGAAGGAAGTCATAATAAATAGCTCCTAAATTTGAAAATGCACACCCATGAAAACTGACTAGTGCATATTTTTCTATCTTCTTAATAAACAAATATAGTTATTGTGCACTATTCAAACCCAATTTTGCATAACTAAATAATATTAGATCATCTTATAAACTTGAATAAATATATTCAAATATGGGAATATTATATTAGTAAAGAAATTTTTAGAGTATTCCATTCCATGTGTGAAATGCAAAATGTTAAAAATGGATTTATACCCTAACTGTTACTTGGTATTTTATGTGTTTCAATTTTCAAATTTGGGTAATGCACACTTTTCAAACCTTTGGTTGCATTATCAAATGAGATCAAATTTTCTTGAAAAAAATTGTAATGGTATCTTGATAACATAAGAATGTAATGCATTTATTTTGAAATTTATCAGTTTTACCATTAAAAAGTTTTGAAGGTGCGAAATGACCTTTTTAGGAAGATTTGATACTTAGCCAACTTTCAACAAAAAAACACAAAAAAGGTAGTGCATAGTGTTTAATTTTATCATCTCAAAAAAATAAAAATACCCTTTTGAGATTTTTTTGAATATATTTCTATAAATATAAGATACGATGGGTATTTTTCATGTTTTATCTTATGAATTTCTCTTTTAGTGTATTTGGAATGTGTAGATATGTATGCACATGATTGTGTTGGTTTTTAAGATATATATTTTGATTTGTAGCTCCATTTTTTATGTCATTTACTACATTGAAAATATGACTTATCCATATATGAAATGATGTTATTTTAAAATTTTATAAATGTGATATGATAAACCTATTAACATTTTAATCACAAGATTTTTTTCCTTTTAAATACTGCATGTTTATAATTTTTGATGTCTTTCATATTTTCTAGTAAATTAACACTTTTTTATTTAATATTTTCATAAAAATTAGATAAGATAAGTGAATTATTAAAGGTAGGACTTGTCACTAACATTTAATGGAGTTATGACTCACACATAGGGAGTATGAAAAGAAGATAGAGCATGAAGAAATTTGACATGGAGGAATGGACTCTTGTGTTGAGCATGGACACTTGGATTATTTTTTTATTTCCAATAATTCTCTCACTCAAATTTAATACAATCCTATCATTAATGATTTTGGCATGTATTACCTTAGACATGTAATTCCACAATGAATTTGGGCCCTTATTGGTGCGTATCATTTAATTCTTCCAACCACCTAGTGGGTAGGAGATATTGGATTAAAAATATATATAAACCTAGACAAAAGACTTAAAAATGGCTAGTCCATTTGGGTTGAATATTTAGTAAATGACTAGACACTTATTTTATACAATTTCTTACCTTTTATAGTTAGTTTTTCTTGTGAGCAATATTATTATCAAGCATTTTCTATAATTCTCCTAATTTTGAGTGGATTTGAACACTATTTTCAAGAAAATATCTAACAATATAAAGTTTTTGAAGATTATTGTTCATCATCTATACATGTATATGGTGGTTTTGTCTATATTTCTTCATAGTTGAATACCTTAGACTCTTGCATCTTCTTTGTTCATGGTTTTGTGCTAACTGGCCATACAATAGATTGGTTCCATGGAGTTCATCTAAATCAAATGAATCATAATTTTTCTAGCTACAAAATAGGCTTACATATTTCTCTTTTCCCTTATCTTTTATTTTTTTATAAATCTTTTAGAGTAGGTGGAATAGATTTGAAAGCTACAATCTATGTTTACATATATATCTTGATACAAAAACCTTTTCATTTCTAATTAATACATTGTTGAACCCCTTGTATGTAATGAAAAATTATTGAAATAGTTATATTTCCTTAAAAAATCTAATTTTATTGATTCTCTATGAAATACATCCATAAGACTAGAATTACCTACCCTTTATCTAAATATATTCCAAATGTTCCCCATGAAATGGAACAATGTCACATCAAGTACTAAGTTACCTTATAATCCAAGACTTGTTAGTAACAAACCTTGGGGATATTCCATCTCCTTTTAAGAAAGATTGGGTGGATTTACACCCTACCTAAGTTGGTGTATCAAATGACCCATCAACAGATTTTCCCTCATAGACAATTATCGATCAAAATCTACCTCTCTTCATCCAGACACAAATTAAAACCACCACTATTAAACACTTTCTAATTGATATTGGTTCAAGTCTTAACATATGCAACCTTGTATTTTTATAGACTGTGGGCATTGATATATCATCCATTCATAAGACATATAAGAACATTCCAGGCTTTGATGGAATTACTCGTTAAGTATTGGGTTATATTACATTGGATATCATAGTTACCCAAAAACCCTATCCACATAGTTTCAAGTGATGCCTAATCATTTATATTACAATTTATTACTGAAGAGACATTGGATACATGCCATGGAGGTTATCCTGTCTATCTTGCACAAATGTGTCAAGTTTTTACATGATGGATATTTATACACTTATCCAAGTGATAACCAACCATTTAGATATTAAAGAGTCACCAAGCCTAATACCTCAATTATATCTTTAGATGGGAGATCTCATGTTATAATAAAGTCCATACCTCATGTCATTCCTATAGAACATATGCATACATATGAGATTTGGGAATCTAGTACCATTATTCTCACACTAGTTATAGATCTTCCTATAACAACATTATATTCACACATGATGGAGAATGATCCTCTTATAGCATAATTATCCCCTCCTATGTGGATAATGAGATTCACATAGCACAGTTACGATTACTTGTTAACTCAGAGGAAGTACACACCATAAACTCATATACATATTTTGAGACCACCACAAAGGATAATACAAAACCCATGAACATTAATTATTATTTATATGGATTTAGATTTACACTAGTAGGCTCTAAAGAGTACAAAGATGATTTTAAGGTGCTCATTCCTTTACCTACACATGCATCACCACTAGTTCATATTTCTATAGATACATCCTCAAAAACTCACTTGTAATTAGAGATAGATTCTTATATACATTCAGTACATATGGTTACATCTATGGATACTAACCTAATTATTTGCATTCAAGTAAGTAGTACACAAAATAGACCACACCAAATTTTAAACTTATTACTTGACATAGAATTGATGGGACTACCCATAATTCAACACAGATCTATTAACAAATTATCATAGTCAGATAATAGACCATCTTGTCATTTTTATAGAATTACTGAACATGATACAAATACATGCTCAACATTATAATATAAATTTAATAAATTCAATATTCATGGCATTATCCAAATTACATATCATCCACCTCACCTATACAAGCACTATGATGGATTCTTCATCGACATAAACATTCATGGAATTATCCCTTGACTATTTGGGCTTTCATCAAGGACCAATATATCCTTCATGTTGTTATAGATGAGGTTTTAGATCCCAAAACTTGTAAATCATCATTATTATAACATATAGGACATTAGGAGAATGAGCTACAATGTGTTATACATTTTCAAGACTCCTTAGAACATATCACACTCCCAATTTCATGTGACCCTAATTTTGTCAATACACTACTCTTCATCATGATCATAGGCACTCATATATAGGTTAGACTTGGTAGTACATATTTATAGGCAATATATGCCATAGTTAATTGAATAGATCTACATTTGACTTTCAGTTATGAGGGATGCATAGTTCACATCTTATATGATGGACTCAATGAGAATCACAAGTTTCATATAGACATTTGATGGTCAAATGTGGTTTACCCTAAGACTACATGAGATGATTATTACATGGTAGATCAACATGATATTAAGATGTATAGAATCCATACTAATTCAA